>CALNVZ010003434.1:41160540-41212463 GCA_940671915.1 Paracentrotus lividus | reverse complement strand
CAAACCTATCATTCTAAGTTCTTTGATGTTATGCATTGTATCACTATTGAGTTTGATTTGGTTTGAATAAACTATACTATACTACTATACACACTATAAGGAACGATAATAGAGATGAATAGGCACCCATACTAAAATTAACAAATATTCTAATGGAGCAACAAAAAAAACAAAAAAAAGAACAAAAGAGGCAGATGAGGAATATATACATGAGAAATGCAGCAACAGCCAGACATTGCAAATTAGCTGATATACTCCATTGCATAGGCTCCAAGGATCACGTGATAGAATTTGAAATACACGGCGTTGACGCCATGCAACACAAGCTCGATCAGCCATCCCAACAAATAGAGCTTGATGTATTAAGTAGGTAAAATGAGCAAGCAAAATATTGTGACGAGCGAGAGCGTCTAGGTCCCATTGCGGCACTTGACGCGCTGAATTATTTTGTTTAAAATTCAACTGCATATCGTCTGCTTAGAGCAAGTATGATGTTAACTCTTATGTTATTGTATATCAATAACAACCATATTGCTCTTATCAGATTGTATCAATGTATATTGAACCCACATGACATCCGGCCGAGAGAGTAAGAACAAACAGAGTCATTGCAATAATGAAGGAAACATTATTAATGGCGAGACAATTGTTTAGGTTTAAATCAACGATTGAATGTTATTCGATTTTTAATGGCCGCCATGGGTTTCGTAGGAAGGCAATGTGTCTGCAAGTCTAACGAGGGACAGCCGCGGAAGGATACTTCTGAGCTAATGGGTGACTTGAGGAAAGAGAGGCTTTGAGAGGAGAGGGCAGAAGGAAATATAAATGCATTTTTTTTTCCAGCCGAGATAATCCCTTAATTGTGACGATTTAGGGAAATAATAAGACCGCCAAAATAGCGATTTTTTGCTTCTTTATGACGATTTACATGCTTAACATTTTTATTCAAAGCAACAGTATAAAACAAAAATTATAAAACCGCAAAACCAGAAGAGCAACGAGATAGAAATTGATACATATAGAAAAAGTTACATGAAAAAGAGCTCCCCCCTCAAAAAAACAAAAATATTTAAACAAAATTAGAAATAGCTTTTCGAGATGAAAACGATTAGCGCAGGAATTGATTTTACAATTTCCCCTATTGTCTTCTAAATAAAGTGCATTTCAAGTTGATGAGTCCAGAATATATACATGTGCCGTATTCCTTCATGACATTAAAGAAATGTTGAAGTACCTCTTGACATTCTCTTTCACCTATATATTTGTGTTGTGATTTTTGGATACATCGTCCGCGAATCCCGTTCTGCGAATGCATCTAGAAATGATGGTAACATTCAAGAATGTGGAGTAAAACCAAAAGGGATCTTGGCCTAAATGGCTCCAGAATAAATGTCCGGGTAGTGTGTCATGATAAGGCTTTTGATGAGTACTCATTAACTTGTCTACTACATGTCAAGCAACTATACAATCCCTCTTTGGGGGTTATTTTTAAAACGTCATACTTTTTTGTACACGTGCCGCAGGCTTCTTTCTCACATCCCCAAGTGCATATTTGAATCGATGCGTTACGTCAACACGACTACCTTTGTGGTCCAAATCAAGCATGTACTATACTCGTCTAGCCGACCTTAACTAATTTATCAATAATTAAGACATCAAACGTTCCATATTTCATGTTAATTCGAGCCCATCTTGTCACTTTGGAAATGTCAAGACAAGCTCATCAATGCCTTTTCTCACAACCACGTCATTCTTGGGACATAAGGTGTTCAAGATCCCAAGCAGTAAAGATCAACACTCAACAGTCGCGTGACCTATTAGACAAACTGGAAAAAAAGAAAGAAAAAATCTAATTCCATGAAGGCGCTATGTTTGTGGTTTGTGTGTATTTAGTATTACTCCTATTGGTGTTATTATTATCGTTGTTGTTGTTGTTATTTAATATCAACCGTAGGGGAGACCGGGTATGGAAGTTACACGGGTCAGTTGTTACAGTTCTCAGTGTGCTAAGATGGAACAAGAGAGGATGTGCTAACTGGCATTTATATACAGCCTACACATAGCTGTGATGAACTGCCGGTCGTGAGGTTTCTCCGTTGTTTTATTAAAAAGTAAATCAACAAAAACCATTTTTTACAGTTCAAAGTAAATTTTTGACAAAAATTGAAATTTGTAATAGCTCTTACAACTGAAGGCACATGATGATAGTCTGGTATTGTAAATATAGTACATGTATGTCAGTAATATACCCCCTAGCCATGCCCTGTAATTCTGCCTAATGACTGTGCTACAGTTGATTTCTGTGTGTAAAATCACCCATGGGGTAGGTTGTTACAACAACCTACCCCATGTTGATGTAACAACTTACCCCAATTACATTACATATGTAAAATTACATTTTGTCTCAATTTTCAGGTGTTAATATTTTTATTTTTCTATTATTACTTTTGTCTATTCTAGAGCTCTACTTGATCTACTGTTGACGATGTCAAGAAACTGGAAAGTTGAAATTAAAGTATGATATAAGAGATTTACACATTGTCAACTTACCCCGTATGTTTACATATTGTAACAATTGACCCCGTGTGGTGTAACAACCTACCCCGTATATGGGGTAGGTTGTTACAAAAAAATGTCTTCACTAATTAAGCTGTAGTTAATTAGTGTTTACATGTTTTCAAGTGTTATATGCCTCAGGTTTTAGCCAACATAATAGGCTAACTAAAGACCCAATATGGAGTGCGTGAGTTCTTTCATTAGAATTATCTGGCCCAAAATGTGAATTTTGTAACGTCCATACCCGGTCTCCCCTACAACTTCCCTTTTACAAAACAATGCTTCAAATCACTAATTTACTATTTAAGAAAACGTACGTACATGAATATTGCTTAACGCTACATCATAAAAATAATTCAACAGGGGAATCGGTTACACGGGTGAATAAAAAAATAAAACCCAAGTTTGATCACCAATAATTTAAAAAATATTACTTTCACTTTCACGCTTGTTCAGGTGGGTTGTTTAAATTATATGTATTTCATAATCACTACTGTAATATATTTCAAATCATTGATGATAAAACTTGGATATCCTTTTAGGCACATTTAAACAACCCATCTCGAGGAGCATAAAAGTGAACCACTCAGTTTTTTCGAGACAGGTATCATTAGAATGGTAATGAGTTGCACTTTCCAGTGATATAAATTTCATAATCACTACTGTAATATTTTTGAGATTATTGATGATCAAACTTTGGTTTCCTTTTTATCGATACACCCAGTACAGGTATATCTGTAGACATCGTTTCTTAGGGGCGGGTTTGGAGAGAAAGGGCATTATTTATAAATAATACGATACATAAGACACACCTCATTCCGTGAATATTTGGGGCAAATTTCACACCTTTTACCCACCGGATCAACATCCCGAAATAATTGACCAACATATGCCATCATCTCCTGAGAATTACAAAACGTATTATAAGAGCGAAAACAGATCATATATCAGGTATATAGTCGAGCGATCACCGGACTGTGTGGTAGTGTGCAGCTTTAATAAACTTACAGTTTGAAAAAAAAAAACTGACAATAGGTTTTCGTAAATTAGCCTTTACTGGGTTTGATATTACAGAACGGGGACGTCTAGAGGGTGACAGGATTTCAAAAAAGATAGGGGATAGGGAATAGAATGTGTAATGATTGAACTGGGTATTCTTAAATACATCAGTTGAAGAGGATGTTGCACCCTGGCAAATAAAACCAATGAATGATTTTAGTAACTTTAATAGGACTGGAGTGATGCTAAATAGGTGAAATGTTGCACTGCTTTAACACGTGGCTAACTACCTTCTGGGTCTCAACCTGTGATATATAGATTAATGATAAGGGTTAGTAGTAGGAGGTGGATAGGGGATCATGATCACCGTCCCCTGGTCGTTTGTCTTCTATGAATCACGACCCCTTGGGATTAGATATCGTGTTTGACACGTAATTAAGATCTTATTACACGGTGGGAAAGGGGCACGTTATCCCAATACACGTGTTAAAGAAACCAAGGTGGTGTTTCATCAAATCGTTCGTAAAGTTACGAATGACTGTACAAACGATTGAAACATATTATTGTGTCCTATACTAATCACATTCTCCATCATATGGCACAAGAACTGATTACCACCCAGGTTCCAGGTTGATGCAAGGTTGTTAATATCATTATTGGCGTCATAGTTTTTACTGTGATTCTTATGATTTAGACACTGATACTATGACAGACAAATGGACTCTGGTGCAATCGCAAATCGCTCGCATCAATATTATATCTTCGTCAGTGTTTTGATTTATGCTAACCATTCACAGTTTTCTTGTGACATGTGATATTTTTTTTTTAATGCAAATTCTATTAAACTTTTAAAATAAAAATATGATTTCAATATCAAATTTCTATAAATAGGGGCCTTTAACATTCTCTCTATGGAAGCCAAAACAAAAGGCAGAGCAGATAATAACTTGCTTAACTTTCTCATTGTATCATTATGGATGGTATCTAAATGTTTTATTTAGAGATGCATATTTCGTATTTCGAGTAGGTGTATATAATGCATATATATTATTTTTACACCTTTGGAAAATGGATTAGATAAACAAGACGAGGTCTTCAAGACAATGTGAATCTTGTGAATAAATCATTATCTCTCTTCTTCTTTTCTCCCAAATTGGGTTACTCCACATTAGGGAATAGCTCGCACTGATTAATACTGGGGGGCGTTTCATAAAAGGACTTGTTGGACGTTTTATCCGACAAACTGTTATAAGGTACTGAAATGCTTGCATCTGATTGGCTGAGAGCAAATTTTGTAGATAAAATGTCCGACAAGTCCTTTGATGAAATGCCCCCCAGAAATGTGATGTAATAAATGTATTTTCATGTGTTGCCCGATATCGACTCTTGTGTGTGTGTGTGGTTGTGTTGTGTGTGGTGTGTGTGTGTGTTGTAATTTGTCTTCACGTGCCAATAACTAATACGGCTAACAGAGACTCGAAACTATACTGTACCTCAGGAAACGTTGATTTTATCCGGGAATAGTTACTCTAGATCAATTATATATTCCATCATTAATTCCATCAGGTAGGCATGCTTCTTAGGGTCACTTGTCCCAAAGCTAAGTCATTACAGCGTTAGAAGCAAGTCCACTGACCTCATTACACGCTTCCTGTGCTTCACTATTATCTAATTATATTTTATTCTGTGAAAATGTTGATGATAATTAGTCTGCATGGTATTAATCCCATGGGCTGCACGTTATCCTGGAGACCGTCCGAAGATTCGTTGGTCCGAGTGCAAACATTTTCTATTCAAGAAGGAATAAAATAGGGCTCAATATTTTCTATTATTTTCCACAGTGTTTGTAGGTACAATAATTTTTCGTTTGAGATATAAGTCGAGATATATATCATATCAATTCTAGTTGTAAACTTAAGGGGAAGAGGGCGCTATCACTCTACGCAAAGCGAACGCGGCCATAGACTTTTTGTATTTTGCACAGTTTTTTCACTTGTTTTCTTGATTATGGCGAACAACTACCTTTTCAAGAAATGATCAACTTGAATAAGTACGCTAAGAGTCTGAATGTTTCAAAAATAGGAATAATTTATTGCAAAGGGAAAAAAAATTCCTGTCACTTGTGTCAATTCGAAATCCTAGTAAGATCAGATTCCGTGTACAATATGGCCAATTTTGCTCTCAAAATAGCTCATACGCTGCATAGTCATCTTCCTCGATTACGCAATTATATTACACTTAATGATCAAGCAGTTTTTAAAAGCTTGAATTCTCAGCTTTCCAAATATGGTACATTCATTTCGATTGGTCAAAAAAGAGTCCTGTCACTTTGAACATTATCACAAACGAATTTTACTCGATGGATCAATATTTCCGGCATATCACATGCATATCGCATGTGGACGGCGTCTTCGCAAGATGTGACAGATCACTATTTATATCAATAATCGTTAGGAACATCAATCTATGTGAAATAAAGATTCTGATTACAACTTCAGCACAATGGTGTTATAGGCTTGCCAAAATGTCTTTTTCCCAATCTGGTCTGAAGCATCTACCTACGAAAACTATGATAAAAGTTCAATTATTTATTTCATGTCCATGACTAATTTCCTCGAACGGATCGACTGACAATACCATTTAACCGACAGGGAAGTTTTCTTAGCGAGTTTTTGTACGCTGAGTAATAATTGCATGCAGTTGTCAATCGGTCGCTTCCCGCCGTTAGCGCGGGTTTTGTTGACATTAATGTAGAGCCGTATAATTTCTACGCCGCTCAGCTGCATGTATTTCCACTAAACTCATGAATGTAATGTTGCGTTTCCCCTCCTGAAATAATGGACGCGTCTTTATGTTAAGATTTAATGTCATACGTTAGATTTACTTTCACGTGGAGTAGAATTGATATGTATATTAACTTAACTGCAATTGGAATTCAAATCCAAATTATTTATTATTTAATCTATGCTATATTTTATTCTTTCTTATTTCATAGTTACGTCATCATCTGGCAACAGGGCTACCAAAGCACAGACAACGTAGAGGGTTCAGCCACATCAAAGCTAAAAGGAGTTGCCTACACAAACATATCCAATTCTTCCGATCTCAGAACACCCTTCCAGAAAGATACAACAGAGTATGGGACGTCTCAGATTACGTAATACCAGCGCAGGTAAATCTTATGATAAATTCATTTGATTTCTAGGGGGAAAAATCATACTGTATAAGACCGACTCTAGATAGACTTCACGTTAATCTTGCATTCACTGTGTTGCCGGTTTCCTGTTGATTGTAGAACAATTCCACAACAATGGAGACCTTTTGTAATTAACATTTGAACACATTCCTAGTTAAAAATAAAAAAAAGATTAAATCAATCTAGATTAACAGGATAAATCCCTTAAAAGGGATTATAATTACCACTAGGATGCTCACCGAAACGACGAAAGGAAGTAGGTTTTTTTTTTTCGGGATCACGGTAAACTTCTATGACGATAACTTTTTTTAAATCTTCAAATGTATTTGCTGATAAGTATTACTGTATACCACCAATGAACCATTTACTGTCGATAAATCTTGTTTCTGACTTGTTAATTTCAAAGGCAAAACAACTATAAACCCCCAAAAAAAATTCATTGAAATTATAAGACCGTGGAGTTTGCAAGGTAGAAAACGCTAAACTGGGCTTATCTCTCAATTTCTCTCCGTGCGCGTACGTATGTGACTTCTACGCTAGAAAATATCGGTGAGTCCGCTGTCCGACAGATGGTATTCCATGATGTGGAAGTAAAAAAAAAAGTTGGATAACGTTCTCACGTTGCAAACTTTACTTCACTATCTCCTATTAAAAAAAAAAAAAAAAACCACACATCTAATTTAATATGCCTTGTGTACATTTTTCTCATTAGCAAACAAACGGGTTTTTCGTCATGACAAATATGGTTTTATCACCGATGCAATCAAGAGGTGCTTGTCCAGAGGTAAGTGTTTATCAATATTTTTGGGCTGTGTTTATACCTGTCAAATGAACCCAGAATCAATCATTTAGATTATGTAATAATGGAACGCCATGAAGATTTTTAAAAAATGTTGATATAATTGAAATGTGTCATACATCACAAAAGTGTTGTGATGTTAAAAGCACAGAAAACATTGCACAATTTATATATTTATATTATGGCAAGGCCACAAGTATAAACTGGGTCTTTGTTACTCAGCGTAATTGTTAAATTTAATTAATTCAAATTACGTGACTTTGATTTGATAAATTAAATTCATAATAATCTATATATCAACAATAAAAATGTTCCAACCAGACCAAAATATAATGATACATTGATAAAGCATCTTCACATAGGATACTCATATTTTTATGAAAAAGGCTAGATAAAAGCGATACAAAAGCAATATTAATGTCAGTGAGAGTGAATTTTGTCTCATTTTTATTTCTATTCATGTTTTCTTTGAGAACACCGTACATAGCCCCAATAATAACAGCAAGGACCTGTTTTGCAAGGAAGCCCAGCGCCATGAAATAATGATAGGAAATATAGCTATGAAATTACATCCATTTATTTATTGTTATACTCTTTAATTTATTGAATAGGATCCAGAGATCGATAGAGAGGAATGTACGATGGACTCACAATGTACACCGAATGAAGGAATTATAACGGGCAATGGTGAGTAACATTCTTCTCTTTACTTCTTCGGAGACAACGCAAGATCGAAAAGCATTATTCCGTGCGATATTTTGTTTTTGAAGTACAATTCAGCTCCTTATTCATCCATTTCATATACTTTTGTTATCGGCAAAAGTAATGAGAAGGTATGAAATATACTTGTAGCTTCTAATTATTTCCCCTTTTTAATTTGCAAAGCTTTCGATTGAATCAAACTTCATCAGGGCCGTGAACGAAATGCATTATATAAGATCAACATAATCAAAATGGTCGGCCGTTTATAATTCGTTTCTGGCTGCAACCCCAAAATATTTTTTTTAGCCCCTTCGAGCAAGACGCTGAGAAGTGGTGTGAAAAATAAAAAAGCAGCCAGGTCTCTAGCAGTAGAACGAGGGAGTAGGCGGGCCGAGACCTAATTTACCTGCCTGTGCCATTACTTTGTACCATGTCCTGTTTTTGTTTGTATTCCAAATGTTTGTTATCATTATTTGGGTTTTGGGGTCATAATTTTAGGTTTTGGAAAATAAATTGAATTGAACTGAATTGAATTGAAAATACAATCATAAAATGGTAATGATCTTTATTTCATTTTGAGAAGTAGGTTCATATCTACGGTAGATATCGCATATATTAAAGTTGATTTAATCAGTTTTTTTTGTTTCATTTGTTTTATTTGTTTTGTAGATTTTGTTTTAATTATTTCTTTTTGAGTTTTTCATTCTTTTAAATAATGTATTCATTTTGGGTTTTGTTATTATCATTATTATTATTATTATTATTATTATTATTATTATTATTATTTTTATTATTATTATATTATTATCATTATTATTATTATCATTATTATTATCATTATTATTATTATTATTATTATTATTATTATTATTACTACTACTATTGTTATTATTATTTGTATTATTATTATTATTATTATTATTATTATTACTACTATCGTTATTATTATTATTAGTAGTAGTAGTAGTAGTAGTAGTAGTAGTAGTAGTAGTAGTAGTAGTAGTAGTAGTAGTAGTAGTGGTAGTAGTAGTAGTAGTAGTATTGTTATTATTATTATCATTATTATCATTATCATTATTACTTCTTCTATAATTACTAATTGGGGTAATGAATCAGTAATTCAATCTTATAAATTTTATACACAGGGTTTCTTAGAGTATGGTTTTGCAATAGCTCATAATCGCTTTTGTAGGTAAAACAGAACGTGTATTGACTGGGGGAAAAAGAGTCAATATTGAGGATTGAAGATATTAATGATTAATACTGCGAATAGAGTGTAAAAATGGCAAAGTAATATTTTAAACATTAAAATAAAACGACCCCAGCCGGTATGTATTCAACATGACTGTAATCTAATATGATTTTTTTTTCCCTGACGTCGGAAATTATTTATTAATCCTTACAGAACATCGTGATTATTACTCTGTTCTCATACATTATAAGCAAGGTCAGTCTATCATTCAAACGAGATCTGAAAATCATTTTCGAAGCTATAGAAAAACGATATTTAGAATATCAAAATCTGAAATCTACGAATCAAGATTAAATTGACCACGATGTGATTGGAATGCATGTATATCAAACGTTAACACCAATATCCCTGTTGAAATTACATACTTTAATTTAAAGTCAACAAAATGAGCCCCGTTTAAATTCTATTTTGAATTTAGCAGATATCTGAACAAGTAATAATGCCACTATCATATTTAAAGGTTGACAGAGTAGTAAATTCTGAATAGTTCACCTAATCTGAATGCAACCTTCTTCTCTGATGATATTGGGCTATTGAAAATGAGCGTAAACCACGGCTCGGACTTTATTAATAAAAGTTATTTTCACTAGTCATACCGAAGAAGCTCGGGCCTGCCAATCTTCCAAACGTGCTTTCTTCTGCATTGTATGAAATTGATACAATTTTAGAATTCCTTGTAAATGGGACAAATGAATCTTAAAGTGAATGCGTCATTCGAATATCTTACTAAATAAATTTGACCTTCAACTTAAGTTGCAGCTTAATTCAACTTTGAGAAAAGAATAGTTACTGTTTTTATTAATGTGGCGGTCACAACTCGTCGTAGGCTACGGGGCACGTGCCATCAACGTAGCCTGCGTTGCATGTGCAATTCACGCACAGGTCCTTGGTCAACTTCTGCGATTCATGCGTTTCTGTAGTAAGGGTATGGGAAAAACTTCCTGTACGTCGTACAGGCATTGTGCCTGCAAGGTACCTTCGCTGCACGAATTTTCTACGAAATCCATCGTAGGGAGTTGCACGTCGAAGGTACGGCGAGTTGTGACCGCCGCATTAGTAAAATAAAATGTTTGTATAGAATTTTATAAACAACGTACATGCAGGAAATCCATTTTTGCGTCTATAGGGGTTGACGACAATAAATGCATGAATAAATAAATAAAAGTCCCTGGGTCACATTGCAAGAACATTTCAACAAAAGTTTTTTTGTTAAAGTCAGGTGTGAAAATGATCGTTGTGTAGAATCCTTTTAGGTAATTGTTTCATATTTTCTTTGTGATATGGAAACAATATTCTACACTTTCTCTTCAGCCAAAACTCGAGTTGAGCTTTAAGCGCGAATCACACTGATCTTGGATTGAAATTGACCGTTCAATATGAGCGGACTAGCGACAATTTGGTGATTGAATTGCCCGCCTAGCGCCTTATCGGACCGTCCTAACCTTGAAATGACGACTATTGAAACAGATTGTATAACACGTCAGGCTTGTGTGTCAGCTGAACTTGGAGGACGGTCAAGAATTAAAAGAGAGAAAACGAGAAAATGCATGTTGAGAGAGAGAGGGGTGTATATTTCTAGAGGCAAATTAGGAAAGATAGAAATCGAGAAAGAAAGAGAAAAATGTGAAGCGGGGATTTATTTGAAAAGAAACTGGTTTCGATGCCAGTGCTTATGTAAGTAAGTTAACTTTCAGAGAGAAAGAAAGAGTGCGGGAAAGAGATAGGAAACTTTAGGAGAAAGGGGGAAAGCGAAAATAGGAAGAAAAACAAAAAGGGAAGTCGAAAGACATGTATTGAAACGGTCGAAATATGAACAAAGAGGAAATAGAGAAGAGAGAGAAGAGACTGGCAGACAGACAGAGGCATAGACATAGAGAGAGAGAGAGAGAGAGAGAGAGAGAGAGAGAGAGAGAGAAGATACAGACCTCTAAGAAAGTGGAACCTTACTTGTGTAAAGAGAATCGTGTTTTCTAGACCAAGGAATGTGTCCGCTGAACTTGGATGGAAGGAATCAGAGAAGGTAATAAAGAACAAGAGAAATTAAGATAGAAGGAAATATAGAGAGAGGGAGAGATATTGAAAGAGATCATTACTAACCACCACACGTCCCAAGGCCGATATAGCGCTCATACTAACTCTACTTAGCACGATATCAAAGACTACAATCAATATCACTGCATTTCACCAGACGATATGTCTGTATTCTTCACACTTTATTTGCTGTAAAACTTAAAGGGAATCGACTGTTATAAATAATTTGCACTTGGTAAGGGACAAATATGTCATCAATAACTTCTTTACGTGTTAACCATGCTGGTTCACCACCACCAAAATGTCCCAAAACAGACCTTTTCTGGAAATACATGGACGATTGCTAACTCGTCTCAGACAAGCAATCCCAATTTTTAAAAAGGGCCAAAGTGAACCAAATGCTATTTGCAAAAAAATCGGCTTATTCTTTACAATAGTGTTATGTGCTTGACCACAGAAGCATAACTAAGTTATCATTAGAAAGCTTAAAATGTCTTTAAAATCTCTACTGTTATATAAAATTTCATTTGTTGGTAACCAGAATGTCCCGTCCTAGATGGGATAAATTTAATTTTCCTATTTTCTGACTCACCCTGTACCACACAACAAATGATTTCGGCCTATCTTGAAACCAAGTCGAAACTTTGATCTTGTTGAATAGAATAACAATTAGAATGGTTTAATATCAAGTATATATATATTTTTTCTTTCAAAAGATAGGCGCGGTTTAACGGTTTACAAGACTAGAGTTGATAAGTAGAAAGAGTTCAAGAAAGGTTATTCGACCACAATCGTGATTTCCTTAAACAATCATTCCCGCCTCCCTATACTGGAATTTAATCAGGCGTACTATCGGCTGAGTTATCGCGCATGTCACGCATATCGATCGTCGATCGGTTAGACCCCAATGTAGTCTGCTCTTAAATTAATGTTAATCAATTTACATGGTACAGCATGCTTCGGTTATCCAATCCGCTTTGGTTCTAAACAGCCAGGCTAAGGGCTCAGTCACACGAAAAAAAAAAAAAAAAACCTGTCTGTTCTTTTCACATTTACATCATAAATCGGCTGTTGTCGTGGTAGAATTTATAAACTTTGGGCAAATTTGATATGAAACAGTGTTCTGGAGGCCCTACCCGTTCGAGGGCGTCCAAGTTCGTCAATACATTGATATAAATCGCTACTACGCCCATTTTGGTCACACAAAATTTGGGCCCAAACGACACATTTTTTTTAAATTTAAGTGTTTTATTCAATCAAAAATAATCACAGTGTACATTTTTAACAACGTAGTGAGAAGTTCTTGGTGTGGTGAGGTCATAAGAGCAGTCATGTTTCATGTTTAAGTCAGACAGCGAGGTGTCCGTTTTAATAAGAGAGGCGCCGATTTGGTCAAATATAGAACTGTCGGGGTGTAAGCAAGAAGAAGATTAATATCAGTTCCATATATTTGTTTGTGATAAGTTATACAGCAACTGAAGAAGAGGTTGCGAACTGAACTATAAATACCTTGCCCTCTACGCAAAAAAAACCTCCTTCTTGTAAATGATTGTTTGCAACACTTACACATTTTTATTTAATAATTATATATATATATATATTATCCAGGATCTCCCAACAAGGTAGAGTCACCGATGTTAAGATTATGGCGCCAACTTCCCCCCCCCTCAGGTTTTGACTCTATTTTAGAACTTATTGACGCCTTATTTTATTTTTCTTTATTTTAAAAGCCCCATTCAGTCATTTGTGTCATCTCTTTTGTTCCCTCCCCTTAATAACCCGTCTTCATTCCTGTTGTTCGTTTTGTCGCTTCTACCCATAAATTGATAGGCATTCACAGGGTACGCTCCTACGCTCTGCAGGACTATTGCTTGAAGAAATTAGGCTCGGAATGAGATTGATTTGACACCTATTTGTGTTTGTTCTATATACATAAAAAGGATTCTGCAACAAATTTCGCGTCGAGTGGTCATGTCAGCCTACAAATTAAGACGATTCAAACTTTGTTTTAGAATGGTCACGTCATTACTAAAAACAAGGATAATGGATTGAAGTTGCCGACAGTTCAGAAATGACACCCCTTTCCTGTTTTAATCCACCGCCGTTTTCTCTCCGTAACGTTGATGACGTGGAAATTGCATGTCTGTCACTTATTAAAGGTAGACCGCGTCGCCATATTGAATTTAAAGTGAATCTCGAATTAAAGATAGTTGGCGACTCTGATTTAATTTGGCCCTTATTTAAACTTTAGAGCTCGGTCTTTCAAGCTAAATTTCGGGACGTTAGGCGAGTTACAGGTTGATTGCTACATTTTGTTCATTACTCGAGGGTTAACGCTTAGTATCGGTGTAGCCCCTGGAAAGCGAACTTCGACTTTCGACGTCTGTTGAATGTTCAGGATTTTTTTTTTTTACTTCCACCCAAATTTGCGTTGAATTTTCTTTAATAACTATTTTCCTATTATTATCAGTAAAATTGGTGATGATCGATTTTGTAAAAGCAGAAATTGGGAAACCAATATTTTACAATATTCTACAACCATAGTCAATCTTTTTATAGTAAACAATAGAGTGACAAGTCGTAAAATAATACGAAACAAAACATCAAACAATATGTCTGTTCCACTGATTAATTATTGCTCCCAGCAAGCAGAATAGTCATAACAGAAGACTTAATGATGAAAGCATGTGCCTAGTTTATGATGAGCCATGTTTATATAAGTACCAACAAAATGTTATCGGCCGTCTCCTCTGTTTCATATCGAAAATCCTCTGCTGGTTAGGGCAGGAACTGTGACACACAGCTCATTCTCTTTTGACTCAAAATTTGATACAAGACTAGTAATTATGTATGCTGTTCCAAAACGTTGAAAGCCAGTTTTTGTTTCCAGATGATATGAACAGTTAAGGCATCATTGTCTTGTAAAGTAAGTCCCCGTACCGTGCCAACAAGGTTCATGGTTCAATCCCCTGCCATGGCAATACATTTCTTAAGTTCAAGAATCCATTATGACCGTTTCGGTATATGTTTAAAATTCAAGTTTATGTCTTTCTACTATTTAGAGGATAGGAAAAAATTACCTGTTTATGTAATGAGCTCTTGAAATGTTATCAAAAGACTACTCGCCTGAAGAAAATACACTAAATTATTTAAGTTTAATGTTCATTGTCTTCCCATTAAACTGATGCATCGTTATTAGTATCATAATATGAGCTAAGCTCAGGAGTGATCATCTTTAGTCACTCATAATTTTTTTCTCCAAATTATGATTGGGAAATAATCACTTTTCAACGGTGGTCTTTGACTTGAGTCAATTTCATATTTGCCCCCAATGACCGTCAATTTGAGTGGTTAGGAAAGTTGATCATGATTGAGGGTGTGAGACTATGCATTCGCTCCTAACCCTATCGAGACAGGGGTATAACAACCATCTCGGGATAATAATATAAATGCCATAAATCTGCTAGATTTTTATTTGTCTTTTTATCAGAAATTTTATCTGTTTAATTGAAATTTATGATCTGTATTTTTATCAAAATGCTTGTAAAAAGAAGGCTACCGGAGTGAATGTTTTCGTTCAAAGGAAGTGCACTTATTCATGCCTCTAAATAGGTATTTCTTGAACTTCATCTCAGTAGCACGAATACACCAATAAATTGTATCTGTCCATCGGGAAGTAAAATGCTAGTTTTTCAAAATGTCAAGCAACCACTGGAAGCTACAGCCGTACTTGAATATCGGTTTGACATCTTCTTAAATCCTTCATTATAATTGCCATCAGGGTTTATAAACACTCGTAAGTTTAAGTGGAATAAGAATAACGTTATATTATTAAAGAAATCATTACTATCCAGAATTATTAAAGAAATCATTACTATCCAGAATTATTAAAGAAATCATTACTATCCAGAATTATTAAAGAAAACATTGCTATCCAGAATACTGACAAGTTAGCCTCAAAACCATCAAGATGTCAAAGATCCAATTCGTCACTTGTTGGCGACGTCATTATGACGTTTCACGTAACCAGAAGATGTTTGCAAGAAGAAAGCACTGTTTCATTACTGGTCATGTCCCGAAGGAATCGCATATTGAGTCGAACCAAGTGGCAGAGTAAGCAAACACGGCTAAGCTTGGCGCTCTCCCTCGACTAGAACCAAGTCAACATTGGCGTAGTGTGTGTTTTCTGTCTAAACCTTGTTAATACACTTTGGAGAGTCCCAACGACAGAGAACCTGATACGACTAGCTTACCTATGGCTTAACGAGTAGCATCAGTTGATAGCCACAGCAGAAGGCATATCACCTTGCAGTTGCTCGGGGCTGGTTGATCTCACGTAACTCTCCTCTTTGCTTGGGATTGAATCGCTTAAGGCACTTCTAATCGCAGCCACGAAAAACGACGCAATACAATGTGGGTTTCCTTAAGTAGCCATCTTGATTTGGGATGTAGAACTTATTAAGCTGGTGGATACATAAAGTCGGATATCAAGTTACTCGAAGAAGGACAACTAGGCAAACAAGTAACCTTCATACGATTTTCCCGTCGAAATGGCACGTGATTTTTCAATGGTTGGACTGTTCCGGGTACTTATATTTCTATTTGTTGCTTTTGACAATTTTTTAAAACTCTTCTTCTCTTCAAAGAAAAAGTTGTTATCTAAGATGTTTTTTAACCTTCATAAAATCATTTTGAATAAAAAATGGATATTATCGTCTTTTCCTTCAGTGACATTTGATATAAGTAGAAAATGTTTAGTATGAAAAGAATGTTTTAGTACGTTCCAAGTTCACAATGGATAACAAAGTCGTAATGTGACTTTAGAATTCAAATTCCGTGTTTGTAATTGATATGTTTTCAGACTTTGCCATTAATATATATATTTTAAAATAGAGTCTCGTTTTCAATTCATTGAATATGCATTTCCAGTCTTATGATTTCCTTTGAAAAAAGTGGAGATGCTCTGACTTAAAACCAGTGTTGAGCTAAATACAATAATGGAGTTCTAAAATAAAGAGGAAAAGTCTTAAGTAATGTTGAATTATTTTATCAGGCAGATAACTGGTTGTTCCAAATTTCAATTTAAACATACATAAACTATCATGAAAACTTGTTGTAAATCACATTTATATTAAACTACTTCTACCATGTGCACGTAATCAAGGTGAGCATATTGTCTTGTAGAGAAGATCATCCGCCGAGACGTTCCATTGTCTCATTACCTTTCAAAACGTTTTGTTCTCCCGTGAATCTCCAATGATGAATATGATAAATATTGGAAACAGACCATATCGAGATAAAGAAGAGGGAATCAATAAAATTATGCTATTATGATAAGCCTGTAAAATTTGCTCCTATGAGACCCTCATTCATGTTAATCTTAAGCCTACAAAATAAACGATTTCACTAGTTCATTTCTTTCTCGAGCAACAGAAAAAACATATAACGTGTAATGGTTGCCTTGAAAACTGTACGGCCTGTCAAAGCTAGCCGACATGACAAATAATCATTTTAAGAGAATCACTTCAATTAGGTTAATTTCCCAAGTGATCATGGTGATCGTATAGCGAAACCAAAGAACGGTTAATATAAAAACGGATCCCCCTAGAATTCTGAGGGGGTACCACCGGTGGGTAAAGGTTACTTTGTTTTGCTTAAAATATGTACAATGGGACGATATCAACATCAAGCAAAATAAACGTACTTATACATTGTTTATTTTTTTCAATGTTTACATGGTTCACAAATTAATGTTGATTTGTATGGAATTAAAGCTAACCCAACAAACATAAAGGCTGCTATAGAAGCAAATACGTTACTACCCCCCCCCCCCCCCCCCCCCCCCCATCAAGTCTTTAGTATGTATAGTATGGAAATAAAAAACGTCAATTGACTGCGAGGTATATAGCGTGTTTTGTTTTCTATTTCCTTTTCTGTCATTTCAAATTAGTAACATAGTGCACAATATAGAGGAAGAATATTGAATTATGTGTGTTCAAGATATCAGCAGACTGATTTAGCATATTTTAGCCGAAACAAAAATCAAGGACTATGGTGAAATTGAGATGAAAGATTGGTGCTTCTTTTATGTGACATAATCTTGTTCGAGACTGGTTTTGAGCGCAGTAGACCGAGCAAATCTTACGAATAGATTATTATCAGGTCAATCAATACTTCTACATGGAATTTAAGATGATGGGCCGCTTCTAAAAGGCGACAAAAAGTCAAGAACCGACGGAGAAACAAATGAGAATCTTGCACGTCGCTTCTTTGATAAAAACCGAGATTCTTTTGATAAAAGCCGAGATTGGTCGGGAGTGGTGGATCGGTAGGGGTAATGAAAGGCAGATCAGGTCAGAGATAAAGACATGACATGGTGAAGATAAACCAAGCCTAAGATCACATTACAACCGACAAGCTCACTCATTTCGAATTCATCCATTCAAGATTATTATAAGAGGAGCAAGGCGAGGAAGAAAGAAAGAGTTCTGAAATACATGTCATGTTAATAACCAAAATAGGGGAGACAGGGTATGGACGTTACAAAATTTACATTTTGGGCCAGATAATTCTAATGAAAGTACTCACACACTCCATTTTGGGTCTGTAGTTAGCCTATTATGTTGGCTAAAACCTGAGACACATAAAACTTGAAAACATGTAAACACTAATTAACTACAGCTTAATTAATGAAGACATTTTTTTTGTAACAACCTACCCCGTATACGGGGTAGGTTGTTTCACCATACGGGGTAAATTGTTACTATGTATAAAACATACGGGGTAATTTATTAAAATATGTAAATCTCTTATACCATACTTTTGTTTCAACTTTCCAGTTTCTTGGTATCGTTAACAGTAGATCAAGTAGAGCTCTAGCATAGACTAAAGTAATAATAGAAATATCAAAATATTAACCCATGAAAATTGAAACAAAATTACTTTACATGTGTAATGTAATTGGGGTAGGTTGTAACATCGACATGAGGTAGGTTGTTGTAACAACCATACCCATGGGTGATTTTACAAATAAAATCAATTATAGCAAAGCCATTAGGCAGAATTACAGGGCATGGCTCATTGGTATATTAGTGACATACATGTACTATATTCACAATACCAGACTATCATCATGTGCCTTCAGTTGTAGGAACTATTACAAATTTTAATTTTTGTCAAAAATTTACTTGGAACTGTAAAAAATGGGGGTTTTTTTATTTACTTTTTAATAAAACAACGGAAAAACCTCACGACCGGCAATTCATCACAGCTATGTGTAGGCTGTATATAGATGCCAGTTAGCACGAACTCTCTTGCTCCAACTTAGCACACTGAGAACTGTAACAACTGACCCGTGTAACTTCCATACCCGGTCTCCCCTACATAATGATGATAAATCATCACCTGTTTGTTTGTTTGTTTTTTCTTCATATTTATAATTTACTGTTTATTCAGTAATATAGTGAGAGAGATGCAAAAGAGGTATTGAAGTGAACATGAGCGGAATAATAAGGAAACACACAGATGCATTAAATTCATCTTTAAAACAAAAGAATCGTGACGATCAGTGCTTTGTACGCCATTTTATTTTATGAAACGGATGTCTATATATCTTTAATTTTTCTCTGGAGGAGCTGCTAATATACATTAAGGACAGGGGTATATAAATAGGGAGATATGTAAAGAGAGAGAGAGAGAGAGAGAGAGAGAGAGAGAGAGAGAGAGAGAGGGGAAAAGAGTGCCAAGAAGATATATAGCGGAAGAACAAGCAAAGGTAATAGGGTTAGCATGGTCAGTATAAACCCTGCTGTTTGAGACCTCGATGGCAGGTCATTTAATGGTCATTTGCCATTGTCTGTCGTATAACAATCTGCTGTATTACAATTCTCACTGATTTGGCGTCATAAAAATTCTTATTCATCAAAGCAGTTCGCCGTGGATTTTTAAAAAAGTGACAAATCTCATCGCGAGACTGGATACGCCATAACTGGACAATACACGACGTGTTTCGGTTGGAGGAACAAAATCAATGGTCAAACGCTGACCAGCTGGTCACTAAAAATAATCATTACAAGGGGTCAAGGTTGACACAAAACTATATGAGAATCGAAGAATTCACACGATTCTAACCGATCAATATCAATAAAGTATATTACTATTTATATTGTTATTCATTAGCCGAAATGGCTTAAAATTTCTCACCGGTGTATTTCCTGTATGGCTCGAATATTTTTCTTTTACACACAATTTATTTTATTCTAAAATTTGAAGCATTTGGAACAATTCTTCTTTTTTTCCTTTTTTCTTTTCCTTTTAATTTACCCTCATGTGTGTAAGATTAATTTTGACGACCTTTATCATGTTTATAAATTGGGGAAGGGTGACTTCAGTCGTCACATTAAATTCATTTTTTTTAGACTGATGAAAGCAAAAATCTCAACATAACCATGATAACACATAATAGTTTAAAGAAGGTGAGTTAAAATAGACCTTTGTATTAATACTGACAGTATAAAGCTAATTAGATTTGAATGAAAGGTTGATTTTGTTACCGATTTGTTTTGATGTTTTACTGCCTTGTTAAGGGAGAAATGATAAATATTCGTGGTAAAGTGATGAGGATGATGAAAAGGAAAAAGTCGGAGACAATGAAGGAGAAGATGATGATTGTTGTCATGATGATGATGACGACGACGATGATGATGATACTCACAGTAATGATGATGGTAGGGGTGAAATGGTCAAGTTTAGAAAAGTCGTTTATACAGATCATACTGTTAATAAAAGAGTTACAAGTCTTCTCCCTCTCTCTAGATTACTTTCCTACCACGTACTTCCCATCTTAATAGTTTTAAGATTCCATCAAAATCAAATACACGATGCACTCCTCTAAGAAAATCTTTAGTATAGTGGGAAAGGTGAACCATGGATGAACAAAACCTTTGTGAGCTTTCAAATTATTTTCGAGGTATATTTAGAAACAATTTTATAGTAGAAAGTTCTACTCAAAACGATTGCTCTTCAAATGCCCTCAAAGTAATAATTTTACCCCCAAAAAAGCTGATATGCTCGGGACCCGAACACTTGTGTGCACTTGTACATGTAGGCCTAGTATCATACATGCATTTTTAGCGCAGTGCATGTTACTCTCAGAAGAATTTGGTAATCATTTTCTTGATTCCAAAACCTCACAGCAAAAACTTTGAAACAGTTTCTTCAACAATTCATTTTCCTGACCACAACACTAATTTAGCTTTAATGTCTTCCTCACGATTTCCCTCCACACGCATACATTGCCAACATCAGTGCTTTCAGCAACGTATGAGGAGCTAAACGATGAGTCAATTTCCGACACATGACTTCGTGCACAACTACGTCTTTTAACCAACGAAGTGCAATTTGGAGAGATAAAACAGAACTAAACTCTCGTGACTATTTGGTATTTGAAGAGATGTATGGTCGCCCCATCATTATCTAGACAATAGATGTAACTGCACGTAGGGAAAGAAGCTACATGTCTTCACGTCGGCTCGTGATCGGGGGATGTTGTGCTTTGCCCTGGCGACACGGGCCCAAATTCACAAAGGTGGATTCTGCAAAATCCATGGTTTCAACCCTGGGTTTAACCTAGGATTGGACCTAGGATTTTCAATATGGTATTCACAAAGGTGGAATAGACTGAATCCACAGATCCACAGCGTCATAAAACGTCATAATTTGGGTCAACTTTTGGTGAATCACAAACTGGTGGATCTGTGGAGCCGTCGATTCAAAAACCCACGGATCCATGGATCCGTGGGTTTTGCAGAATCCTCCTTTGTGAATTCGGGCCATTGGGTCCAGGCCCATAACTAGGATTTTCACGGGGGGGGGGGTTCGAATTTTGGAAAGTTGACCTTTTTAAAGGAGTAAATTTTGCGAGCGCGAAGCGCGAGCCAAAAATTTTGCCCTTTAAAGACCTGAATGTGGTAATTTTTACGCACATTTTGCCAGTTACATTTCTCTTTTTCCTTTTATATCGTAACATGATGACTACTCCCTAAAGATGCGAGCGGGAAGCGCGAACGGAAAATTTTACACAAAATGACCGTAATTTGGGCATCAAGGATGAGTGAAAGGGTCTTTTTAATGGGAGTGGACCTTTGAAGGCTGAGCGCGAGCTTTTGCTTTTAATTGTCTAAATAGGCACATTTTACATCTAACCTTGTAAAATAAAACCAAATTAACCAAATCCCCTTTCTTATGTTGACAGAAAAAAAAATAAGTTTGAAGGATTATTCATTGCTAAAAAATAACTTATTAAAATGAAAAACAAGAACAAAACAATTAAAGCAAATAAATAGCTTTGTAAATGGACTGTGAAAGCATAATTCGTAAATAATGGCAAAGATAATGAAATGGTTAAGAGGAAGTCTGGTGATTAGCAAGAGGTCAGCTGATCATATTTCTCATTTTCTTTTATTTCGTGCGCAAGTCTTTTTTGAGCCCCTGACAAAAACGTTCTTTTTTTAATGGCATTTGAAAGATAAGACTTCAGAGCATCTACTAATATCAAAATATAGACATCATAATTTGAAACTAAATTTTGACAAACTTTTCAAAACTGTCCCGTTTTTATTAATACGCACTGTATATGAGTAACTATGTTGATGTACCATAGAACACTTAAACGTTATACAGTGTATAATATCACTTGACTCAGCAATATAACCACGTGTCGCTAAATCTTTAAAATCTACCATCTAACAACGTCACAATCCTTTATGAAATTTGCTGATCGTAAAAACAGAATCTTCGTGAATCCATCTTGCAGTAGGCATAGTTCTTTTTTTTTTTTTCTTTCTTCTTTTTTTTTACCCTACGGGCATTTTAAAAGTAGTTTCGCACACAAGCCATGTATCTTTCTGTAGATTTTCTTCTTACCCCGCCACGAACCCGTCACACTTTCCACACCAATCTCTCACTTTACAAAACAAATGTCGGCATTTTATTGGATCTTAGCGATTTATAATTGAGAGAAGATGCGTTGAATTTGATGAGAAAAGCGGCCAGCCATCACCGTCATGCATAAGTCGTGGAATTTCAACTTGTCCTCAGGCGCCATTTTGTTTGTTTGGCGGGCTTCTGGAAGGGCCAATTTTGATATGTCATACAAATGGCCTGCTGCGATCATGTCAAATTCTTGCATACTCAGATGCGACTCATCAGTCATGTAGAGAATAAAATGTGACATACATTTTGATATCCTTCACTATTAATATGCTCGTTAAGTTCATGAGCCAATAATGTTACGACAAGCTGTTTGTCATTTGTCTTTATTATGAACAGTATACAACATTTTAAAAGCTCTTATATTTCTATTGTTAATGTCTCGTGACTTCGTTAAATGATTTTAGAAAACATGTAATTATTTTCGTAATTTACTTGTTATTAATTATCATATGAAAACTTTTTGATATTATATTTAAACAAGAAATTTGCAGAAAGAACACTGAAAAAAGTAACAAGTCATGTTTACATCGTGGTATTCCATGTATGATATTACTGTGACGAAAATATTATTGTGTCGTCTATTTTTTTAACGTATTCCTATCCTTTCTGATTTCTTTAAAGGTATAAAAACGGGTAGATGTGTAAATACAACGCACCCTAAGACAAAAGAAGCAACTACAACGTGTGAAGTCAGGGCCTGGTGTCCTGTCGAAGTCGACATAAGACCACTGTAAGTAATTATTGTTATTCTATCTTTTAAGTTTAAATCGTCTTGTTATTAAGAGGGCGATGTTCAATATTTAGTACAAAACCAGTCGCGGCTCTTTTGTTGTGACGCGTCGCTGCAAAGTGTATGCATGTACATCAATGACAAGGGTAGGGCATACTGTATCTTTCGATGGGGAGGGGGCATTTCGCTGCACTCAAGATTAACTCTTATTTTCGATTAAAATGATGTATCTTGCTATGAAGATACTCTATTGTGCATCAAAAGGTCCTGATGTGCCAATGTCACTGTACGCATTAAGAACATTTCTATATAACACATATGTAAGTTTGGTTTTGATTTGAAAGCAAAATCGCAGAGGGCACGAAATTTTAGTTTAGGATGTGCATGTGCACATGGTCTATTGTTAGCCTTATTAATTTCATTTGGATTTCAAACGATTGGATTTGCAGTAGCAGTGTATCTTGAAAACTGTGCATGCTATATTGTTGAGATATTACATCCGGGGGGGGGGGGCGTTTCATGAAAGGACTTGTCGGATGTTTTATCCGACAAACTGTTATAAGCTACTGTAATGGTTGCATCTGATTGGCTAAGAGCAAATTTGTCGGATAAAGTGTCCGACAAGTCCATTGATGAAATGCCCCCCAGGTATATTCATATCTTCATAAGATGTCAACGTGGAAGATTCTGATTATTCTCTGGAAAAGCTCTCAAAAACTTCTTTATTTGCGTTCTCATACACGAATTCATGATACTCTGCAAATAAGTGATGCTACCTATTTTCATTTTCATGGTGGGGCACCCCGCGCCCCACCGCCCATTTTTTTTTTTTTTTTTTTTTCATTTATTTTTTTGAAACCACGCTTTAACAGTATTGAAATCAGACAGTTTTTGGCGTCGCTCCGGCTTATATATATATATATATATATTTTAAATTTATTTATTTGTCGGTTGTCGCTTCCTTCTCTTCCCTTATTTTCAAATCCTGGATCCACGGCTAGATAAGTGTGTTTCATATTCAGCAGAGGGACAGAGAACATGTAACTTTACTAAAGTAATCGTTTGACAAAATTGAAATGGATTGTCCGAGTGTAGATTACAAATGGCGTTACGACTTTCCATCGAGCATTCCTTGATTTTACAAATCGTTCTCATTTCTCTTCCTCGTTTTCCTCTTTCCCTCCGGCTCTATCCGCCCTCTGCCTCTACTTGTATCTTTCTATATCAGATTCTATCGTGTGACCAATTTCCAGGTGATAAAATTCCTTAATTCAAAGTCAGTGACACAAGTATTTTGTGACACTTAGGCCTTTAGGCCACACTAATCAGTTTAAAATCTGCTTTTGATTGAATTCCTGTGCAAGAAGTGTTTCGTCCCCTCTCCCTTTTTCCTCCTTCTCTCTCCCTTTTTCCTCTCCCATTGCTATTCAGATCAAATGGAATGCGTCGTATTGTCGAAGGGACATCTATAATCTTATCTCGGATTTCCCGCCGATCGATTAGCGCGCAATCAGTAACCGATGAAAAGGGGATCACCGACTCGTAGTTGCTGTTGAAGTTAGCGGAATAAACACGTCTGGTCGTCTTAAGGCGGCCGTTCGTCAAATTAACGACAGAGTGCATTTTATGTTTGCGCCTGTAAACTGGGAATTTTTCAGTCGGTATCTTCAGTTTGCACATGCTCTTCGGGATAATGGGCGGAGGATGTGGGATTGGTGACTCCTTGAATTAGGATGCCCCTGGGGTTAGTTTCTAGAAGGAAACCACCATGATTACGGTAGATTAATGCATGGGAATGAGGCAAGAATTAAACGAGTTCGCTTTACGGCAGTGAGGCATGGAATCAGCGAAAATGGTTACCACACAACACTTGATAATGACGGATGAGAGCTAAAAGGTATTAAAGCGATTTGGTAACTTTTTGGAGGTTCAAAATATAGAGATGTAAAAGATGGAGGCTTTAAAAGGCCCTATATGCTACCACTGTATGTAATATAGAGCTCAACTAAATCCTGCATGTCTGATGCAGTGGTAACAATAGGGCATAAGTGCAACCTGCAACTCTCCACGACGGATTTTGGAAGAAAAGAAAGTTCTACGTCGAAACAATCCTTTTTTAGAGGTGCACGTTGCGCATACGATACGTATAAGGGGTTTTTGTTCAATACTTTTCCTACAGAATCTAGGAATTGTAGTAATTAACCCATGACGGCTACATGCAACCTGCATGCCACCGCAAAATGCTTCATCCTTACATAATGCTACAGTCACACAGACACTTACGTATAGTTACGTTTTTGTTGTTTTAATCTTATTCCATCTTCTTTTCTATCATTTCTTATGTATTTCTTTGTTTTATTGGATGAACGAAATAATCATTATTTCCACTTATGACTAATGACGGGAAGGCATCCGTGGGGATCCCCAGAAAAGAAAATAATTTTTTGGACGCAACGGGACGTAACTATACGTAAGTGTCTGTGTGACTGTAGCATAATACAATTTACTGGTAAAACCAAATATAAGTAGATGTATTGATAGTAGGATCCTATTAGCTATTATTGGCTACTTTATTTAATCTTCTGAACATCATATTGCAAACATTAAAAATGCAGCTATTAATAACGAATCCCTTTAAATATTATAACACCCTTCTGTAACTCAACAGACGATTGGTCAGATTAGAGGTTCGTAATCTGATGGTCATGGTGGTAAAAGGAGTCACCTGAAGGATTACGAGTAAACCTTAAGGAGCTAGGTCATAATTGCAAGCAAGAAGAGAGAGGCGAAGGGACCCTTGTAAGCTGTAATTACAGCTTAGAGTGGCATGATGAAACATAATGTGAGGAAATTACTCCTAACGTGTCCTTCGTAGAAATGGCACGGTGGAAAGCTTTGCAACTTTTTAAAAAACTGCCGACAAACACAGGTTCCATGTCCAGGGTTTGGTATAAATATTCTAATAACCAGGTTTAAGTTTGTCTGAAATCCACCCAATTATGGACCAATTTTGTAACTATCACATTAGACATACACAAACAAAGTCATGTACAGCGGGGGTCTATACAGCAAAGATGCACTTTCCATCTCTCTATAAAAAAAAAAGTTAGGCGTGGTTTCATGACACGATTTGGGTTTAAAAGTATTTTTCAACGCTACCCCTCCATGCCTATGATTCCTATGGAAAAAATATGTGATGCATCACATCGAATGAGACACAAGTCGCCAAGCAAATTAAAGCACAGTGTCGAGGAAATCGGCAAAATTATCAAAACTGTCTTATTTGGGGGAAATATTTCTTGATTTTCTGAATTTTCGATGTTTCTTGTATGATCTGTAAAAAAGATGAACAGAAATGATTAGGAGAAAGCCTTAAAAAATGGATTGTTTTGTTGGGATCTTTGACTCTTTTCTGGCGACTTGTGTCTGATTTTAATGTGATGGGTCACATATGGTAACATGGCTAATGTTATGGTGATCAGAAATTGTTCCTCTGACCATCTAAAATAATAAAGTCATTGACAAATTGATTTGAGGCACACTTTGCATTAAACAAGGCTACGATTGTAGAGCTTGTGATTGAGAGAATGCTATTCGATTCATGTTGGCTTGCCTGCATTTTTACAAACTTACTGAAATTGCCGTTTCTTGCTGTGCAAACACAACGCATTTTTTTCTTTATAGCCTAAAAGCACAAACGCACAAGATTCTCTGCGTACCTAATTTTCCATCTTTCATGATCGTATCGACCGTCTCCCAAAGACGTTAATAATCCATTTAGAATCAGGGAGGGGTATATGACTAAAAATCCTCCCCCCCCCCCTCATTCCCCTCCCCTCTTACAATCAGAAAAGAGATTTTTATTTATAAAAAAAAATAAAAATACTTCTCATACTTTCAATTTAATTATAAACAACGTTTAAATAAGCAAGTTAGATGAAATAATTATCAAAAATAATCACCTTTTTCCCGACAAATTACTTGCCTCCAAAAGAAAAAAAGTATATTTATGACATGAAGGTAGGGACAGGGGCATGGGTGACACTCTCCTTATTCCTTCTAGCGATGCCCGTATTTCTTCGTCCCAATCGGCTACCACTCCACCACCTGATGCCTAGAAGTGCTTGTCCTTCACACTCTCATCATGTCGATGAAGCAATAAAGTTCTTCAGGATTCACCCACTTCACTCCTCAACTAGCTAGCCCTTCTTCAAGATGGAGGATGGGGGATGGGGGATGGGGCGGGGGGGGGGGGTAAAAGATTGCGCCTTTGTTTGGCGTTTGTCCAAGGCCATTATGATATTCAAATCTAGGAATTAACTGGTTTGTCTTCGTCCCAACACTTTCTGAGCTGTCATCCGTTGATGCTTAATGCATGTCATATTCGTATATCGATTTTGGATAAATTTCACAATCATTTTACCTTTCTGAGTTACCAAGATGTGTTTACTGATAATAATAACTGTATCATATAAGATGTGGTTAAGTATTTTTTTTTCTGTTTAGCGCCATAAGAGTGCTAAATTTGTATTTAAAAAAAGTTATTTCAATTAAGAAAACTATTTGATTTGAAAATTTTACAAAGGTTTAATGAATGAACCACATGAGAACAAAATTCATATTAAAATTTATTTTATTTTTTAGCTTAAAATGTGATACCTGTCACTTATCATTGTTTAAACAAAACGATAGTATACAATCGAACCGGAGAAATGATTGTATATTCTTTATCTCAAGTTACATGTCATCTGTATGATACTTCGCTTCGTGATATTCGCTTACTATGGACTATTTCCCCCAGTTATACTTTCATTATGAACCAGAATACAACATCATGGAGGTCTATGCCCTACACTAATTTAAATCTCATAAAATTCTGTTTAGACTATAAAATAAAACAAAGTCAAAACCAATAAAATATATTTTGAATGTCGGTCTAAGATGACACATCTTGCACTATGTTATAGGTCAGGGCAAACTTTCCGGGGTAAACGAAAATAAAAGGCCTGGAAAATGAGTAGATATCGCCGATATAAGCCAATTCATCTCTCATTCATTCATCTTCGTTGTTTATTGTACGTCAAAAATAAGACCCTGCGGCTTTGTCAATTTCATGTGATTAGTTTAACCTCCAGTATGATTTGGCAATCATAGTCAAACGTTTTCGTTATCTTGCGTGATACAATGTGAGAATATAAACCTTATTTCCTTCATAAAACGTATTCCCAATGAACGGTAGAAATGAAATACCTCGGGGAGATCTCTAAATCATAGTTCAGCATAGGCCGTCAAAGATTGATAATATGCTATTACTATAGCTGATAAGTTCATTATGATGTAATTTCAAAGTCCCAGAACAATCGGCTCGAAAAAAAAAAATTTATATACCCGTAACGAATTCATACTGATCATATATATGAGGAGATCAAGACATGCAAATTAAAGCGGTTAATTGCATCAAGTATTAACTGTCAAGTTTTAAGTGCTCCATTAACGATTCCTAATAAAACTTTGAAAGACTATATCGTCCCTGTGCACCAAAGATGTAGTCGAATTCATAGGATATCCATAGAGGAGTTTATGACTTTGTTAATCGTTGAAGATAGAGGATTTCCTCTGTATCGTCGTGCATCCATTTAATTTTAATATACCTTTTTCCATTAATATTTTTTTCTTTTCCTTTTCAGCTTTACTTAAGTTTTGCCATATCGTAGCAAAATATTTTCACGTTATGAAAGGATTATCAAGTTTTTATAACGAATGATCCTCAAGTAGAAAATAAAAGGTATTTTTACAATAACAAGTTTTAAACGCTCTTTTTGCAAAATATGTTAGAAATCGTCTCAGACGAAATACACAAATTCTATATCATGAATAATTCTTTGCCAACTTGAATAAGAAGCAAAGTTAACAGTTGCTAAACAAAAAAGAATACTTAAAAAAAACACGTCTTTTTGTAACAAATTGCACTATTTGAAACCAAAAAAGATTGTTTATTATTCTTCCTAGAAATGCAATACTCTTGATCCTAATACTAGGAGGTGATAACGAGGATTAAAACTTATCAAACCCAAAGGCACCAGCACATTGACTTGCTTTCGACTCTGAACTAGGATTTTTCGGCTAACATGACAACATCTCTACGTCCTAGACCATCACACCTCACGATGCGATTTTATATTAAAGAAGTGCAAATATACATCCCACTTCTCACCTTTTTACCCCTGGTCGGACAGGAAGATATATATCTTTAATGCGGCGGTCACAACTCATCGTACTCTACGGGGCACGTGCCATCAACGTAGCCTGCGTTGCATGTGCAATGCACGCACAGGTCCTGGGTCAACTTCTGCGATTCCGGCGTTTCTGTAGTAATGCGGCGGTCACAACTCGCCGTACCTTCGACGTGCAACTCCTAGATGATTGTAGAAATTCGGCAGCGGACGTACCTCGGCATCAATGCATTACGACGCTGAAGGAGTTTTACAATACCCTTACTTAAAACCAGAACGCAAAGTGCCCAGACTTGCGTACATTGTTAATCAACGCACGCTACGTTCTGCGACGGCCGTAGCCTACGACGATTGTTAGCGCCGCATAAGGGGTATTGTTAAAAACTTCCTGCAGTCCGTACATGCATGCACCTGCAAGTACCTCGCCACGAATTTCAAATCCATCGTAGATGCACGTCAATACGCGAGTTTACCGCCGCAAAATTGGAACTTAAAGCCAAGTAGATTTTGTCTAAGAAAATTACATTTCAAAACTATCACTTTCAAAGATCCATAACACAATCAAACTATGCAAGATAAAACCATTGCCATCATGTCTTTCCATGCTACTAAAGTTAGCAATAACATATGGCATATCATCAAATGAGCCAATTCCTTATCTCTCCCAGACTCTCAAGCCACACATCTAGACTGTATGGCATGTGGGCATTCTTGTGTACAGATTGTATCAATAGCATATAAGCACACAAACATGCACATTGGCACTCTCCCAGTTGATCTGTTAGCAGCGCGCCAGAGAGCAATCGATTCACAGTTCCTAAATTCAGATCTAGAGTGTATATAACATAATTTTGAACAACAAAAGTTATTTAGTATTAATTCATATTATCTGTATGAGAGTAAATCGAATACTCCAACTATACATGAGTTTAAAATTTCTAAGATGATTCCCAGGACTACTGAAAACATACATTTACTGGAATCTAGCACGACATTGTCATCATCTTACGCTTAAAGCATGATCACACCGAAGAGAATAGCCAAGTCTATGGGCATCAAATTTTGAAACCCCCCCACCCGGCTTGCCTAGTAAACATAAGAAGGAAACAAGGCAGGAAAGAAGAAATAAAAGAAAAGAAGAATGAAGATAATGTTCGGCGCGGTAAGAAGCAATGCAAATGCAACAAATCTTGATCTAGGATTGGTTTAAAAAACAATCAAGTTCGCTCTTCGCGAGATTCAAAATAAATGAAAATAAAAAATAGTCCGAGAGTTATAACCTTCTACCTCCCCCTTCGGCTAGCGTTGGACGCGGCTCCTATGAATGATCAACCATCCCCCAACCCTGTTTCAAAAAAGAAGCTATGACCCAGCCTCCCTGCTTCAACTACAGAGGTTCGAGCATGTCCATTTAATGTGACACACCAAAGTATTACCATCCAGAGATTTGAGACCTATATCAATATTGTAGGACCTTGGTAAAATATAATTACACGATAGTATTTCCTAATGCAGTTACAACAAAATTATTCCTTTGTTGATTTGCCAAGCTATATGCTACACAAATTAGAATTCAGGAATATCTTCCCATGTCCTTGAGTAGATGTGTTCTATAATACAGTATGCAATTCACTTTACATAGATAAATTCCATAATAATTTTTCTTACTCTCTCTCTTCTTTTTCATGCCTCTAATCTTCAGATTTTATCGTCAGCCTAATTTGAAGTCAAAACATATCGATACATTTGCATGTTTAAACAATTTCATACCTGTCACCGTTGTAAGAATACCTTTAAATATTCGGGTTATGTCCAATCCCTCTCTCCTCCCCTCTCTTGCTCCCCCCTCTTCTCTCTCTCTCCCCCCCCCCCTCCCTCCCCTCCTCCTCTCTCCCTCCCTCTTCTCATCTTATCACTATCCTACGGATGCGTGAGTATTCTGATCCCGTCTCCGTCCATCTCTCACAAAACTGATACGACCTATCATCTCATCTATTTAAATTCTCTCTCTCTCTCTCCCTCTCTTCTCTCTTCTCTTTTCTCGCTCACTCTCTCTCTCATCTCTCCTTCTATCTCTCTTAATGACATGATCTTGGATTTGCTGGAAAGAGAGCGTTTGTTTGGTTTATTCTCCGCTACACAAGAGTATAAATATGTAATATCCAAAAATCGATCTCCACTATGCATGTATAGAGCGCATGAGAAGTAAGCAAAACATGCATGAATAGCGTTCTCTAAATCACAAATTCAACGATCGTAACCTTAATCACCCTACCCCCCCGCCCCCCCCATTACGGTTCTCTTTATTATCTCACTCTCTCGGTTTCCGCCATTTTTTTTCTAATGTTGACGTAGCTTTAAGACTTTTAGTGGATACATCATGGTTGTTTTCAAAGCTTTAAACTCTGGTCACTTATGCATTCATGAATTCGATCCATTAGGTATCCATTCCTTATTTTAAAATCCCTTTCCATGCCACTCATCCTCTGTCTAAATAAATTTCAGTGAGAATCAAAAGGTCGTTAGGTCATATACTGCAACGCGGAGCTATAGCCCTTTTAGCTGTGAACATCAAATCTCAGGATTCAAATAACCCCATTAGATTGTGTAGCGTCCAAAGTCCTGCCAAATCCAATGTCGGCATTTTATTGGATATGTAACAGATAATCAGCATTGATCGTAAAGTCGCCCAAGTGATTTAATACCAATACGCTTCTTCTCATTTTAACATTGCGTTCTCTGGTTATTGACCCTAGCATAAATCTTACGGTGAAGTCTTGATTGGGAAATGAAATACAGCACCATACGATTCATGCCCTTATCACAGAGGACAGAGACTTGGCATTTGAAATGTCGAAAACCATCTAGTCCAATTCCCCAACTCAATCGAATCCAAACGAACAAGTATTGCTAGAATATTAACCTTTTTTTCAGCAATGGCGCACGACTCATGTATTACAATTTCCTTTGGAATTCGTCACGGTTTGACCTTTCCAAATCACAAAATGGAAAATATTTCGAATGATTAGGGGAAGGATTGGAAGAAGATTAGAGGCCGACCAATCGAGATTTAAAATATAATCTCTGGACTTGCTCTTTGCAATAATGATTTTTTTTTTTACTTAAAAGTCGTAATAAAAATAAAGGATTATCCAAAAACGAGATGACTTGATTTTTTATATCAGTTTTAGAATATAAAATTATTTTTGAACAACAAAATTATTATTTTTACAACTTAAGCAAATTTCACAACATAGGGATTTGCATACTAAAAGATATAATGGCCGTCCCAGGATTCGAACTTATGACCCTTCCAGCCATAACCGAGTATTCAAAATACTCCTCTCTCATAACTTTACAAGCGTATATTACTTTGTAAATATAAATAAGTGAAAATCACTCCCAAAAAAAAAAATGAAATTCCACTCTTTCAAAGTATCAAATGAGTGGCAAGAATTCGAAAAGGGAGGTTCCACTCTTTCAAGGAGTTAATTGAGGGAAGCTCCAATCTTTCAAGGGATTATTAACGAGGGACTAGCATCAAAAAAGGTCTGGAATTCCACTCTAACTAGGATATGAAGGACAACCATTTTTTCGAGTGAAAAAAAAAAAAAACCCATTTGCTACCGGGCCCATATGGTGTGTAAAAATCAGTCGTTTTGACGATTTTCGAACAATCCGCTCCGTACATAATTTCATACAAATAGCTCCGTACAGAATTGACAAATTGTCCGGTGTTACTCGCTGTATATGGCCTCAGGAGTTATACAAGTATAGTGATCTGTGCGCGACACGGCAACTTATGATCATGCATCATGAAAATGAAATTTCAAACTTTCATTTATATTCTCTCTCTCTCTCTCTCTCTTATTAGATGGACGTCGGCGATCTTGGAAGAGGCTGAAAATTTTACAGTTCTTATCAAGAATTCTATATCATTTCCAAAATTCAGATTTGTCAAGTAAGTTATACTATATTTTTTTAAATTTCATTGTGGTATTTTATGTATTTAAATTCGGGCATAGATAAAGGGAGCAAGAATCTTTAATATATAAAAAGGTATTTCTAAATGAGTAGAGCATACAACAATTTCATAATTGAAACACAAAAAGACAACTACCTTCATCTTTCGATAATATGGTTAGATAAGTGGCGGATCCAGGCGGGGCGCAGGGGACGCGCCCCCTCTATAATTCTAAAATCACTCATTGACTGTACATGTTAAAATCGGGAAAATCGAGGGCTCATCCCCTTATCGGGTCTGGCGCCCCCTCTATTTTCAAATCCTGGATCCGCCACTGAGATTTAATAATTCCATTCACTCCTATCCCACTCGCAGATCCGGAGACTTTCACCTTGTAAACCCCATATTATCTATAACCCACAAGTCAATTCGACATTTTGGTCCGGACTTCTGGAATAATCTCCCAGACAATATAAAATCATGTTCTACACTCTACTCTTCATGCTCTTTGAAAGCTACTCTTAAACGAAATGTTATCAATTTATATACTTCCCTTCTCTAAATTGATAAGTAAATTCCTCACTTTTGCTCTACCATTTCCCCCCATAAAATTGCCATCTGCTGTACTGCACCTGCACCAGCAATTGCACTGCACCAGCTTGATCACTGACTAAGAAAGTCATGTCATGTAATTCCCCCTTTAACGAATGGTTTATTCCATATTCTATACTTTGTAATATCTTTTTAATGTTATTATTGTAAACTATGTTTTGTTAATTCAATCAATCAATAATGCTAATAATATTTTAATACTTTGAACTGCTATGTCCGAATCTGTTAGTGGTCTGTTTTGGGGCAATTTTTCACAGATGAATTAATTTTCTTTGGGTACAATATTAAGACTTTGATTTTTACACATGAGTGCATGAGATTTTTTTTTATTTTTTTTTTTTTAATTTTTTATTAAACGTTTAACTGAATAAAACGTTAAAAACACCCCGATTTAATAGAATAAAGAAATCATGTGGATACGTTTTAATTAACGTTTGCTCTGATTGTGTTTTTCATTTTTCTTTTTCTTTTGAAGGAGAAATATTTTGGATACAACAGATCCGATGTATTTAAGATCGTGTAGGTATAGCCGTCTCAAAGATCCGCTATGCCCGATATTCAGACTAGGAACTATTGTAGCAGAAACGGGGCAGAGCTTTAAACAAATGGCTATAAAGGTAAGTTTCATTATTGACTGTCCTATTATTTTATTCTTTGAATTTTCATAGACGTGTTTTTTAGTCCTAATTGTTATTAAAAACAAAATGTGTTGAAAATAGATATATTTTATACAAAACATTTAAAAGTGGTAGTTCTTGGCTCATAATTATGCACTGTTTTAGGTGTTTTTTTTTATCTTTCTTTCAGATTGTGGAAGTTTTTGTAAGTGTATTATGTTTTATTAAATCAGGAACAATGGAGGAATTTCTTGTGACAACATTTATTACCATTGTTATTGGACTAAAACCATAACTTGCGACCAAAATATTATTCAGTACTTGCATTTCTAAATATATATATAGACTGCCCTCCAAAAGTTTGGGTACACCTAATGTCAGCTCTGTTTTTGGATCATTTTGAGGCATTTTATGTCCGGTATTTCAGTCCAAATGATGTTTAAGTACAAACAATATATTATGCAACCAATATACTTCAAGATTACCACGCCAAGTCTCCTTGGAATTTAGAAATTACTCAAAAATATGCAAAAAGTGCAAAAACGTGATTTTGCATTAATTTATTCAATTATTGAAAAGAGAAGCTATCTCAGCTGATAATGGTCCCATCAATGTAAAATTTTGCATGGATGTTGAGGCACATGTAAAATATAACCTTGTACTCTTTGTTTTTATTTTGAGACAACACTTTACTTATTATGCAAATTTATACAAATTAAGGGTCTATTCTTAGAAATTTATCAATACTTTGTTTTAAAAATTGCTTTGAAGCCCATTTTTTGGGGTTAAAAGTTGCTGAGTATAATGCTCAACAACATTTTGATTAAAAAGTTGGACTTTCTCATTAATTCCTTTGTATTCTTTTGTTTTAATTTTTAAAACAAAGTATTGATAAATTTCTAAAAATAGACCTTTAATTTGCATAAATTTGCATAAATAATAAAGTGTTGTCTCAAAATAAAAACAAAGAGTACAGGGTTATATTTAACATGTGCCTTAACATCCATGCAAAATTTCACATTGATGGGACCATTATTAGCCGAGATATCTTCTTTATTCAATAATTGAATGAATTAGTGAAAAATCACGTTCTTGCACTTTTTGCATAATTTTGAGTAATTTCTAAATTCCAAGGAGATTTGGCGTGGTAATCTTGAAAGTATATTGGTTGCACAACGTATTGTTTGTACTTAAGGCCACATGTCATGAGTTGGGTGGAAAATGCGTTACAACTTACATGTCCAAAAAATTTTAGAAATGTACATTGTCACAATCAAACATCTCTAGTTTCTTAGTAGTAAGTCAGATGTGTATAAAAGTATATTTATATCGAAAGCAGAGATTGAAAGGAGGATGATTAACAAATTTTTGTGCCTGTATAAGGTGTGTCATAAAAGCTATACAGAGTGTTACAGGAAAAAATGGTTTGGAAAATTTCACAATTTTACCGTCGAATAATTTCTTAATCTTTTCACCAAATGAAATGAATCATCGTGGATTGTGTAAATAAGACGCTATGCTTCTAAAAAATATAAACTTGTAATACAAAATTATTTTTTCTAACCGCGCTACAGGGTGTCAAAAAAGAAGAAAAAATAGTGCAAAAAGGGCAGAAATCCTGTCTTTTACACTTGGATTACAACTCCAACAAAGTTTATTGCAAGTAATATGTTTCCACTTAATTGTGTTTTTACATGCATGCAAAGAAAGTGGCGAAAAAATGACAATTATTGTTATAAAATTGCATGTGACAATTGTTGATGCCTGCAATGCATTGTCTATGAGGATGTGTGCAATAAGTTTGTTTTAATTGATTAATTAATTGATTAAATTACTTTTGAAAAATCTTCTTCACATTAATCTAGAACCACATAAATTCCCAAGAGAATGATATATCACTCAACCCATAAGACCAATTGGCTGCAAAGATATAACGCAGCAAACAATAAGAAAGTGACAAAAATGGGAATTCCCTATGCTTTAACACGTGCCTCCACCGTAGGATCCTCCACCGTAGGATCCTCCACCCCTTACCCTACTCCACTAAAAGTATCTTTGTATTAAAACTATGAGCATAACGAAGCTGAAACTTCACAGAAATGTAGCCTGATAAATTATGTACAATAGGAATTATGGCACAGCTTATGACTGTACATCATTTTCATGCTATGTGAAAAAATGTGATAATTTTCCCTCCAAAATGTAACGCCTCCACCCTTTTACAATACCCCAACTTGTGACACATGGCCTTAAACATCATTTGGACTGAAATACTGGACATAAAATGCCTCAAAATGATCCAAAACAGAGCTGACATCAGGTGTACCCAAACTTTTGAAGGGCAGTGTATATACATGTATATATATATATATATATATATATATATATATATATATATATATATATATATATATATATATATATATATATATATATATATATATATATATATATATATATATATATATATATATATATATATATATATATATATATATATATATATATATATAAGTGCGATGAAACTCAACTTTTTGGACATGACGACGTTTTGTCCAGATTATATATGTGTTATGAATAAAAAGTCTAGGACAAGCTTGGACGTTGCTGGACTTTGAATCTTTAATCAAGCTTTCGGCTTATTTGCCTTCATCAGGATTTCTGAAGAGAAAATCATAACAAACAAGAACAAAAACCATAATAAATATAAGTAAATCATACAAACAAAATCAGGCACCAACATCTTATCTTATATAATGTATACAAAAAAGTGAAGAAAATAAATAATATGTACAAGTATTTGTTTACCTTATTAGGCCGTGGAGAGTTGTTACGTGTTTGTGTTTATTATGTTGTTCTGAAGTATTGAAATATAGAGGGCGTGTAATCAAGTGTGGATTTCGGAGTTGTTCTGCCGTGAAAAAGAGAAAGAGAGTGAGAGAGAAAGAGAGAGAGAGAAAGATAGAGAGAGAGAGAGAGAGAGGTCAAATTTAATCCATTTCCGGTCAATTGTTGCCAGGCAAGGATTCTGGGTCTATTGGGGCTTTGACAAAAAATGACCGGGAATAGTGTATGGATTCAAAAGATCCGGAATAGGGTCAATACGACCCTTTATTTCTTTTATTTTATTTTCATTATTTTAGTGTGTAATTGGACACACGTTTGTCACTTATGTCTGGCCTCATTAAAACTAATTTGCAATGACCATTATTAAGGTTGTTTTGATCATAATAATCATTGTGCCATAAAGTATCGAGTGATGTGTTTGTATTGGCGGCTAGGTGCAAATTTCCCCCTGGGGTGCATTGGTTCTTAAGTTTAAGAAGTGGACGTTAGAACGATATAACATCAAAATGAAAGTTATACATTACGTCATCCTCTACATTTGGTATGTTTACGTTTCCATAGCACACAAAAATGATTTAAACAATAACTTATGCCAGTGACTAGGGATGTTAAGATCACAAATTCACACTTGAGCTATGCTGATGAAAGTGAAAGATAATTAATGACAACTAACACAAACCAAATAACATAAGGTATATACTTGTATATAATTAATATCTGCAAATAAACGTTCTGGTATGAAAGTCAATGTCAACATATCATTTGCAAAAATGTGACAAGCTCCCTATTAAAACGGAAACAACATTGGATGATAATATTTTTTAGATCGTCTCGAAATCCATGTTTAAAAAACTCTATTTGACAAATGGAGAGAATCGCCTTTGGATAAAACATTGTATTTGACATTTTTCTTCCACATGATGGATGCGTGGTTGTGGAAATTTGTCCTTTCTTTTGTTCTTTTTTTTTTGTCCTTCAAATTCATAATGGAATGAGATTTGAAATCCACATGAGTGTGATTCACTTCAAATGTATGTGTGTCAAACAATTTGTCCCAACTGAAATAAATGAACCATCTACAAGTAGTGTCTATTAAAAAAAAATCTTATTTCAACGTTATACATGCAGTAATATATAGAAAAAAAGACGATTGTGGGAAACAGTCTATGTAGAAAAGGAAACTGTGTAAATAGATGTTCATACTGTTGAACTATATAGATAATACTTTACCGGGAAACGGGGGGAAACAGTCTACCCTTAACGGTGTAAATATGATTAAGCCTTCTAGTATTGAAAAATTATGTTTCAAAATGATGTTTCCAAGGAAATGAAAAACAGGATTATGCATCATTTTGATGAAAACGAACTGCTCTCGTTTGAATAGTGCCGTGTGAACTACGGTAAGATATGGTTGTTCCATTGATCATGTTGAGAATTCAATTTAATCAAATTTACTTTCTATTCCATTTTTTAAAATTTGTATATATTACAAAAAAATTTTACAACACATGTGGATAAAACATGTACATTTGGTACGGTAAAAAGTTATCGGGGTCCCCTTTTCAAGGGTCGACATCATTTCCTGATGATAGATATTTAAGGAATAGTTTTTTTTACAACCTACACAAAATTTGGTTCAGTTGTTTTACGCATGAAAATATGTCAGGAAAAACGTTATCAGCCACAAGGCTGTGTTTCATCAAGACCGCATAGTATGCAATTAACGGATGGTACAGTGCATTAAACAACAAACAAAAAAAAGTAAAGAAAAAAAACATTATTCTTACAAATACGCAAATTGCAAAACTGAACAACATATTATAAAATGCAACAACAGCGCAATCGAATTAATGTACGACTTTCAAGAACAAATCTTGACAAAGTTCCCGAGCTCAAATCATGTTCCTCCCTGAGCAATATCTTCAGACGAATCGAGCCCCGGGTTATCATGAGACTCCATACGATCTGTCTCTTCCAGCTTTCTTCATGATCATTTGATTATTTTCTTGCTTTGGCATTTCGATGTTTCCGCGGGGATAATCAATTATCCGACAAAAGTGGAAAGGAAGCATACAAACACGACGTCAAGAGAATTCGCGAGTCTTAAATCACCCGGGTAAAAAAAAGCCGAGATTTTGCTTGTTAAAAATCGCGAAAAGGCCTAACGAGGATATTTCTAAGCGTGGCCCTTTTACAGAGAACGGGGAACATTTTAATCTCGCAGAATAAGCCTTGATGATAAAGAACCTTCCAAACCATATAAATATTATTAACCAACACATATTGCCCGTTACATTCAAAAGCAGGATTATTTAAACTGATTATCCCAACTGCGGTTGTACATTGCAATCGTTAAACAAGGAGCATTATTGAAAAGCTTTTAAGCTTAAAAGTGAGGTCATTTTTCTTTATATCAAGTTTTTAACTTAAAGACAGAGCTTCTGTCATTTTGTGTTGTTTTCATACATGACCTTCAACTTTGTAGGACAAATTAAACAAGATCAGTTTTTAGGCGACCTGCTTTGTACATAAAAAAAGATATCAAAATCGGTTCAATTTTATACCATGATATATTGATAACGAAATATATTAATGTTGCCAATTTTTAAAGATCCAAGATGATATATTGACCCCTTAAAAAATCGGTGTACTAATATATGATAATTATACCCTTGCTTGAAATTTAACAGTGTAAATTGTGGTTTGATTTTCCAGTGTTCACACTGTGGATTTATAATTTGGGACACTGTTCTTGAAAGCAGGGACCTTTCTACCATTTTCTTTTCTTTGGCGTGCGGGTTTTTATCTATGATCACCTCGGAAATCACATGAGTTCATCGTATGCCATCTACCTGTAGGCATCTTAGACTTTCCTGAGATCTAGTTCAACCCAGATACCGACTTCCTAACCCCCTAAGTTACTTTCCTTTCTTTTTCTAAATCTCTACTCACTTATCTTCTCGTTTTCCAGGGCGGAGTAATAACGATCGACATTCAATGGAACTGCAATTTAGATCTGTCCTATAGCCTGTGTTTGCCCAAATACCGCTTCATCAGGGCTGACGAGCAAGACGCAAAGATAGCCGGGGGCTTTAATTTCAGGTAATATGATATTTACACGTTCCACTCCCTTATTTCCTCTCCTGTTTTATGCACGAGATAATCAGTGTAGTGAGAAAAAAAATCAAGTGATGTTGTGCTGTGTTTGCTCACACGCTGTAGTTTGATGCTGATGAGGGTGATACTGATGGTTTCAGTCAGGGAGGTGATCAAAGCTGCCTCCTTAGAGTTAAAAAGCATTTAATTAACATGTTTCAAGGAGCTACCATCCTTCTGGCTCTCAACGGACCAATGCACGTGTGTCCATGAAGTCACGTGGTACGATGCTTTCCAGTAACGGGATATCCAGACTACGATAGCGAGACGAGACCTGACTGCCTTTGTGTTTTATTTATGAAGATCGTGAATAACCTAAGTGCTTAAAAATGTGTAATAATGTTAGACTCTTAGAAATTTCTATCAAGCTTTTATTGAGCAATGTTTTGTATGGCTTTCTTGCTTGATTAAAAAAAAAAAAAGTGTGTCGATAGGGTTTGAAAGTTTGATGCATAGCGTTAAAATTTTACGCATCCCCACCCCTGTTCCATCTCCCTCCCCACCCATCGAAAAGGCTGACGTGAACATATCGCTGCCATAATTTTTCCTTTATTTATTTTTGTTTATCAATGATAAGCTTCTTCGACACACACCTTTACGAGTAGGGTATGTATTTATTGAATGTTTGATCAACAACAAAAAATGAGCAAGTCAAAGTAGATGCAATGGCATGATGTTGGCACATAGGTTTAATATGAACTAGGCAAGTCCTGATTTGAAAGCTTTAGTGTGGTAGATGATTTTTAATGTGGTGTGTGCGTGCACTGGTTGAACAAAATTAAGTTGCAAGATTACAAAAAGATTTTTCATGTTACTCGTTTAATCATTTTAAAAATGTGATTGTGAAAATTTCATCTTATTTTTAAATGAATATAGGTTATTTTCTACCAGAATGAGATGCATTTCTTTAAAATTTGTTAGGCATTATATTTGTGTTATTATTATTGTTCAATTATTATCGAATTATTATGGGTCACTTGTGCCGATAACTCTTTTTTTAAGCTGAATGAATTCGATTTTTTATTGTTAAATTTTGTAGAAAAATAGTACCCGGGAACAGTACCTAAAAGAGTTAATTAAACCTTACGTACCTTTTGTCTAGCTTCTTTTCCAATGAAGGTGATTGCTGTTTTTCATGATTTATTTATGTACATTTATCATCAAGATAACTTTGAAAAGTATCCGCATCAGAATACTCTTTTCTAAAGGATTTAGTAATGGTCAAGCATGAGGAGTGATTTTATTACATAAACAAAACATGTTGAGAGAATTTGATGTAAACACATTGATTCGAATAGAAAGGATTTTACCTCTCTGTCATCTTGTTGAGACCTTTTGAAAACACCAATTTAATAAATGCTTGGTTCAAGAATCTATTTATTCGTTTGAGTGAATACAAACAAGACTGCTTGTTTATCATTAATATAATATTTAATGACGCCGGTTTGACTCCCATGTTCTTCGTCATCCATGCTCTGTGTTCATTTTCTTCTCATTTTTCTCTTCATTTTTCTTGTTTATCTCTTGTTCTTATCCCATCGCTTTTCCCCGTTTGTTGATGGAATTTGAACGGAATGTTTTTGAAAGCTTTTCTTGTACTTTTTTGGCATTATTGTGTCAGCTCGTATAAGAGTCAAGCTTAATTGTGAAGAAAGAAAGAACGATTCAGGGTCGTCCGCTAAAAGTAGGGATGACCCCACCAATACTCCTGTCAGCGAATTATATTTATATATGAATAAACAATTTGAAAAATGTAAATTGCATTTAAATCAAACTTTGTTTAAAAGAAATCAAATTAAGAATTGCTTTAAAAAAAATGCTATTGGCTTTTTAGAACTACCTCTCGTTCCCCATTTTTTTTTTTTTTTTTTTTTTTTTTTTGGGGGGGGAGGCTTGCGATAGCATTTTGGGACATTAATATAAGAATTTTAAAAATGGCTCTGAATATGGTCAAGGAATTAAGCGACGCTCTTGAATCGTATTTTCTAGCCCGAAATTGTATACAAATACCTACAACCCAAGGTACATTCATTATTTCTTTTTGAATATTTAAATAATCTCATATTAAACTTAAAAATGTATTTTGATGTTGTCTCTATTCTATATTCACATTTTTTGTTTGTTTTATCGTTCATTTTTTCAATTGAAATTAAAAAAAAAATAGTATCATTTAAAAAAAAAATAGATTTAAATAATATTTGATGTTTTGCAGAGCAGCACCAACATTGAAAGTGATTTTGCGTCATCTACTTTTTCGGTTAGACCAACCAACACCAAAAATATAACATCGACATAAAAAAGACATGCAGGTATGATGTCTTTATACATTTTTCATGAATTAGGTATTAAAAAGGTTTTTTTAAAAAGTGCATATCTTACAATATATGTTCCTTGGGTGATTTAATATTAACATTGTTTTGCGTATAAAACAAAACTTCACAGAATTTCTTGTGAATTTTCTATCGGAGACGGGTAATGTCATTATACATATGAAAGCTATGGAAAAATTACATAACGTTAGCAAAATGGAAAACAAAATAAAAAAAAACTGTTTAAACAATTTTTATTTTCAAATCATGCCTGTTTTTTTAAGGCGTCACATTGCTGCTTGACCTGTATACTCTTATTTTTCTTTTTTTCTTTTTTTTTTATTGTGATTTTTTTAATGTATGTTGTGAAGCAACAGTGGCTATTAGTGATGTGTACTACGAGGCTGTAGCCGTGGTGTTGTGTTAATCAATGTCTTGAACATTGTCAAATAGCACAGTGGTGAGAATGTCTTTCCTTTTTTATTTAGATGCAGCCGTCTTGAAAGCATGTTTATGAATCACATGTATGATATCAAAATTTAGCAAGTATTTTGTGTCAAATGTGAGGTTATGATGAAATGATCGGACTCACTTTAAAATTCAACATTCTCTAGGCTCTCGAAAGAAACAAAACATTATTTTGACGGAACAATAAAAAAAAAAAAAAAAAAAATCAGTTATATAACGCCACCACGGCTACGTAAAAGAAACAAAAAAGCAGCTCATGTTTTGATTGTGCGCTCAATGCGTGTTGACTGAGTTACGTCACTAATAGCCAATGAATCAGGTTTCACTTTTACCCAGATTTGGGAAATTCTACAGAATCAACGACACCGAATACCGAGACTTGACCAAGGCTTACGGCATCCTCTTCCAAGTCAAGATCACTGGGGTCGCCGGCAAGTTCGACATCGTGCCCCTCATGCTGAACTTCGCATCGGGTGTCGCCCTCCTCTCATTGGTAAGTCATGTTTAGGTCATGTGATGTGGTCAGGTGATGTGGTCAGATGATGTCGTGTCGTGATATGTGTTGATTGATGTGTAACGTTTGAAACCATCATGTGATATTTGACGAATGTTACGATCCTGTGCGATAACACGTGGCATGAGATGTGTGATATAAAGATGAAATTGACTGTCAGTGTCATGCCTACGTGCTTTTTGTTTCAAGTGAGTGAAATGTGATAATGGATATGATCAGGTAATACGTCACGTGACAGTGAATGTGTAGTTGATACGTTGATGACAGTGAGTTACGGTGGAACCTTTTTAAATTCATTATTTATTTATGAATAGTTTATTAAATTAATGATTATTGACTGATTGAATTTGGCACTCAAATTGTGATATATACTGTTTTAATAAATTTTAAGGAGAATCCTTTCATATGATCTCATGAAGTAAGAAGTGATAGTAGTCTCCAGTAAATGAATCCCTTGTCCTAATTATATATTTTTTCTTATAATATAATAATATAATAATATAATAATATAATAATAATAATCATGATAATACGTTTTCTTTACCCAGAGTAGCCAGAATGATGGTTAGCATCTCCTTCTTTTCAAAACTTATACGTTTCAAGAGTGAACGGCCTTAAACTTACCCTTCAAACTTATTGCATACAATTCCTGTCATTTGGGTATTCCAGGAGATGCGCTATGTCCGTGAAAAGTTTCGTCTTTCACCAGCAATTTGACATTCAGTCATCCGTTTATTATACGATAAAGACCGATAATAAACAGGGGAACAACCCCATGAAACTTAAGAATTGCCTCTATAATTGACAAGGACAGTTGGCTTGCCTGATTTAAAATTCAGAGGTTTTTTTTCCTAAACGTGAGATAGTCAAAATAATCCTTACAATAATTTTATCATATGAGGCCAGAAGTCTTGCCTTGTTTGTTGCCACACATTTCTTTTTTTTTATATAAAACAAATATATAAATAATAGATATAACACAATGATTATAATTTTCAAACACAAATTGGAAGTTTCGAAATGAAATCCTTAATGTATTTCGAAATTGATCATCCAATCAGATAAAGACTTAAAGCTTGTTAGGGAAGAATAAAAAAAATGATTGTTGTCAATCCTGGTACTGGTAGGAAGAGACGAGGAGACGATTGGTCTAGGCCTCTGAGAAAAACACCGTCCCCTTTTGGTTAAGACGAATCGCATACTTCCATGTTGTCTCACACACAAATTGGATGGCCTCGATAAAAGTGGCAATAATGAAGATTTCTGAGTACACTGAACAGTCTCAAAAGCCAACAAGCATTGCAAAACGGCGCCAATTAAGGATTTAGGTCTAAATGGATGCTTGTACAGCCTGATTATGTATCCCTTCGATTTGAGGCGGGCGTTATCATCGTTAATTCTCCTTAAAATAATATAAAGAGGTTATTTCATAATCTTCCCTTCTTGTCAAAGAATGTCAATTAGAAGATATTCACGATGCCTTCATATCCGATATTTCTTCTTTACAATGTAAAACCAAAGATCAAAATGCTTTCCTTAACCGTTAGCTATAAATTGGAGTATAATTGAATTCCGTCCTACGCAAAATGTAAAAAACCACAAATTAAACAGCCTAACAGTATTTATAGTTCCGGAAAAAATCGAAAAAGTTTAATATCTACGAATTAGTTATATGCTCCATCGAGTTCGGTCATTGACAGATCTGATAAAGATGTCAGTGACGGTCGTAGGCAGTCTAAATGACGATTGAACTGCTTTCCATGGAAATACATTATCGAATTTTAATGACCTACTTGATAGATGTGTTTCAGAAGTAGCATGTTTCAAATTGGTTTTCTAACAGAAAAGGTTGTCTCCATTTAAAACGTGTTCCCATGTGTGCTTGGTGGACAAAAACAAGCACCCTCTCATTTTCACATGAGAACACGTATTACTCAGAAAGGAGAGGTCACCAAATGCCGATTTCTACAAATGTCTAGCAATATCTTATTCATTTAAAACAAAGATGATATTGCGATAAGGTAATATTTTTTACATTTTATCGAATTTTTAAAACTGTCGATGTCAAAAAATAGATCAATAGCAGAATGAAATATTTTTCAACATTAGTTTAAAACAAATGCAATGTAATGGGAAACAAAAACATATTTTCTTAATAGAAATCAATTATTTAAAGATGAATCAGAATTAAATTCTTTGTTTTTTAACACTTCTAAATGTAATTTCTAGTGAAATAGGAAAGGAATATATTGAAGGAACGTAGTGCCGAAATGGCTGATATCATGAACGAGAATTGTAAAGGAATGTGAAAAAACGAGCACATTGATTTCTTTATAAAAAAATATTAAAGGGAAGCTCTGGACCCAAAATGAGTTGCTTTTATAAGAAGCAGAAACATTAGAAAAACAGATTAAAACAAGTTTGAAGAAAATTGGACTGATAATAAGAAAGTTATGAATATCTTTACGATGCACAAAAAATTGATCGCTATACCAAATTGGCAACAACTGTGATGTCATAGCGGCACAACTTTGTACAACTTTTCTATATTGTTTTATGATAAATTTTCACTTTATTTGTTAAGAAACTGTTTTCCTCATAACTTTGGCCAAGATGTATTGATGGCAATATGTTATTGCATTTATGTATTTTGATAAAATGAGAATCATAATGACATTTAAAAAGAAAAGTGATATTTTTCAGGAAATTCAACATTCATGAATATCTTTTTTCTATACTGAAAACCACTTAAAATCTTTGTTTTTTGTATTTCTAGATGGGGTACTGATTTTACAATATATGTATAGATGCAATAGCATATTGCCATCAATATATCTTGGCCAAAGTTTTGAGGAAAACAGTTTCTTAACAAACAAAGTGAAAATTTATCATAAAACCATATAGAAAATGCATGGAAAGTTGTGCCCCTGTGACATCACAGCTTTGTGAAAGTGTTGCCAATTTTGTATAGCGATCACCGATTTTTTTTTGTGCATCGTAAAGATATTCATAATTTTCTTATCGTTAGTCCGATTTTCTTCAAACTTTTTTTTTATTCTTTTTTTATAATTTTTCTGCTTGTTATAAAAGCAACATATTTTGGGTCCAGAGCTTCCCTTTAAGACTCCATTGGTGTATTGCACTGTAAGAAACTAAGCTTGAATGTAAATGCCAATGAAATGAGATAAAGAAGGCATTATGGTTATTTTCCTTCTTAGGAAACCAATTATTTTTGTATATCTTACGATATAATGCTCGATTTTGAACATTAAAATTTCATTGAAATAAGAAAAAAAGCAGCCTTGTTTTAGGGTATGATATCGAACACTTGTGAATGGAAATTGCGATGGTATGGGAGAAAAACATTTTACGACAATATGTCTTCCTTTGCACCTGGTACATGTGTAGGCCGTCTTTGTGATGATAATTCATTCTTGACGTGAAGGGTATCCGTATTGATGATGTAAAAAGCTTTATTCAGACAGTCTGTCAGCAGTGCCCATTTGCACATTCTTCTTTAAAGAGAGTGCAATTAGTGTCACTGTGCGGATAATAGCAGGGATAGAAGACTATCTTCACACTAATCATCATCTCGCTGAATCCTTAACTAAGTCGATGATAACCAGGGTCATACAAAGTTCTCGTTGTATCGAGCATATTTCTACATCTCTCTTATCATGCATAATTATCACGTGCCTACCGCGTCCAATGAGTTTGAATCACATCTTTATACGTCTTTCAACAGAAGCTACCACATTATCACCACGCTCTTCTTTTGAACTTGAACCTTATTCTTTGGACCCCTTTCGGGTTATGAGAATACATCATATGAAACATTTATTGTTTTGTTGTTGTCTTGTTTTCATGTTGCTCAATTCATGTCCAGCATGTCGGAAGCCTGGCTCAAAAGGTCCACTAAAAGTTCCAAGTTTATTCTAAACACAACACAAAAAGAAAGTTCCCCCTATTTCAGATTTCAATCATTTTTGAACCAGGAGAAATTTAAAAAATCTAATTATATGTCCATGTAGGGAATTTAATTAACTACAATGGGAACGAATTTTAGGAAAAATCATCAAGTCATGCTTTAGTGAGTAAGGGTTGAATGCAAAAATTGCCATTTTTTTGAAGTTCGCAAGCCTAAAATGGCAACTTTGATTCAATGATAACGGACCCATTTTAAGATTATAAACATTTTACACGTCAGAATGTATGCAAAACCTTCATTCCCAATATACGGAAAGGAAATTTGCGTCAAATTTCACGGTTGAGTGAGCATGCAGCAAAAATTGCTCAAACTGCAAGTTTTACTTCTTTGCCATGGTATATTTGATCAAATTTGATGGAATTCCTGTTTTGGAAGTGTATGCAACCAATATCCATTGATTCACGGTTGAATGAACCCATCAAACAACCAAAAATAGGCCATTTTAGAATTATTAAGAGTAATTGTAGTAATTTTATGCACTAGAATGCATCTTAATAACATTTTTTTTTGCTTGTATTTATATTCTTTGGGCACGTGTCAATGATCCTACGGCATTTATTTACAAATTTATGTTTCAGTGAGCACGTGAGACCGGAAAAACCCTTTTCTCACGCACGGACTAAAATTCGAATTCTTACTTTGATTGAATATAACAATTCTTTTAGGGGAGTACCTTTGATTTTATTTTCATAAAAATCCCAATGTTTCACGCCTCAGTGGGCACAAGATACAAGAAAATCATGAAAATGAGAAGAAAGTTTGGGGCTTCGTCATGGTTCAGTGACTTTTCGAATACGTAATTTGAATAAAGATCATGTTACTTAGAAACTAGTTGAAGCTATGTGCAAAGTTTCATTAAATAATTCACAGTCAAATGGACAAAAACTTTTTTGCCAAATTTCACTTTTGTTAAACATCTGTACATAAAGTCAATGGAGGAGGAAATCAATACCTGACAAATGTGAAATTCGGCCAATTTCATTGATGCTTATTGTTCATTCTACTGTGAGTTATGTCACGAAACTTGGCACACAGCTTCGACTGATCTCGGACTAACATGATCCTGATTCAAATTAGGTATTCGAAAAGTCACTGAACCATGACGAAGCCCCAAATTTTCTTCACATTTCCATGATTTTCTTGTATCTTGTGCCCACTGACGCGTGAAACATCGGGATTTTTGTGAAAATAAAACCAAAAGTACTCCCAAAAAAGATTTGTTATATTTAATCAAAGTAAGAATTTGAATTTTAGTCCATACGTGAGAAAAGGGTTCTTCCAGTCTCACGTGCTCACTGAAGCATGAATTTGTAAATAAATGCCATAGGATCATTGACACGTGCCCAAAAAATATAAATACAACCCAAAAATGTTATTGAGATGCTTTCTAGTGCATAAAATTACTGCAATGCATTTTCGTTATTCTAAAATGGCCTATTTTTTGGTTGTTTGATGGGTTCATTCAACCGTGAATGAGTGGATATTGGTTGCATACACTTCCAAATCAGGAATTCCCTCATATTTGGCCAAGAAGTAAAAATCGCAGTTTGGGCAATATTTGCCGCGTACTCACTCAACCGTAAAATTTGACGCAAATTTCGTTTCCGTATATTGGGAAGCACGTTTTGCATACATTCTGACGTTTCAAATGTTTAAAATCTGAAAATGGGTCCGTTATCATTGAATCAAAGTTGCCATTCTAGGCTTGCGAACTTCAAAAAATGACATTTTTGCATTCAACAGTTGCTCACTGAAGCATGCCTTGATGATTTTTCCTAAAATTTGTTCCCATTGTTGCTAAATAAATTCCCTACATGGACATATAATTAGATTTTCAAAATTCCTTCTGGTTAAAAGATTATTGATATCTGAAATAGGGGGAACTTTCTTTTTGTGTTGTGTTTATATCCACCGTAAGATTTCTGTGATGATGTTCTGACTCCGTTAAAGAATTTTTTTTGGAAGAAACATGACCTTGTGTGAATGCACCCCATCGACTCAGATGTACCCACTAGCATGACTAGTGACATATCGTTAATGACATTCATCACCCCCGTAGTGCTTGTATATACGAAACTAACACCCCTATACAATAATTGAAACCCGAGATATTCCACAATTGAGGCTCGAATGGGGTAAGAAGAAGGGTTACAGCTGCAGTTTAACCATCTTGGTCATTAACGTTACTCTTGTTACTGAACATGTCATTAAAATGGCGCCGACGGTGATATTTCTTAATAGGGCATGGCCAAGGGCTTTAAGCACATAATCAGCAGGCATATAACAATGTTATTTTCAACAAAGGTATAGTTTTGCATAATGTTGTATGCGTATTATTTCCTGAATCATGATCTCACATTAGTTTTGTTTCAACTTTGAAAGTCTCATAGAGGAAAGTTGTGAACTTTTGGTTTGTTTTTCATTTCTTTTACTTTTTAGTTCTAAAACGTTATTTTGTTTGAAAAAGCAGATTGATACTTAAAATTTCGGATCTTTTTAGTATTTTACTTATGATGTTTTTCATTGAATTTAAAATCATATCAATATTGAAGATATATATTTACATATATATAGCGATATTATAAATGAGGGAAATGTTATACAACGAAATAAAATATCATTCAGGCTGTTTGTGACAAGAAAACAAAAGTGCAAAGACTAGAAATATTGCAATGAACTTTTTTGAGGGGGGGGGGGGTTCAGGGAGAATGGTGATAAATCAAACCAGACATGAAAGTACAATGTCCAAAATGCTATGATCCTCCCTTTTCGATCATGGTTTTCCTCGATGAGGATGATTCCGTGGACCTAAATACGGAGCTTGGTGGAATCTTTTTCTTTTTTCCTTTATTACGCCCCCGTGGAAGAAATGTTCTATGATTCGTGCCAAATGTATGGAAATAGAACAAGATATTTCATGAATTTCCATAAAATAATGACGTCAAGCTCTGAGGGAAAAAAATGTCCACTGTACCCTTCAAAGATGTTTGGAAAAGTTCTGAATAACTCTGAAGAAAGTTTTGTTGCAATATTTTTTATTTCAACCTCTGTTTCTGTCTTTAATTAATTATCTTTAATGAAGTAGCATGTATAATATCTTTAGTAAAAAATCAAGTTATTTGAGATCGAATTCATCAATGATTTGATACATATTCGTACAATGTCGGAATCGAAAGTTTTTACATCACCATTGTGAGTTCTGATTGCAATAAGATGTTTGTAATTGTATGTTAAAGTTAAACGTATAGTTTATTATTTATCTCCTTTATCTATTTCATATACTTATAGACAGCGAAAATACACCGACAAATGAGAAATATATTAACATTGAACAATAAAATTGCAAACAAAATAAAATCCTTGAAAAGCTCAAAAATCACAAGACTAATCGGTGTTCATGTTTGGTGAAAGTAAACATGGTACATTGTGATGATCATTGTCGATATTTTAAGATGCATTTTCTCCGATACCGTTAAGCAGTATAGATAAATTCATATCTTAATCAGATCACCTTTATTGCCAATAAAAGGTGTACACAATGGAGATTATTTTAAGCTGGAAAACACGCAATAAAGTACTTTTCAAATAGTATCAAACAAGTCTTGTATGCATTTACACATAACTGTGCGGGAATTCAAGCCAAGAATAACAAATCAATAACAAATTTGCTCAAAAGCAATCGATGCAGTTTACTTACATGTTTTTATAATCACAAACCTATTCACCTTTTCTTTCAATCTCCGTTGGGATTTACCAAGTGGATACAGCCTCAGCAAGCAATATTTAAACCACTTTTCTCAAGACAAATTTATTTGAAGAATCCAAAAATAACATCCTCTACAATTGCCAAGTAAATACTTGAAGTTGTGACCCTTTTCGTATTCCCATTCCCAAAGTATTTTTGTTTCTCTCTCACTTCTTCTTAGTTTCCTTTGCTGTCTCTGGACAACCCCCCCCC
>CALNVZ010003434.1:41150463-41160515 GCA_940671915.1 Paracentrotus lividus | reverse complement strand
GGCCAGGGCGGATTCTAGGTTTTTTCCAAGGGGGGGGGTTGAGGGGATGAAAAAAAAAACTTGCGAGCGCGGAGCGCGAGTTTTAGACAATCCCCGATTATAGCTCCATATACTGTATAACAAGGAATATTAAACAATGTTAGAGTTGGAGTTTTTTGTGCATTATGATACGGCACGCGAGCGCGAAGCGCGAGCCGAAAATTTTGGGTTATAAAAGATATATGGAATAAATAAAGGGCACTTTTTTAGTATTAATTAATTTTTTCAAAAGATATTGTGTATTGTAGACCCTATAAAGTATCTGCGAGCGCGAAGCGCGAGCTGAAAATTTTGAGCTGAAAATTGAAGTTATTTGTGCATTATGATTTAGTATCAGCGACGCGCGAAGCGCGAGCCGAAAATATTGGGTTTTAAAAGATATATGGAATAAATAAAGGGGCACTTTCTAGTAAATTAATTTTTTTTAGATAATTGTGTATTGTAGACCCTATTAAGTATCTGCGAGCGCGAAGCGCGAGCCGAAAATTTTGAGCTCAAAATTTGAGTTATTTGTGCATTATAATTAGTATCCGCGAGCGCGAAGCGCGAGCCGAAAAATATTGGGTTTTAAAAGATATATGGAATTAATAAACAGGCACTTTCTATACTTTCTATTTGTTCGCCCACCCTCCTCCCTCCCCCCAAAAAAAGAAATAATAATAATAATGATGATGATAATGATAAATAAAATAAATACATAAATAAAATAAAATAAAATTACAAGTTAAAAAAAAGATAAGATTTAAAAAAAAAAAATGGTCCCCGGATTTTTTTTTTTTTTTTTTTTTTTTTTTTGGGGGGGGGGGTATTGATTACTGCACTACTCGGTAATCCCTGTGAACGTCTATGAGTTAAGATTGCTGCATCCAACTAGACTAGATGAGGAACATGATTAGGATAGCACTGGAGGGGTGTGACCATATATGATATTGTCCAATGCTGTGCTGAGACAGGATGCTTCTTTAGGGACATATATGTGAGTCTGGACATTTTCTCATGCACATAATTTTTTTTACTAGGCAGCCCCGCCCAAGGGGGGGGGGTGAACCCCCCCCCCCCCGTAGATTCACCATTGCCTTCTATTCCTTCTTTTCTTCCTTTCCCTCCCTCTTTGCTTCTCTCTCCCTCTTTCCTTCTTTCTCCCTTTCTCCTCCTTTTTTTTTTTGCATCCAAGGGGGGGGGGGTTTTAACCCCCCAAACCCCCTCCGTAGATCCGCCACTGCCCCCCCCCCTCTCTCTCTCTCTTTCCTTTTCCAATGATGTGTGTATAAAATGCATGCTTTGTGTGTCCTGGAAAGAAATGTTGCACTTACCACAATGTCATTTTTTTGATAAATATCTTTCTTTTTCACAGTAGAGACATTAGTGTTTAAGTTGCTTTTTTCAATGGGATATTGATTTACCTGTCACGTCTGAGTCACCTTAATAAGATGCTATCACTTAATAGTCTAGCCGCCAACTCGTATACTTGTTTTTGGCGTCTATAGTTTTTTTTTCAACGGATTATGATTGCCTAAACCTTCAATATGAAGAAACCGATTGCTGACACTCTGTCAGCATTGAGCATTTTGAGAATGTGACGTCATACAAAATGGCCGCCAAAATACAGAATTGTCCTCTAAAAAATGTGTAAAACTACACTTTTAGTCAGCTAATTAATGCTAAATGTCTCTGGGAGCTTCACTAAATATTGTTTCATTATATCACATGACCTTAATGTCAAGATAATTTGTATATTTGTTTTTATAGCGCCCTCTATTTTTAAATTTAAAAAAAATGTGTTCTACTCAAAAGAAAGGTCTAATTTTCTTTCCAATTTAGGGCAGATTGTGTTGCCTAAACCAGCCAAATTAAATCTCTCTGTAAGCTCTGCCTATAAACCTTCACTCAGACTTTTAACCACCCCCATGAAGCATCTGGAGACCACATCAATGTGGCTATTGAAGACTTCAACAGCCATCATGTTACATGGGAATATAGAGAAACCAAAGGAGACGGCGAACTCGTCGAAAACTAGGCAGATGCAAGTCACATGGTACTCATTCATTATGCAAAGCTCCCCTCTCCCTTCCTCAGCGAACGATGGAGACCCGGATATAATCCTGACGGGTGTCAAGATTGCCAACCAATGTGAGAAACCAATTCCGCCACACCCAGCATCAACCAGTCGGCTATATTAGAGTGAACGCTGCTTTTACACCTCACACAGTTCTCTTCCGCTGCCGTTTCCACTTTAAGAAGGCAACGTGGGAACAGTTTGCATTAGATCTGGATGATGACATTAAGACTTTCCGTCCAGTCTATGTAACTATGGACACCCTGTAGAGATAATCAAGACGTCCTCAAGACAAAGCATCCAACGAAGCTACAAGCACAAGCTATACACCAGGCTTGTCTGACAACTCCAAAGTGCTTTACTATGAGTATGTAAAAACGCTTGCAGAGTGACCCTTTCAGTGTTGACGCAATGGAATGTGTGAGAACCTTAATACAGTCATTATGGAAAGTCGACAGAGAAAATGGCAAGAATTGATCTAGTCAACGATATGACCCACAGCAGTTGGAAAGCCTGGAAAAAATCTGATTCTGGGAAATGACAAAAAATGACAACAAAATGACAACAAAAAAACAAATTACAAAAAACCCAACCAAGTCACTGCTGAACAAGTTGCCCATCATCTCCTTGTGACCAGTCAGGGAAACCCTGAATCACTGTTCCAGGAGAGCGAAGAGCTTCCCCAAGATGCTGAAGAATGCTTCCAAGAGCCCTCAGCCTGACAAGGCCTTTCAGTATGAAAAACTGTGTGATGGTATGAAGACCATGAATAACAACAATGCTGCAGGCTTTGATGATATCCTCTGCGAACAGATCAATCACCTTGGACCTGTTGCACTCTTGCTGTGGCTGCTAGACATGCTGAATTGCATGAGCACCAATATATTCCCTAAAGCTATGGAGGAAATCAGAAGTCGTTGTCATGCTTAAACCCGCACAAAGATCCAGCCATACCCAAGAGCTATATGCCCATCTCTCCACAATGCCATACATGTAAAATGCAACTCTTTGAAAGACTCATACTTACTACATGTATAATCCGTATTGTACCCATGATGATGACCTCCTCATTCCTGAACACTAAAAGACAGGTTTCCGGCCAGGAAAATCCTGTACTAGCCAACTCCTGAACTCCACACAGCACATCGAGGATGGGTTTGAGGAAGAGCTTATTACCGGATAGCTTTTGTTGACCTCCCAGCAGACTATGACACTGTAAACCAGAGGATTCTTCACCCGTAAATTCTCTTGAGATGACAAACGATGTGAAGCTGACCAAGCTACTCCTGAACCTGCTATCAAATAGAAGGTTTACCTGGTTTCACCATGGTCCGTCCTTTAAAAGTTCAGAATGACTTTACGAGCGACGGGTGGATATGTTCTTGGTGGCTGTACTAATCACCTGCTAAACCATTTAGCACAAGAACTGATCACCGGGTCGTTTATAAAGTCGTTTGTAACTTACCAACGAATTTGTGAAAAACCAGCCCTTGATGGCAGCGCAGCAGATGGCGCAAGATGGATGTCTCCCAGAAGGGAGTGTCATTGCCTCTCTGCTCTTCAATGTGTATACCAATGACCACCCAATACACCCCAATAAAGTTTCTTGTATGTTGACAATCTCTGCATTGCCTCATAGGGAACATCCTTTGAGGACAAACGAGAGGGAGGGTCTCCATCCCATCTACAATCACAATCCTCACCAACAACAAAAAATGAAGTCAAGACATAGTTTCCTCCAATTCTACATTATCCCTTGTAGCTCTGCCACACAAACTTAGGCTGACCGCTGTGGACCAACCATCGCTAGGGAATGCCACACAGGCTATTCATAAGTGCAAAGGAATCCCTTCGCCAGGTCATAATGGCCAACGTGATCATGCCTGAACCATCTCGGCACAGGCACAAGACCTGTAAGGTCTTTTTGAAAAGTGGGTATATAACGAGGACGGGGACTATTATTAGTGTGGGGAAGAGCAGACCATGGAACACCTGCTGTTATTGCCCCCACCTAATTTTACCATGTACCTTGAAGACATAGAAGGGTTTAACCCAAAGCAAAGTCCTATGTCCAACACTGATCTCTGTGTAATACAGTCGTGTATATATATTTAGTGACCCTAGAATCAAGAGGCATGCAGGCATTATCAAAAGTTAAAGTTTTCTAAATAGAAAAGAATTATATAATAAGCTTTATATAAGCATATACTTAAATCAAGGAAATTTGATCATGACCACACCTCTACTGATCAAAAACAGAGCTGACATCGGATGTACCCAAACTTTGGAGGGCGAGAGTATAACTTCACCTTGTTCTCTCACACCACTGGTTAACCTGTCTCGAAGAGAATTTTGTTACAGTAGCATTGATTGTATTTACGTATATTCATGATTTGTCTCCTACAATACTTTCAAACATGTTTTCATTTCTCACACCAGTCAAATTACTCTTTACGATCTCGAACAGCCCCCTTCTTTTAAAATTCCGAAGATCAATTCCAAAAAATGTGAACAAACTATTAGTTTTGCAGGTCCCAAATTTGGAATGGTCTTCCTCATGAAAATTCGTTCTTGTACAACAGTTCAAATTTTTAAGAACAAATTGAAACATGTTTGTTCTCCCTCTGATCTGTTTATACTAACTTAGAGAGCAAGTCACCTTTCTTGCTGTTGTGCTTTTAGTAGTTTTTTTTTTTTTCTCTCTCATGTGAAGCGCCTTCAGCAAATTTATTTGGAAGGGCGCTATATGAGATTTGTTAATATTATTATTATTGCTAGAGGGTATTCAATCCGCAATAATTAACTTTTTGTATTATATATTATATTATTATTATTATATTTATTATTATTATATATTCATATATATTATTATTATTATATTATTATTATTATTATTATTATTATTATTATTATTATTAATTACCTTTAGAGGCTTGTTCTTTATTATATTAACAGGATAGCTGTATCAATTCTCCAGAATTATTATCCCTCATTTTAAGAGGTCGGAAAAGAACCAATTAATGTTTTTATTTGTTTCACATGGAGTATTATTCATATAACACCATCTAAATAAACCTAAACAAAAATTTGAGCCCATTAAACCAATCCTCGCTGCTTAATGAAAAATATGTTCATGTAGGCTTATTCCTCTCTCTTGACTGGTATTTTTATTTTTAGTGGACAAAAATGGGTGGAGGGGGGGGTGAAACCTATCATTTAGGGAGCAAATATTATTTCATGAAAACTAAATACTTCACAAATATGACGGCGCTTATGGACAATATGCAAATTAGCATGTTAAAGTATGGTCAGTGACTATAAACAAAACAATATATCTAGAAATGGTCTAAGAGATATGCAGACATTTAGCTCCCTAATGTTGTTGAAATGTCCATATTAAACATCTATTTCTCAATTTTAGAGGGAAATTGGGGTAATTGGCGGCCATTTTGTATGACTCACATATCTCAAAATGCTCAATGCTGACAAAGTGTCAGCAATCGGATTCTTGAAATAGAATGTTTAGGCAATCATAATCCGTTTGAAAAAAAACTATAGACGCCAAAACAAGGTTAGGCCCCAAATTGCAATCTGCTGCTGGACTATAACCATGGACATCATTAATAATTTCTGTAGCATCGCACGGTCGTGGGGTGGGTCGGTCTATTATATCCTACTAGACAATGTAATAAAAAAAAGGTAAAAAAAAAAGAGGTAAATTTCCCAGGCCAAGAGAGGGAAATGCCATCCGCTCAAAGTGGAAACAATCTTGCTTTCGTTCCTTTGCCTTCCCTTCAATATTCTCTTCACTCTTACCATTTTTTTCTTTCCTAGATGCGGAGGGGGATGAGTGTGCCCTTTGGTACCTACTTAGCTGCGCCAATTGTAACTGTGTGTCATACATCACCAGGTGTGTTATTAATCAGTGAAGACTCTAGTCAAGTGTCTGAAAGTTTAAAATTAATAACGCATGCATGGTATATAACCAAGAATGTGGATCGTTGTAATAATTAACGAGAAACTATAGACTATCAACAAACATCTCGCCTTACCAATTTCCTGTGATATCCTTTGACTGTTTCGACTGACTAGATGGTATCATGCCTGATTTTCTCATGCATCAGATTCAATTGGTTTGATGCCTGATTTTTTCTTTTGCTCTAGATCGATGTATAATGTTAGTGACGTCGATTAGAAGAGGCAAGCGATCAAGGCTATGCTTCTTCTGCCTCCAGATTAGCAAGTGGTTTTGAAGGATGGATAATCGATCAGTCATGAAGCAGGGGGCATTTCATAAAAGGACTTGTCAGACTTTTAATCGACAAACTGTTATAACGGTACTGAAATGCTTGTATCTGATTGGCTTAAAGCAAAATTGTCAGATAAATATCCGACAAGTCCTTGATGAAATGCCCCCCAGATGTGGAATGCGTTACATTGTTCCATAAAAAGCAGGGTGGTGCGAGTGTGCGATCGTTGTCAGATTACAAAATTATATTACTTAAAGTGGTTATCCACTTCGCGGATGTCTCTGAGACTGATTCTCTGAGACGTCTCCAAGAATTCCGGATGTTTCTGCGAGGGAAAAATTTAGGGTATGAATATGTTCGATTTTTCGCCGACTCATGAGATGTGCGCAAAGAATATATAGTGGAAGAAATTTCGCTTCGACCACTCGGGTTTGTAGCATCGAGCGAAAAAGCGGCTCGAATTTTTTTTACGGTCTACATGCGTATTGCACGTGAAAAGGATTTTTTACTTCGTCACATATTTCATATATTATTCTACCTTTTTCATTCTTTGATTTTGGAAGGGGAGCAAGGGTTTAGAAGTTCGAGATGCAATTACTAACAACTTTTCTTTCCAAGAAAACCTGCCAAAAGAGTCAGTGACTATGCCTCCTTTTGAGCATTGTGGCCGCAATATGTTTTGAACGTTAAACAACAGTTTTTAACAAACGGATAATTTTCCCCTTTCATTTCTTCTTAAAAGATTGGAAATGTAGATTTTATCAAATTTAAATAAATTTTCTATTATTATCATGCATTTTAAACTCTTTTGGGCCATGAAAAAATTGCCTTCCAATTGGTTTAAACACGTAGTACAGAATATTTTAAAGTGATTCGATTCCCATTATATTTCGTTTTAGTGATTGGAAATGTAGATTTATCAAAATTTAAATAAATTGTCTAACATTAGCAAGCCATTTTTAAAACCTGAAGAACCTCCTAAAAAATCAGTGACTATCGCCCTCCTTCTTGGGCATCGAAACTGCCTATGGTTTAACACGCCTAAAACACATGTGTTTTTGAACCTGGATAATATCCCCCTTCCCTCTCATTTACTGTGCGAATTGAATCAATGGATCATAATTTTATGAAACTTCAAATTAAAATTCCCCTTGTATAAGTACACACATTCCTAAAACTCTTAACACACAACCTAAGGCACCTCACAAAAAAAGTCATGTGCACTATGCATTACCTTTCCTATAGGTTTCTCAACCTAGAAATCATCGTCATATCTGCAGTATCAACACGCTGCAATTCATCAGCGCATGCCCTAGGACTGATCTGATATAACCGCGTTGATTTTCCAATCCTGTCACCTACCAACACTTTTACGCGCATACAGGCCGCAACTCGCACCTCTCCGTTATATTCTCTCTGACGTGCGGAGTCATCCCGTGATTAGCTTTCCAAAACCATCTCATTACCTGCCTTAAAGTCGAGTCCCAAACCACTTAACTCGCATGCGCAAGAGAGCAATAACACAATTATCCACAAGAATTAGAAGGTCTTTTATCCCTACAGTGCCCATCAACAAATTCATTAGGTATCACCTAGCCCTTAATGTTCCACTACTTACTGAACACACAACTATGTAATGGTGACCGTTTCCAAAAGCTACACGCTGTTAATATTACTCCTGATTTTTTTTTTATTTGGACGGCCACTATATATCAATTAGTGCGAAAGATTACTTCGGTATATTGTTGCAAGTCAAGATACCCGTTTTCATCTTCAAACCTATTGGTGTATCTCCAAAAAGTGCACTGTAATGTGCCCGTTAAACAACAATTGGTACCTCTTATTGACTCTACAATTCATGCAACGCGATATACTCCTCCTTGGTTACGAATCCTAGCCAGAACGCTTATTCTTAACTCGCTATATTAATGTGCGACCAAACTAAAACAAGACTAGATGAGGAACATGATTAGGATAGCACTGGAGGGGGTGTGACCATATATGATATTGTCCAATGCTGTGCTGAGACAGGATGCTTCTTTAGGGACATATATGTGAGTCTGGACATTTTCTCATGCACATAATTTTTTTTACTAGGCAGCCCGCCCAAGGGGGGGGGGTGAACCCCCCCCCCCCCCGAGATCCACCATTGCCTTTTTCTTTTTTCTTCCTATTCCCTCCCTCTTTGCTCTCTCTCCCTCTTCTCCTTCTTTCTCCCCTTTCTCGTGCCTCCTTTTTTTTTTTTTTTTTTGCAATCTCCAAGTGGGTGGGGGGGGTTTGAACCCCAAAAACCCCCTCCGTGATCAGCCACTGCCCCCCCTCTCTCTCTCTCTTCCTTTTCCAATGATGTGTGTATAAAATGCATGCTTTGTGTGTCCTGGAAAGAAATGTTGCACTTACCACAATGTCATTATTTTTTGATAAATCATTTCTTTTCTCAAGTAGAGACATTAGTGTTTAAGTTGCTTTTTTCAATGGGATTTGATTTACCTGTCACGTCTGAGTCCACCTTAATAAAGTGCTATCACTTAATAGTCTAGCCGCCAACTCGATATACCTTGTTTTGGCGTCTATAGTTTTTTTTTCAACGGATTATGATTGCCTAAACCTTCAATATGAAGAAACCGATTGCTGACACTCTGTCAGCATTGAGCATTTTGAGATATGTGACGTCATACAAAATGGCCGCCAAAATACAGAATTGTCCTCTAAAAAATGTGTAAAACTACACTTTTAGTCAGCTAATTAATGTCTAAATGTCTCTGGGAGCTTCACTAAATATTGTTTCATTATATCACATGACCTTAATGTCAAGATAATTTGTATATTTGTTTATAGCGCCCTCTATTTTTAAATTTAAAAAAAATGTGTTCTACTCAAAAGAAAGGTCTAATTTTCTTCCAATTTAGGGCAGATTGTGTTGCCTAAACCAGCCAAATTAAATCTCTCTGTAAGCTCTGCCTATAAACCTTCCACTCAGACTTTTAACCACCCCCATGAAGCATCTGGAGACCACATCAATGTGGCTATTGAAGACTTCAACAGCCATCATGTTACATGGGAATATAGAGAAACCAAAGGAGACGGCGAACTCGTCGAAAACTAGGCAGATGCAAGTCACATGGTACTCATTCATTATGCAAAGCTCCCCTCTCCCTTCCTCAGCGAACGATGGAGACCCGGATATAATCCTGACCGGGTGTCAAGATTGCCAACCAATGTGAGAAACCAATTCCGCACACCCAGCATCAACCAGTCGGGCCTATATTAGAGTGAACGCTGCTTTTACACCTCACACAGTTCTCTTCCGCTGCCGTTTCCACTTTAAGAAGGCAACGTGGGAACAGTTTGCATTAGATCTGGATGATGACATTTAAGACTTTCCGTCCAGTCTATGTAACTATGACACCCTTGTAGAGATAATCAAGACGTCCTCAAGACAAAGCATCCAACGAAGCTACAGCACAAGCTATACACCAGGCTTGTCTGACAACTCCAAAGTGCTTTACTATGAGTATGTAAAACGCTTGCAGAGTGACCCTTTCAGTGTTGACGCAATGGAATGTGGTGAGAACCTTAATACAGTCATTACGGGAACTCACCGGACCAGTGGGCTCGCATTTTTTTTCCAGGCTTTCCAAACTGCTGTGGGTCATATCCGTTGACTAGATCAATTCTTGCCATTTTCTCTGTGACTTGTCCATAAT
>CALNVZ010003434.1:41132215-41148989 GCA_940671915.1 Paracentrotus lividus | reverse complement strand
CGCCAGGTCATAATGGCCAACGTGATCATGCCTGAACCATCTCGGCACAGGCACAAGACGCTGTAAGGTCTTTTTGGAAAAGTGGGTATATAACGAGGACGGGGACTATTATTAGTGTGGGGGAAGAGCAGACCATGGAACACCTGCTGTTATGCCCCCACCTAATTTTACCATGTACCCTTGAAGACATAGAAGGGTTTAACCCCAAAGCAAAGTCCTATGTCCAACACTGATCTTGTGTAATACAGTGTAATATAATTTAGTGACCCTAGAATCAAGAGGCATGCAGTGCATTATCAAAAGTTAAAGTTTTCTAAATAGAAAAAGTAATTTATAATAAGCTTTATATAAGCATTATGATCTAAATCAAGGAAATTTGATCATGCCAACACCTCTACTGATCAAAAACAGAGCTGACATCGGGATGTACCCAAAACTTTGGGAGGGCAGAGTATAATCTTCACCTTTTCTCTCACACCACTCGGTTTACCTGTGCAGAAGAGAATTTGTTTACAGTAGCATTGATTGTATTACGTATATCATGATTTGTCTCCTCAATACATTTCAAACATGTTCATTCTCACACAGTCAAATTACTCTTTACGATCTCGAACAGACCCCTTCTTTAAAATCCGAAGATCAATTCCAAAAAATGTGAACAAACTATTAGTTTTGCAGGTCCCAAATTTGGAATGGTCTTCCTCATGAAAATTCGTTCTTGTACAACAGTTCAAATTTTAAGAACAAATTGAAGACATGTTTGTTCTCCCTCTGATCTGTTATACTAACTTAGAGAGCAAGTCACCTTTCTTCTGTTGTGCTTTTAGTAGTTTTTTTTTTTTCTCCTCTTGAAGCGCCTTCAGCAAATTTATTTGGAAGGGCGCTTATATGAGAATTTGTTAATATTATTATATTGCTAGAGGGATTCAATCCGCAATATGAACTTATTAGTATTATTATATTATTATTATTATAATATATTATATTATATTATATTATATATTATATTATTATTATTATTATTATTATTATAATTATATTATTATTAATTACCTTTAGAGCTTGTTTTTCTTTATGTATATTAACAGGAATAGTGTAATCAAGTCTCCAGAATTATTATCCCTCATTTTAGAGGTCGAAAAGAACCAATTAATGTTTTAATTTGTTTCACATTGAGTATTATTCATATAACACCATCTAAATAAAACCTAAACAAAAATTTGAGCCATTAAACCAATCCTCGCTGCTTTAATGAAAAATATGTCATGTAGGCTTATCCCTTCTTGACTGGTATTTTTATTTTTTAGAGAAAAAAATGGGGGGGGGGGGTTGAAACCTATCATTTAGGGAGCAAATATATTTCATGAAAACTAATACTTCAAAATTGAGGGCGCTATGGACAATATGCAAATTAGCATGTAAAGTATGGTCATGTGACTTAACAAAACAATATCTAGAAATGGTCTAAGAGATATGCAGACATTTAGCTCCCTAATGTTGTTGAAATGTCCATATTAAACATCTATTTTCTCAATTTTAGAGGGAAATTGGGTAATTTGGCGGCCATTTTGTATGACGTCACATATCTCAAAATGCTCAATGCTGACAAAGTGTCAGCAATCGGATTCTTGAAATAGAATGTTTAGGCAATCATAATCCGTTGAAAAAAAAACTATAGACGCCAAAACAAGGTTAGGCCCCAAAATTGCAATCTGCTGCTGGACTATAACCATGGACATCATTAATAATTTCTGTAGCATCGCACGGTCGTGGGGTGGGTCGGTCTATTATATCCTACTAGACAATGTAATAAAAAAAAAGGTAAAAAAAAAAAGAGGTAAATTTCCCAGGCCAAGAGAGGAAATGCCATCCGCTCAAAGTGGAAACAATCTTGCTTTCGTTCTTTTGCCTTCTTTCAATATTTCTCTTCACTCTTACCATTTTTCTTTTCCTAGATGGGAGGGGGATGAGTGTGCCCTTTGGTACCTACTTTAGCTGCGCCAATTGTAACTTGTGTCATACATCACCAGGTGTGTTTATTAATCAGTGAAGAGCTCTAGTCAAGTATCTGAAAGTTTAAAAATTAATAACGCATGCATGGATATATAACCAAGAATGTGGATCGTTTGTAATAATTAACCGAGAAACTATAGACTATCCAACAAACATCTCGCCTTACCAATTTCCTGTTGATATCCTTTTGACTGTTTCGACTGACTAGATGGTATCATGCCTGATTTTCTCATGCATCAGATCAATTGGTTTGATGCCTGATTTTTTTCTTTGCTCTAGATCGATGGTATAATGTTTAGTGACGTCGATTAGAAGAGGCAAGCGATTCAAGGCTATGCTTCTTCTGCTCCAGATTAGCAAGTGGTTTTGAAGGATGGATAATCGATCAGTCATGAAAGCAGGGGGGCATTTCATAAAAGGACTTGTCAGACGTTTAATCCGACAAACTGTTATAAGGTACTGAAATGCTTGTATCTGATTGGCTTAAAGCAAAATTGTCAGATAAAATATCCGACAAGTCCTTTGATGAAATGCCCCCCAGATGTGGAATGCGTTACATTGTTCCATAAAAGCAGGGTGGTGCGATCGTTGTAGATACAAATTATATTACTTAAAGTGGTATCTCACTTCGCGGAGATGTCTCTGAGACTGATTCTCTGAGACGTCTCCAAGATTCCGAGATGTTTCTGCGAGGGAAAAATTTAGGTATGAATATGTTCGATTTTTCGCGACTCATGAGATGTGGCCAAAGAATATATAGTGGGAAGAAATTTCGCTTCGACCACTCGGTGTAGTACATCGAGCGAAAAAGCGGCTCGAATTTTTTTACGGTCTACATGCGTATTGCACGTGAAAAGGATTTTTTTACTTCGTCATATTTCATATATTATTCTACCTTTTTCATTCTTGATTTTGGGAAGGGAGCAAGGTTTAGAAGTTCGAGATGCATACTAACAACTTTTCTTTCCAAGAAAACCTGCCAAAAGAGTCAGTGACTATGCCTCCTTTTGAGCATTGTGGCCGCAATATGTTTTGAACGTAAAACAACAGTTTTTAAAACGGATAATTTTCCCCTTTCATTTTCTTTAAAAGATTGGAAATGTAGATTTTATCAAATTTAAATAAATTTTCTATTATTATCATGCATTTTAAACTCTTTTTGGGCATGAAAAATTGCCTTCCAATTGGTTTAACACGTAGTACAGAATATTTTAAAGTGATTCCGATTCCCATTATATTTCGTTTTAGTGATTGGAAATGTAGATTTTATCAAATTTAAATAAATTGTCTAACATTAGCAAGCATTTTAAACTCTTGAAGACCTCCTAAAAAAGTCAGTGACTATGCCTCCTTTTGGGCATGAAAATGCCTATGTTTAACACGTAAAACACATGTTTTTGAACTGGATAATATTCCCCTTTTCTTTCATTGAAACAATTGGAAATGTAGATTTTATGAAATTTCAATAAATTTCCTTGTATAATCAAGCATTCTAAACTCTTAACAACCTCACAAAAAAGTCAGTGACTATGCATTACTTTTTAGGTTTTCACCTAGAAATCATCGTCATCTGCAGTATCAACACGTGCAATTCATCAGCGCATGCGCTAGACTGATTGAATAACACGTGTATTTCCAATGTACTACAACATTTTACGTGCATACAGGCGAACTCGCACCTCTCCGTTATATTCTCTCTGACGTGGCGGAGTCTCCGTGATTAGTTCCAAAACCATCTCATACCTGCCTTAAAGTAGTCCCAAACCCATATCATGGCAAGAGAGATAACACAATTACAAGATTAGAAGGGTCTTTTTTCCAAACATTCTTAGTATCACCTGCCCTTATGTTCCACTATCTGACACACAAACATGGTAATGGTGACCTTTACAAAAGCTAACTGGTTAATATTACCCTGATTTTTTTTTATTTGGAGGCCATATATATCAATTAGTGAAATTTATTCGTGTAATTTTGAAGTGCAAGATACCCGTCATTTCAAACTATTGTGTATCTCAAAAAGTGCATGTAATGTGCCCGTTAACAACTAATTGGACTCTTATTGACTAAATTCATGCAACGGATATCCTCCTTGGTTACCGAATCTAGCCAGAAGCTTATCTTAACTTATATTAATGTGCGACCAAACTAAAAAGTATAATGTTACAGTTTGTCATTAATGTGAAGCTTACCACTAATGAAAACAAACTTATATATATCATGGCAAGTTCAAACATTAAACAATGCCTGACCTCTGAAACTTTCAAACAATACCTCAAAACATTTCTGTTCAATTCTTCTTAATTTCCTTATAATATCCTAAAAAGCGCCTTGAGCACTCTACAGAGTGGATTTGGCGCGGTACAAGTCTCATTATTATTATTATTATTATTATTAAGAAACACAAGGAACTTAAAGGAAGTGTCATGTTAAGGGAACTATATTGAATTTTTCAAATTCCATGCAAATGCCAATGTCTTAGGGTAACCTCGGTTTGGGGGCTGTCAAACACTATCTCTCCTTCTCTCGGTTATGATCTGTGATACGTTCTATCATAAAGAGGATAACATCTTCCATGCCCGGAGTATGTTTCAATTTAATGAGCTTACTTTCGCACTTTTGATGACCCTTTTAATACATCATTTTGTTTTCAAAAGGAGTAAAACCCAGAAGCCTATTTCATGACTTCCCGATAAACCAGATTTTTAATTGATCCAGACAAGGTCTAGGCGACGCGGATATTATGGATAATCATTAATGATTAGGAAACCATGTACAGAATCTGCAAATGATGCTGACTTTGGAACTGTATAAAAGCCTTGTTTATTACAAGCGGTGTATAACCGCACTACGCATGCGCGGATAGAATTAATGTAATATTAATGGTATACCTTCGGGCACATACTTACATGAAGTACCTCTGCCGCCTTTAAAGCCACTAAAGTTTGAATGTTCGGTAAAGACATCATGACGTGTGAAGAAATGAACCTTTTACAAGTTAATAAGAGTCTTATTTTGTGTCTGGTGTCGGGAAACAAAACGCCGAGAGATATTAATTTGACAAATTTATAGGCCTATTACTTTATCTTTCTCCGATCGACATTTCTCCCATTTTTTCTCAGCTGTAAATGCAATGTGCTAATGTGTGTCAGATAAAGCTCTTCTGGCTACCGGCACGCCATATCATGAACACAAGTGACGATCATAAACCTCTTTATCGAGTCATTTCTTTTAATTGCAATCAAGAATTTTTCTTCCTCGTTTTAATATAGTCTTTTAAAAATTATTTCTTGCGGGCACATTCTTGATGTAATTTGAGTGCGATAAATGCCTCGATGATTATTCTTTTGTTTTTATGGCTGCGGAAATTTTAGAGGAAATTGTCTGTACTCCAATTGTTTTATTTTGTCTTCAAAGATACCATGAAGGTATTTCGGCTGGCATACAAATTCACGTCCTATAATATAAAGCTTCGGGGAGAATACATAAAAATGCAAGAGACAGTCATCCCGAGAGAGATTACCGTTTGTTTAGTAGAGATAAACACGGCTCAGCGCAAACTATAGAGGAGGCGTGCGATATTCACAAAGGAGGTAAAGAAATAATGCTATCATGTGCATGCCAATAAAAATAAATTTGTAGACAGCTACATTGCCTGAGGATATTATGTCGGATGGTTGTTGTTCACATGTTCTTGAATAGAGAATGAAAATCTTTTTTCCCCCACAGTCCACTGAGATTCAGCTTTGTTCATGATGTCCTGTCAGACTGTCATTCGAGTAAAAATTTAATAATCGCAATTAACATTTTTTGGACATGCTTAGGTGTCAATGTTCCAGCAAAGTATTCAGTTTAAATGATTAGATGATTATTCCACCGAATTGCTTACAAGGAGAGGGGATTATCTTATTTTCGACTGTGGGCATTATTAGATAAAGTGAAGTTTTTGTATTCCCGAGGTGAAATCAGTCATGTATTAACGAAAAGGTTCAACAACTTAAATACGGCAGCGGTTCATCTAATAAAATAGGAGACGCCATTATGGATCGAATACAATCTGCGATGACTACCATAACCCTTGAGGTGAAGAGAGGGGCCAACATAGAAGACAACGCATGGGACCGCGTCATGCCTAGGTAAAGCAAACAGATGAATAATACGTCCGATACGACGAGTATTTTTGCTCTGTTAGGGGTAGAATAAATCACACTTACTTCATGTCAATGCCTCATTGGAACTCGACTAGACATTCTGGTATAACTCGAATCATCCCATTCTCCCCTACCGTGTCCTTGTGTCTTAAATAGCACATACCAGACTTGAATCTGATAGGTGGATCACCACACGCCTACGCAATTAAACGCATAAAAGCGCATAAACTCGCATGATATAAACGCAGTAATAATTGTCAATTACTCAGCGGGGCGACCCTGCGAGGGGTGCGGGATCCGCGGGCAGAGCTCTACAAACATTAGGCCCCATCCTCAGGCGCCGTCATGATTCTAATAGTGACGTTCGAGTAGTGCTTTTTTGTCTTGTCTCTGCTTTTTTTTCCCCGCAAGTTTCTATTTTATATCCGATAAGGCAAGGATTGAAACTATAGAGAGAAGACTTTTCAAGAGGAAGAAGACACAAACAGTCGGCTTTGATCAGGTTGTATATCCTTCTTCCTTGTAGACTAATAATAAGAAAGGTCATCATGGGTAGTGGATACATCCTTCTATACGAGTTTCTTTCTGGGAATAAAAAATGTTTATGAGAGGTGTCAGACGGATACTGGTGTTTTCTTACACACCTTCTTAATATCTTGATAATAATTGAAATTTGCCCGTTAGATCAAATTAAGTGAGTTTTTCATGAGCGCGTTTAAATTAAAAGCTGTGAACATCTTAAAATCTTAAAATCTTTAAAAAAAAAACAATAGTAATAAAGCTTAAAATCCCGCCTTACGCTATGCGATTTGCTATGATGTGTTTTTTGGTAGTTTTCATTAATAATGACATCTCAAGCATGTAAAATTATCTTATGTGAGGTTTAAAATTTGTAAAAGATCAAAGGAATCGAAATCTAAGCGTTTTAAAAAGAAGGCCCCTGAAAAAAAAAATCAGATGTAGTAATCTTTTTTAGATAAAACATTGAGGCTGCAAAAGCGTAATGCATTGACTCCATCCATTCAATTCAACAAAGAGGTTTAACAATGTTAAAGCTTTTTGCAAATAGTACAATGACACCCACTGACCTATCCCCAACTGACCACTCTATAATCACATCAAAGACACGACAAGCATGAGAATATGACTAGAGGCGATCAGAAGCATCTTTATTTCCGAAAAAAAAAAGACTAAGTATAGTTATTTCTTCAACTGTATTGGGTACTCCCATCAGAGCGTCTGAGTGTATCCAAGTCGACCCCGTTTGCTCCCATCCTACCCGGTTTAATCCCTTCTCGTCTACAACCAACTCGTCTACTAACCATTTGGTCTCACACCATTAGCAATGTGATAATTGGACAAAACAGCAATTAGACAAAATTGATAGTATACAGAGTGGGTTCAGGAGATGGGGTAAACACAATCAGAAGATTAGAAAATCTGATATAAGGCCAAAAAGATATCAACCTTTTCGTTGTCACAAACACGACGATAGGGTACCTTCAATGAGTTCGGGTCAGCTAACTTTCCACTTACAGCCTTTTGAATTAAACAATTAAAAACAATCATTCCGATACACTATTCAGTGCGTCCTAGAGTCTATTTCTATTTCAAATTTAAGAGCCCATATTACAATTTAGTAATTTATGTAACAGTGATCTGTATTTTCAAGTGAAAGAGTAAATCATATTCTATCCAGTGATATTAAACCTGTGATGGATAATTACTTAGAACTTGAGCTTTAGAAAACGAGTTTTATGAATGCCTTGTACCAAGTTTGGGCAAAAGCATCCCTTGCATTTCAAAAGTCTAAGTAACCTTCTGTATGTTATGAATGGAAACATAAAGGCTTACTTCAAACAATGAATGAAATATCAGATGTCCAGGATTGCTTCGGCCAAAACTAGGTACAAGAGGATTTTGAGAGAGGTTTTTAAAAGCTCGAATGCTCAGTCATCCATGACAGCACAGGTATAATTTTCGAATTGCTGGGTAGAATATGAGTTTCTCTTTCACATTTCCATATAAGTTATACACATTTAGTATGAGGCTCTCAAAAGTTGGGTTTCCCTTTTTTTTTCTTTGACGCACTGTAGACGTCCAGCATTTTAAGAAGGGTAGTGACGGTCATAAAATAAAGGTCTGTATTTCAATTATCTATTATTATTATGGATTATTTATTATCGTTTTGTTCTTCTACTATGAATATGAGTTTCTCTTTCACATTTCCATATAAGTTATACACATTTAGTATGAGGCTCTCAAAAGTTGGGTTTCCCTTTTTTTTTCTTTGACGCACTGTAGACGTCCAGCATTTTAAGAAGGATAGTGACGGTCATAAAATAAAGGTCTGTATTTCAATTATCTATTATTATTATGGATTATTTATTATCGTTTTATTCTTCTACTCCTTCTTCTTCATCTTTGAATAGAGGTGATTGTGCAGTCATGCCTTAATAACCCGCATGTTTGTGGCGCCTGCGTGGTGCAGATATCAAGATAATAATCATGCGCTTGAAAGGTTGACTTTCTTCAATTACATTTTCACAAGATTACGTTCGTTTTTACTAAGGTCAAATTAGGCTAGCGATACATTGAAAAATGCATTCGTCAATCGTTCATCAGCCGTGAACAAAACCAGACAAGCTATAAATAAGCCAGATAGTTCGCTCACAGCAGACGTTTAAAGAAGAAATCATCATTAAAGAAGTCGAGTTAGATGAATGTGATACGACTCTACTGTATAGATGAACAGTATTAGCTAAAACACAACGCAATCAACGCAATAAATGTGGTTAATAGGTTTTTTTGAAGATTTTATCAAAGAAGGTTTTTGGATTCACTGTCAGTAAGTATGACATGCATTGAGTGGGAGTACAATTTTAGGATTAGGACCTAAGCCGAGAGAAAATATGATCTGACGGTCGAATTTAACCCTTTGGGTGTGGGCCTGTGCACCGCGATTTTTTGTACACTGACAGTTTTATAGAAATTGGTCATGTTTTGTGCTGTTATTATCATTTTTATGATTTGTAGTAAATGTAAACATGCAAGGGCAGACATTTTTCTATCCAACACTGTAAGGTATATTCATCAAAACGAAATAAAGGACACAATGTAATGTAAAGAAAAGCAGTCGTTTTGGCAGAAGTACCGCTTTCTTCCTTTCCAGTAGATTCACAATGCAAGGTGCGTAATGCACATGCAGCACGCACGGTTCGATCGATAATCCTACTAAATAGCGCTTGAAAAGAGGTCCTGTTTCTTTCAAATTATTTCTATAAAATATGGCTTAAAGATCATAGCGGCGAGATTCGCACCTCTGGACAATAGCACCTTTGGCTAAGCACCATCATTAAAAGCGTAGGGATAATAAATTTTGAAATAAAAGCCGGACTTTTAACTTATAATGCCTACTACATTTGGCTTACAACAAAATAATTCAAGCAAAATGTCAGATAATGAACTCCTCTCATTATCGTAATAAGTACAACTTTGCAAGAATCAGAAAACGACCGGCCTAATCTACATGCAACTATAATGTTTTATACATATCTGTAATAATAAAACATTGTTTTAACCTCTAAAGCTTTCTATTTACGTCTCTTCTTCTCATTCTCAATCTTTATCTCTCTTTTTCCTCTCGAGCTTTATTTGATTATTTCTTTCCCCTCCAGACGCGTATACGCGTATGCCAAAAGTTTAGATCGGGAATTCGTTTATCATGTCAAAAATTTGGTAATGTTAAAATGAAATAAATCATTCTCGATTTTTTTTTTCCACGTTGCTAGGTTATTTCTTGAATGGATATTGAAAATGAAGATATCTTTGTAATATTCCTCAAGAATTTAGCCCGAAAAAAGTAAGTAAAAGCTGGAAGAGTTTGTCTACATACACTGTGCGTCATAAAGGTGGAATATATTTTTTTCTGGCTCCAACAACGTTATGTTGCTCCAGCTTTAATTTCTTGAATGTGTTTGTTACCACTTTCACTTTCCAGGATCCTGGCTGTATCTTGGACGTTCCCTCAACTCTTCCCGGGGATTTTTCTTCCAAAAACGTTGCCACCCCCAGAAGATGGCCATTTTCGTGATTTTTTCTTATTTTTGGGGCCTCTTTTTGTTTACGCGACCCACAAGGCGCCCTCAGTCCTACCCAAAGGAAACACGTCTGAGGTGTAGAGTTTTTATTGTTCTTTAAGTTAAATCTAGTTATATGGTTAAAGGCTCGACTCGTTTGACTAGGGGAGGGGTCAAAATTGTATTGTAAAATATCAGCCAAACATAAATCAAAATAAAATATCATCAATAGTTACCATTTACAACATTGTTATCAATCTAAAAAAGAAAATTAGGGAAATTAATATTAATTAAGGGTTAAAAGTTGTGTTGTATTTCCTTTGTTTTTAGCATAAAGGTGGAATAAAATATTCCGAATTTTCACCAATCAAATTTTTTATTTCAACCCCTCCCCTAAACAAGAGACCCAAGCCTTTCCCCATGAATCTAGATTCAACTTAAAAACCAATATAAACAGTACACCTCTGACGAGTTTCCTGGGGTTAGGACTGAGGGGGGCTAAATCAGCCGGGTAAACAGAAAGGTGCCCCAAAATGAGAAAAAATGACAAAAATTGGCATCATGGGGGCTGACAAAACTTTTGGGGTAAAAAATCTCCGTAAAGGGTTGGCAGAATGTTCAAAATATAGCCAGGGTCCCGAAAAGTAAAAACAGGGACAAACATATTCAAGAAAATAAAGCCGGAGCAAAATCAAGTCGCTATAGCGGGAAAAAATATTCCACCTTTATGACGGACAGTGTATGAGGGAATTTATTACCGGATTTACCTCAAAATAGACCCATAAGAAATGTATTTTGTTTTTTTCTAAAATTTATATCTAATTTGTTATTTACTTCTATTATTTCAATATCTCCCACATGTTCCCAGTATTATCTTTCCAATTTGTGCGACACGAGCTCTTCGAATATACAAGGCTAAATAGTGTTTTATTTCGTATGCATGGGATGTTAATCTTTTTTCCTTGCTCGTTTCCAAGTTGTTGTTTTCAATACAGCGTCTCCATTAGGCTAATAATTCAACATTGGATGACTTTAGATGGAAAAGATATATTTGGAGTTATTCCTCTATGATCGAAATTGATCTTGATGCGTTTTCCGCAGCTTCATTTAGCGCATTGTCACTGCGCCTTTCCTCATTTTTGTTTTCAAGTTATTTATAATGGCTTCTATAGAGTCCTGGAAAAATACAGCATTAATTATCATGCTATAGTCTAATTTAACATATTAAGTGTGATCAGAGTGTGATATCATTGATAATAACATTGATTATCAAACGCTAAGGGCCCTCAGGTGGTCTAGTGGTTATGACGGTAGTCTAGCAATCCACAGGTTGTGGGTTCGAATCCCGCCCGGGCAGCCTATGATTTTTTTTTCATAGCTGTCTGGCTCCAATATTTATCACACAGCAGATGCGTGTTATACCAACATGCATGGTTTCTACCGTTGGAGACAAGTGAATAAATTACTTGTCTAACATTGATCATGTTCACATCTTCAGTAGATGATGTTTTCGTGTTATTGACCATGTTCACATCTTCAGTAGATGACATAATTGTGATATTGGCCATGTTCACATCTTCAGTAGATGACATTATCGTGATATTGGTCATGTTCACCTTATCATGATATTGACCATGTTCACATGTACAGTAGATGACATTATCGTGATATTGGCCATGTTCACATCTTCAGTAGATGACAATATCGTGATATTGGCCATGTTCACATCTTCAATAGATGGCATTATCATGTTACTAACCATGTTCACATGTTCAGTAGATGACATTATCGTCATGTTGGCCATGTTCATATCTTCAGTAGATGACATTATCGTGATGTTGGCCATGTTCACATGTTCAGTAGATGACATTATCGTGATATTGGCCATGTTCACATGTTCAGAAGATGACATAATTGCGATGGGCTCAATCCCCAATGGGTAAACCATGTTCACATCTTCAATAAATGACATTATCGTGATATTGACCATGTTCACATGTCCAGTAGATGACATTATCGTGATATTGACCATGTTCACATCTTCAGTAGATGACTTTATCGTGATATTGACCATGTTCACATCTTTAGTAGATGACATCGTGATATTGACCATGTTCACATGTTCAGTAGATGACATTATCGTGATATTGACCATGTTCACATGTTCAGAAGATGACATTATCGTGATATTAACCATGTTCACATCTTCAGTAGATGACATTATCGTGTTATTAACCATGTTCACTTGTTCAGAAGATGACATTATCGTGATATTAACCATGTTCACATCTTCAGTAGATGACATTATCGTGATATTGATCATGTTCACATTTTCAGTAGATGACATTATCGTGATATTGACCATGTTCACATCTTCAGTAGATGACATTATCGTGATATTAACCATGTTCACATCTTCAGTAGATGAAATTATCGTGATATTGACCATGTTCACATGTCCAGTAGATGACATTATCGTGTTATTGGCTATGTTCACATCTTCAGTAGATGACATTATCGTGATGTTGGCCATGTTCACATGTTTATAAGATGACATTATTGTGATATTGGCCATGTTAACATCTTCGGTGTTAACGTGATATTCACCTTACTTACATTATTTATCGTGATATTGCACCTGCAAGGGACAACATATTTATGAAATCATTGATGTTTATGCGCTGACAGATGTATGACCCTCGATGACTGACTTTTGAGCATTTGCTCTATCACTGCTGGTATCTTTCTAATTTGAAATACTGCTGCATCTATTTGTACCTGAGTTCCTAATTGTGTTATTTGAATTGATTACATGGACAGTTAGAGAAGAGCAAAATAAGTATAATACAAGCAGCTGCAATTTTGTTCAAAATATCTTTTTAAAGTTATGGTTGACAGACTGTAGTGTTATATATATAATGCCAATCATTTATTGTATCTTATTCTTCAAATCGTTTCCCTTTCTGGTTAGTTTATGCCCTAAAGCTCGACCCCTGGTTCACATCTGGTGGTTAGCCCGCGCAAAAACAACCGCATTTACCCCTGCCACGTGGTTGTTTAAATGGCAGGTGATTACTTACGTTTGCGTTTAGCCCGATGGCCCTCCAAAACTATGCAGTTAATGTAATCATTCCGGTAGAAGTGATGCTAATAATGCAATGTAGCCAGACAACGGCCTTTATCAGCTTCGAAAAAGTAAACTAGGAGAGGAGGATGATGAAAAGGATGGGTGGGTAAATACTTATCGTGTCATTCCATCGATTTTTAGCAGCACAACTCCTTTTGTAGTATTGAAACTGTTGTACTAGTACATTGAGGTGTGACATTTAATAAAAAAGTTCATGAAGAATACACAAGGCAATGACTACCCTAGGAGCCAAGGGCCTTTAATCAGCATTTTTGCTGGGGAAGGTTTGAATGTCCTAACTAGAGTAAAATTTTGCGCTGATTCCAAAAATGTCCCTCTTACTGACCGTACCCATGACACTTCGGCCATTTTGGCAATATTGTCCAAAAATGACCAATTTGGTCACTATGTGGATCAGGTATTTTATTTCTATAATTTTTGCGCTAAATGGGATTTTAAAAACCTAGCTGATGTAAAAATGTGCGCTGATTCTAGAAAAAGTGGTTTATTGGACTCGTGGGTCATTAAAGCATTTGGTCAATTTCGGCCAAAAATTGTCATCTTTATCATTTGGGGCCAAAATTAGACCAAAATGACCATCAGAGTCAACCAAGTGATGGTCTTCCCACCCCAAAACATTAAAAAAAAACTTCCTTGGGTCTAAAACAATACTCCCATACCATTTTCCTAAAATATTTGGACAGCCCTGGTCATTTAGGCCAGTTTGACCGAGAAGTGACCCATTTTGCATTTTTGCAGGATTTTGCTATAGCAGGCCTATGTATTACGTGTATTAGTGTATACACGTGTATATATAATGGTATTATCCTTTCGTTCAACTCATTTCACTAAAGAGTTGGCTATGGGGAGAAGTGGCAAAATTGATGCTGATTAAAAAATAGAGGTTTTATTCAACCTACCCATAAAGGTTCTGGTCACTTATTGGTCACTTATTGCCGAAGGTTGACCATTAGCCCAAATGAATAAAAAATACGATTTACAATAAATACAGTTCCTAAAAACATAGTTAGACTGTGTCTATAAGCACTTAACAGACATTTTTCTTTATCATCCCGGTCATCAGAACGATTTACCCCGCACACAATATGTTGCACATTCTCCACTCCCTACTTAGCATCTGACCATGAACTATTAAAAGAAAAAAAAAATGTTTGATATTTGCTTTCAACAACAAAGGCATGCACAAATATGACAAGCCTGAAAAATCGTGGTATTTACTGGATTTAATCATTGTAATGTCCACTGTGGCGGTTCTTATCATTTTTATTCCGCACTGACCATTCTATATGACAAATGGTCAGTGTGGGTCAAAATGGTAAACAACCGCCAAAGTGGATACCAAATAATATACCATTTGCCCGCACTGACCATTCCTATATCTGTATATGCAAATGGTCAGTGTGGGTCAAAATGGTAACAACCGCTAAAGTGGATGCAAGTAATTTACCATTTAGTCTATAACGCAATTCTTGAATTGAGTTTAATGTTTGTAGATTTTAAGCCCCCGTTAAAAACTCTTGTTTTCCCCACTCAAAAATTTCTGGCCACTTTGGCCGCTTTTTGGTCAAAGTTACGTAAGCACTAATTTTGTGTCATTTTTTAACTTCTAAATAGAATAAGATTTCAATCACTAAACGTATATTGTACATTTGTATATAAAGAATAACAATCGTGTTCACCATGATGTTATAAGCACATCACAGTAAGAGTAAATTCCAAGCCTGATCATACTAACAAATGACCAATAGCGTAGTTTTCATAGCAAAACGAATTCTATATAATGATTATGTTTCAATATGACTTCAAATACACATTCCGTGATTCTGATGACGATTGGCAATATCGCAATTCGAAGAAAGAAATGTCCTGAAAATGTATTCTCAACGACTTTATGACTGACCATTTTTAGCAATAGCCAAGTTATTATGTGCTTTGACATGTGTCATGAGCGAGTCCAGTGTCCTTAACCAAGGCTCCAGCGCAATGCTTCCTACTCAGGAAAGCATTTCAACACAGGCGAGGAGAATACATATCCTCTGGAAACTATAACTTATTAAAATGGCACAATGAAACAAAATTTGATCAAGACTTGAAAGGATGTCTGTGGGTCATCTCGCATCTCCTGAAAGGATGGAAGAAAGTGCCTAAATCTCAAGTTGTTTTGATCGTTAATGCTAGACGCCCGGTGCAAACAAGTTTTAATTGTATGATAAATTGCATGGACGTGGTTGACATTATTTATACGTCATAGCGAGACCGCGAGCAACTGCATGTTTGTTCATTTGCACTTCTTGATTGGGAGAACAACGTCTGTCTTGATGAGAAGCTGCCACAATAAATTATTAATGGTGCATGCCACTAGCTGTGCAATGCACTAATAAATTTGGTCTGATATCAATGGATACCATATACCTGAAATAATGGAACAACGGTTGAATACGAGATGGCTTATTCTGTGTCTTAGAAGTTGTCATCGATTCGTTTCAAGGGCAGCTAGTTGAGCAACTCTGTCGGACACTCCTCAATGGCTGCTACAGACTCGATGGAACCAATATCTCTACATAAAATCAGAGAGAGGAATGAACCATGATTAAGTCAAGTCATCTTTTTGGACTTTGCAGAACCCTTCAGGTTAATTTATAAGGCAAGTGGTCTTTCTAACTTGCAAGGTACTTATTACTCCCAGAAGGAATGAGTTTGTTACATTGCCCGGGTTTAACATGTCTTCTCACATCACGCAGCTATCTTTTAATCTTTCTGCTAGAAAGCTACAGTTCAGTGTTATTGGTCAAAGACTCTTCAAGTGAACAACTCTGGTGTCAATATCTTGCACTTGTTCAAGTCTCCATGGAACTTCTTGTCCTAAGACCTACTAAGTTCATGGCTTGGATCAAGGTCGTGAGTTCGAAACCCGGCCGAGTCATACCAAAGACTTACAAAAATGGTACCTAAAAGTTGCCTTTTAATAAGGAGCTGGGGGGTAATAATAACATCATGCAGGGCCCGCTGGGAGAACAGTTGTCAGAACTGAAGTGGCTACCCTGGGTAAATAAAACGATATTATTATTATTATTATAGACCACTCTAAAGAGAGCTGACTGTAAATGGAATTTCTTGTTAATCCCTGATTTTGGTGGAAGGATGAAATGATTGTTCGTCGAGAACAGAAACAGACAACCCATGTATTATTCCAGGACGAGTGGTAATGGTGGTATCCCTGTACAGGACCCAAATATAAAGTGGCATTTTTAATTGTGGCAGTTCACTTCAAAGAAGACATTGATTGTTTTTCTTATCATGAATGTGAACAGATCAACATGGTTCTCACAGCTCTACTGAACTGTAAACACAGAGTCAACCATGTCCACTCATTTCATCCCAAA
>CALNVZ010003434.1:41032288-41119614 GCA_940671915.1 Paracentrotus lividus | reverse complement strand
CTACGACGAGACATTTGCTTCACGGGTGGCCCCATATTACTGGCTGGCCCATATTTACCTGCATGTACCCTACCAGGAAAATATATTCAGACATTGATTATTTTTTCATTGGAGAAGAACGTAGCCGAGTCAATCTTTACATTAGACGAGGACAGACCCAAGCATTGAGATCTGTCTTTGATAACAGAAAAGTAGAACTATTTGTACTTTTTCCATAAATGTTGAGCCACGTTTAAGTCATATCAAAAAACCTTGTGGCAAAAGAGACAAGCACTGTACAATTTTCGGTCTGCACTCGGCTTGCACAGTTCATTTTGTCCCTTCGCGTCTTCATCATTTTTGGTTCTCGACAGAAGCCCACCTTTGTCGGTCACCGGGCGGACCACTACCTTTTCTCGTCCCTCACCCGATGTTATTGTCCCTAACGTCAAGCGTGCTGAACCCTCCGGCCTCCCGATAGAACCCGCCAAGCCTGCCACAGTGTCCAATTCTGTAATCTATATCCTTTCCATGTCGTATTAAAAGGCATCCGCCCTTCCTTGGTTCTCATGTCCTATTAAAGAAAGCGTCTGACGTCTATGACGTATGCCCATGCACATATTTATCCCGATAGAATCCAAAGATATCACGTACCTTGTCCTGGGTCAATTTACTCTCGATTTCAGAAGTCCGTCGGCCCTCCATCCTTCTTGGCGTTATGAACTCGTATTAAATTACGAAATTTTTTAAAGAACAAATATTTTTGCGACAGTGTCCCCATTTTCCATCGTGTTTAGTTTTCCCGACTACAAAATCTTGACCTCTAATATTTGTCAAATATGAAAAGTTACATGATTCTCATGTGTAGGATATTCGGTTATTCCCAGGGGGCAATTGCCTCTTACCATTACCTTGTCGGTAGGTAAATTTGCATGTTTTTTCTTCCCATTGTGCACATTTTACGTTAAGCCTTTTTGAAATATACCTCACAAGTTAAAATCAATTAGTATAATTCTGTTTGGTTTAAGGAGACTAGTCATGTAATTAATGATTTTACTCAAACCATAGAGTCACAATAAAATTTATTTATTTTTGCAATATTTCAAAAGATTAATAATACAATACAATCTCTTATACTTACATTAAAGCCATGATTATTTGTTAGAATAAAAAATAATTTAATATGTAAACAAAGATGTTCGTTTCTTAAACATTACTATCCCATTGACCAACATGTGTATTAACCCAGTACAAATACATTATTTAATGTTATACTTGTAAAATATATCAACACCTCTTTTTAAACCTCAATCCACACACACTCAAAACTTTGTGCGTTCCCTTTGCCCATTCACTTATGTTGTTGCTTCTTTCATGCCTTTGTAATTCCGCCAGACAACGCATTGCGAGATAATTCATCCATGTTCGCCGGCACGGTCCACCTGCCGGGAGCACCGCGAAAATAATGAATCGGGCCTAAGGGCACACGCCAGTAAATAGACGCCATAGGCTTCACGTTGTTAAATTAACGCTCTTCAAAAACAGGACATTCCAAAATTCTGTCATGGAAATCGTTTCCCTTTAATTATCACGGCAAAGTTAAAATTTTATAGACTCCAGAGCTTAAGGCGATCTTATAGAAAATTTTTTTCAGCTCAAACAAAATCAAGGATCTCTTGAGCGAGGGACTATGACAAAATAGACGACTTTTGTTTAGGCGTGATTAGTACCGATGTACACAATTACGAAAGATTCTTAAAAATACGCCAACCGTTTCCTAATCTTCAACTAATGTAAATTATGAAAGAGTAGGGACCTTATAGCACAATTTTAATTCATTAAACCAGTCACATCCGACCACATTAATAATTTTATATTGAGCATTTCCGCTCAATAAAAATAGCATATCTTTACTACGCCTTCCGAAATACATTGCGGCATATCTTTACTCTCTCAGCTGTAACCCTATAGTGGGGTCATATTACAAAAATATTGTATTTTTGTGCTTTAATGTAAGAAGAGTTGATGAAATGATAAAGACTGGTTACCAAGCACTATCATTGTATAGCCAGGAATTTGCAAAACAGGAGTTTGAAAAACAGACCCCGGCCGGACCCCACTAAACGCGCAATAGACAGCAATCTTGTTTGAAAAATAATACTTTGGGGTCCTGGGGCGATCCCGCGATGCCAAGGATCCTTGAAACTGGCAAGCTAGTTATGGTTTAACAGCAGTGTCGATCAAAATACAGTGCTTTGTATACTGTTTATAAAAAGACCCCCTCACCTGTCTATCTTGATACCATAACCCCCCCCCCGGGTTAAAGCGGCCCATGTAGAACTGAAAAAACTTTAACCCCCCCCGTCGTGCTATGTCATTATTTTGTTCACTATCGAGCTCACATTAATAAAAATATAACGGGCAGAGGTTTTATACATGAGCTAAAGTTTCTATTTTGTCTTCTTATTTGAGGTTATTATACGAAAAAGCGCCGAAAATGATAAAATAACCACTGTGTGTACAAATGTTCGAGTTTCTTAGTCTAAAACGCTCTCCGAGCTTGCCCAGAGTAAGTTTTGACGATTCCAGAGATATAGACACTCCCTCATAACGTTAATTCTAGCCTCCGCTAAAGGGGGCACACGAGTAAATTAGAGCCCATAGGCTCACGTGTTAAATTAACGCTCTCTCAATAAACAGACATTCCAAAATTTCTTCGTATGGAAATCGTTTTAATTATCATCGGCAAAGTTAAAATTTAAAGGACTCAGAGTTAAGGACTTATAGAAAATTTGTCAGCTCAAACAAAAATCAAGGATCCTTGAGCGTAGACTATGACAAATAGACGACTTTTGTAGGCGTGATTTTAGTAATGTACACAATTACGAAAAAGATTCCTAAAAAATACGCCAAAGTTTCTAATCTTCAACTAAATGGTAAATATGAAAGAGTAGGACTTATAGCACATATATTTTCATTAAACAGCAACATCCGACAATTAAATAATTTATATGAGCATTTTCCGTCGCTCAATAAAATTAGATATCTTTACTACGCCTTCCCGAAATACATTGCGCGCATATCATTTACTCGTGTGTACCTATATGAATCTTGGTTTACACTAACGATGTGTGATTGTAGGCTTTTGGGTTGCGCTCAATTATGCCCATTCGTAGTCAGGATTGTTCATTTAGTTTAATGTTTAAAAAGTCTGCATACGTTCTTGATTAAGAACTGAGGGGTTTTTTTTATCCAGTTTTAAAACCGCTATGCCACAGCAGCCTCATTAATTGCATCATACCTAAAATACTGAAAAGGTCCTCTCTCTTAACTCTGAACTACAACATTCTGATTAAAGTAGTCTTTATCATAAGAACTAATAACAATGATGTAGTAATACAAAAATGTACTGCTAAAAAATAAAATGTGTACAATGTCGTTTCATACATTAATCCTGTAATCAAATTATTATATTGCAGGCTAATGTATGTCACTTGTTATATTAGCAAATATAATTATATCGTATGTATGATAAAAATATATATAACGTCCATATTACATAATGTTCGCCAAATATATAAGAGAGTTCTAACTTTTGTAGAATATGAGCTAAAAAATCCTTTTGAACTCATCATACGAACTAGCTTTTAAGTTTTGGAGATATACGTTTTGCTTGATTCTCTATCATTTAATTTTATTTCTGCTTTATCTGATTTAAGAATTTGTCTGGTTTCTTTTTCTTTCTTTTAAACCTTCCTGCTGATATTTTTATTTTTCTAACTAATGTCCTCCCACCTTCTTGACTCATGTTTGACAAATGTTTGACACCCGATCTTGTTGTTTTGCCTCCATCTCCTCTTTCCATTCTCTTTTACACACACCAAATCCTCACAAACACAATTTATTTTTCTTCCATTTTCTCCTTTTTTCCCATATCCTTCTTATTTTCGAAAATTAACGATTGTTCTCGACTCAGATTATTTTAGATGGGTAACCGTCATCTTTATTTTATTAGGGGTAACAAATATAACCAAACCATTCATGTATAGTGTATTACTAATTTCTTCTCTCATCAATCATATGGCAACACATCCCCGTTTCAACTGCTTAATGTGACAATAGCTCTATACAAGCTTGACATTTCTTATTCTCATTGGGTAAATCATCTGTCATCCCACATCATTTTTCTTGATTCCACAACCTGACATCCCGACACCCAACCTGAAAACTATACACTTTTAGAAAAAAGGTTCACACTTCACACCTATCCATTGTTTAAAGGTGCAGCCTATACATATAATGTTACACCAGGAGCACCTCTAAAGTGCTACACCCACCGCGAAGGTACAACTTTCCACCTATAAAGGAGTTCCAGTTGCCAATGAGTGCAACGTTGCACCCTTTATTGAAGGTTCGCACTTTTATTAAAGGTGCTCCTAAAACTCTAAAAACTGAAGTGCTATTTATGGAATCTCGCCTATATAGACTACACTTGAAATGCTATATCAGTACCGAAGTGCTATTGAGCACCTACCCAAGTGATAATTTATCAACAAAAAATATTCAATGTCCGTATGGATTCGAACGGGGTCCACTAGGCATGCAAGAGTACCGCTGACGTTACCAATAGACCAACGGAGATCTCACTAACTTACTTTAATTGTGACAGCGCATAGTAGATGACTATGGCAAACTTGAAGAAAATTCACCATCGCAACAATATGATCTGCTAGCAATCGTGGAGAAATGGTCGTCTTATCGTGCTCGTCAGCGCTTCTCATGCATGCATGAAGGTATCCAGGTTCGAATCCCAACGAAGTCACGCCATTTTTTTGCTAAAGTCACGCCATTTTTCAGCTCGTGTGAAATTCCTGAAACAGCATTTTGAGTGCAGTACTATGCAAGCTCTTAAAAAGAGCTATTTTAGCTCTGAAGTGCTAAAAAGAGCACTTCAGTTTTTAGAGTGTAATTATAAGTTGCACCTTTAAAGGTGCCAGTGTGACATTTTATAAATGCAGAGTTGAATCCCTTTTTCTTATATCGTGTAATCTAACCGTATCTAATCCTAACACTACACCCTAAATCTTAACCTAATCATACCCTTACTCTATCTTTTAATACTAAGGTTTAGTGTTAGGGGTGTCAGGTTAATCAAAATTTCAGGTTATGGGACAGACCCGTTCTCTCCTGATGATACTTTATCTTCCATCCGTCCTATTCCATTGCGCATCATTTAGAGGGACTTCAACTCGCGAACAACTCCCACTTATGAATCTGACAAGACAGATGCCATTTTTATTACCTTTTGTCGTTCGCAAGAAGTCGAGAGCGGTAGAAGGGGCCACATATTGTATCCTCGACTTTTTAAGACTGTCAAATTTGATGGAATTGGTCATCTGGTGGCAGAGTATGTAATCTAATTCCTCGGTCTCATCACCGATGCCCTTTTTGGGAGCAATAGAAGATCAGGAAATCGAGATGAAAAAATCCTCCCCACCGGATATTTACTCTGGTCTCTGATATCTCCATCAGTTGCAAAAGGGGTAAAAGGGGAGGGGTATACTCGAAACATTACTCTACCTATAACCATGATAACCCTTCATCGTTGTTTGGTGTATATTCATATAGTCGTAGTGCTTTAAATAAATTTATTAAATTATTTATTATAAGAAGAAATCTGAAAAACAGTTTTTGAGCTTTAATGACAATGCTTTTGTCAATTGTAACATCTTATTTTAATTTTCGCTTTTCGTTTAACATGTTTCACCGAGTCTTTACGATAAATTCAATAATCTCTAACGGTCTATTAACATAAATTATATCCCCATTCTGCAGCAGTTAATAAATAACAAAATAACAATCACAACATTACAAGCATGGTTTAGTACGAATCGATAATATTCACTAGAATTATCAAGATTTGTAACAAATATAAATCATTTCGGTAAAGATCTCCCTGCTAATGACAAGAAACGAGCACTTCCATTTTGGGAACTAGACGACATCGTCATTAGAGAGAGAAGAAAGTAGGAAGGGGAATTGGGGTGACTCTTTGTAAGGTGTAAATCAGGGTTTTGTGACTGGGAAGGTGAATTGAATTTAAAAAGCTGTAACGAATGCAATTACTCACCCCCAATGCTCCGGACCAGAAGTATCCCAGGAGAGTTTAAAAGAAGAAAGATTCTACTCCTGTCCGTGTTTGTTGTGACATGAATAGGAGAAACGAGTTTCCAGTGGTTCCGAGCTTGAAAGTTTCACTTAAGCAGTGTTCGTATCCCAGAGGTCGCACCCCGAGGGTCCAGACAGAGGTAAGATGGCTTCCCCTCATAAGCCATGATAACTAAAATTTGCGAATGAGCAATAAAAGTTCGCTAACTCTTGAGCATCATGTCATTAACTGAATAGGTAATGTTATAACCTAAACTTGCTTCATTTTTTGTGCCCTCTCATTGTGTCGCTCCGTTTGCTGCCTTATCAGTATTCACAACAGCCTCTCGCTCACTCTCTTTCTCCTATCTCTCTTTGTTCTCTCTCCAGAGATACAGTATGTTATGCTCTCCATAAAGTTTAATACATATATTGTAAATATTTTAGAGTTAATATCGCCACAGGACAAGAATAAATTTGGACGTTGGAAATAATTGTAGTATAATGTATTATACATGTGGGTTTTCCTAAATCTAAACTGATAAGTCTGGTCTTCTCCTCCCAGTTCTACTTTCAAGAATCTGTAAGACCTCTCTAACCAAACAAGTGTCATCATCTGGCTGATGGATGTTATAAAGTGATATGGAAAGTGAATTGAAGTAAATTCTCATGGAACAATTATGATAATTATTTCAATTGGCTCATTTGTTATCATCGCGAGACACCATGATACAATCTCCATGGAAACGCTTTATTCCGTTTTCAAAAATATTTTCTTTGGTGGCATCGTTTTGCTCCCAATCTTATCAGTGACCTAAATAATAGGAAATCAGATATTCCATTTTGTTTTAATCGACTAATGGAGTGTTACCTCGGGGTTTTAAAGCGGGGACACCCAGTTCCATCCCCTTGCAAATACAGGATTGCAAGACTTTTTGATATTCAGCGTCCCCAGGTCGAAGTGCACATTTTTTCACCTCTTGAATTGACACAAGTGGGACATGGTGTGCATAGCCAACATGGTGTTCCCATTTAGAACTCCTAACACGTCGAATACCATCTTATCAGCGATCAGCCTAGCTGTTAGCGTCAGATAAGCGCGGGCGCTTCTTAATTCGGCTACCTCTTGTATTTTGGAGCTGAAAGGGCGGTAAGTAATTGTAAGTCTATATTGGGAATGACTTCCTTCTGGCCCTTGCGATGATAATTCTCATATAAGCCGTCGCACCTGTGTTGTAACGAGAGCATATTTGAACCTTTACACCAAACTGAGATTGTGACGTGTTGCTTCAGAAACCCCCCCCCCCCCCCCCACCAATCTTGTCGACATGACCTATGTTTGTAGTTTGGACATACAGACCAAAACAAAAATAATCTTCCCGGTGCTTCGATCTTTTGTGATATAAAGCAAAGGAGATTAAAAGTTGAGATTTTTAAGTACTGTAGCTTTTTGAACAAGCCAGATACAAAGTTGACTCTGCTATCATCATTCTAGGACATCATTAAAAAAAAACAGAAGTTTTTTTTCTGTGTGTTTGTTGTTGTTGTTGTTGTTGTTGACGGGATTGCTCTCTCTTTTATTATTTTATTATATATATATATATTGAGCAGACCATGTTCTTGTGTCTGGCTATTGTTTAACGCTTGTGTTATATTCATGAATTTCAAAATTAAATAAAAAGAAATGAAAATAAGGAAATTATGTGTTTACTTTCAAAATAAAGTCTAGTCAGTATAAAGACTACCCCGACTATTTTTCTTGGAATCTGTTGACAGCTTCCTTTAGTTCTTATTCATCCACGTTCCATCCCTCTCTGTTGACTTGTACTTCATGTTATCTATTTACTTTGTTCTTCCCCGCTCTTCTCTTCCTATGTCATTATCTCTCTCTCCCCCCCCCCCCCCCCCCCCCCACCACGCCTCCCCTCTCTCTCTTCTCTCCTCCTCCTCACTCTCTCTGCTCTTCTCTATTTCTTTCTTTTTCTCTCTCTCTCTGATTCTATCTTTCTCTCTATCTTTCTTTCTCTGTATCTCTAATCCTTACACATATCAAAGGCAGTTCCCACACAAACATGCACAAAAACACTCATCTCTTTTCTCTATCCTTCTCATTTATTTCTCTCTGTCGTGTCTGTTCTGGAACTCTGCCTAATAGGTCACACAGACACAGGCACATAATAATTACAAAGACAACATTTCTTGTTGCGTTTGGTTGTTATTCAACAGGTCATGGTAATCATCAGATCGGATACATACTGAACAATGGGATCGATCATAAAGACTTTTAGCAATAAAATCGGAGTAAAAACAGTCCTAATTCAACCTGGTCTCCTAGCTAAAATGACTAATACAGTCATATGATCAATCACGTTAAAATGACCAATGGAATCTTTTTAAGCGTGGTAATTTAAATGCTGCCATCTAGTGTTCCAATATTAAAAACATCAGTCGAGGATGGAATCGAAAGGCATTGTGGGGGTATTGCAACGTTGTGTGTTGGTTTGGGTGTAAATGTATGCCATGCATGCTTCATACTGTGCCCACCCAACCCCACCCTCTCAATTTTCAAAGATCAAGCCCCACCCGAAAAAGGATACAACATCCAAAGTCTTTTTTCCAGCCTTACATTATTGTCATTTTTATTGATTTGATAAATTATTTATTCATTATTATCATTATGCCGTCAGTGTGATAAAATGGAGACATTCGCTACTAGGCCAGGCCGCGCAAGCGCTGTAGAGCCTGCGGGGGGGGGGGGGGGGGGGGGGGGGGGGTGGGGTGGGTGCAGCCCCCCCCCCATTCTTTTGTATAATCAAATAATCAATTATTTTTCTAAATTAAAACCTTAGGAGTGTAACACAAAGACTTACAATTGATCAAAAGTTACGATTGATTTTTTCTCGGTAGCCTCATCATTGTCAGGATGCTCCAAAGTTGATCATCTTAATCCTAACCCTAGCCCTAACCCTTCTTTTAATTTAATGAGGTTACCGAGAAATCCATTGTTTTATAGGAGGTCGTGAGGGCCTAGCCCCCCCCCCCCCGCTATGAAAGGTCTCTCATACCAGTAGCGGATCCAGTATTTCATTAGAGGGGCCCCCCCGGGGGGGGGTCACTCACCACATGATGTGCCACGCAAGCGTGTCCCCAAAAAGCGTCGAAAAGGGTCTGTTTTCAGCCTTTTGGCGGCGTCGACGCTTTCCTTAAAATAGGGGTGTTTTTTAATTTCAGTCGCCATTTTCATTAAAATAGGGGTGTTTTCAGCAGGAATTTGCCGTTTTGAGGTCAAAATTTCACGGTGTTTATGTCATTTAGGGTATGTTTTTCCCAGTCAGACGTCGAAAAGGGGTGCAAATTTGACTACATGCAATGACACGTTTAGAGTCCATTTTCAGGAGGCGGGACACGCATGGGTAGCACTTTTTTCTATGAGTGACCCCCCCCCCCCCAGGGGGGCCAATAATTTTCCCATCACGCCGGAGAGCAAAATGTAAGACCTGTACCTACATCAGACAAATTTTCACGTCACGCTGACTGTAGTGGGGCGAGTGGGGGGGGGGGGGGCTTCGCCATTAGTTTTTTTTCCTTTTTTTCAGGGGGGAGGGGCGTGGGCCCAACTTAATACCTTAGAAGTTTTGATTGAAAGGAAGCCTGTAGGGCCTTATTGGTAGCTCCCTTCCCCCCAAAAAAAACAAACAAACAAATAAATAAATGAATAAATAAGTAAATAGACCTAATAATAATTATGCCCAATAGTGAAGAAAATAAAAATAATAGGCTCATTAAATATTTTTAAAGATAAAAAATGCTCCGTGGATCTTAGCTCAGTCTATATCTGCGAACTTCGTACACCCAGGTTAAAAAAAAAAATGCCCCATGTAATAATAATAAAAAAGTTTGCAGCATGTAGACTAGCCGTTTCAAATTCCTTTGACTGACGTGAGCATGTGGTACATCTCAAAACTTCGGAGAAATTACAAGGCCGCAATGTCACGTGATACGCAGCTGATAGTCTCTGCATGCATGCGGCGCGGATCAGACGGCCGGTAAGACGACCACGAAAGATTGAACATCGTTCTCGTAGTCGTATGATTTTTCTGCTCAGAGTTTCAGCATCAGTATTATTTGCCGTATCATCGTGAGTATAAACTTTTTTTTCTTATAGGTTCTTTTCTTAACATTTTGCCTAGTCTATCTCTACACGTTGTAGCCACCCAGACCAGCCCTGCCTGCTCAGACTTTTTAGTCTCATTTTGATTTGCTTGCCTTTTGGCGAGACATGACCGCGCCGCCCGGGGCCGCCTGCCTACGAGCTACGGAGTGCACCCTTGCGCTTGCCGGGCCCGGTCCCCTCACCCACCCGGACGCGACTCAATTTTAGCAAGCCGTTTCAAAAGGGTTTCCAAGAAATGTATTTGAACTTTACAAAATAAATAATAATAATAATTTTTTCCATTTTTTTTTCATTTTTTTTTTTTTTTAAAGTAGGATTGAAATTAACTAAGTTAGACTATAAACTATACAAACACAGCCCCGTTGCCGAAGGCGACGGGGCTGTACTTCCAAGTTCCAGTTCCACCACCCTCATTTACAGTGAAACAACCAGAACCAGCGATGATGAGCGATCAGGTGATTATACTGGTTAATATGATGAATCTAATGTTAAAATGTAATTCAACGGCATGTATGATATTTCAAGATACGGTCGTTGAATATAAGAGCTTTTTCACTTACCAAAATGAATTTTCCGTTGGCCTTGTCTCTTCTCATAGTGTTGGTGCCATCGCTGCCTTTTTCTTTGACGTCATTTTTCTGTTCGAAGACGTATTTAACTCTGTGGCGAAGACAGCGCACGCATGGAGAAATATACCAGACGCTGATCCATGGCCCCCCCCCCCCTCAACCAAAAAAAAAAAAAAAGGAAAAAAAAAAAAAAGAGGGAAAAAAGCGAAGTAAAAATAGACGAGCGGAGCGACTGACCCCCAACCTTACCCCTATGGCTGATACATGATGACCTCTTTGATGGCTGGAGGCCAAAAAAAAAATAATACCGGTAATACTACCCCCCCCCCCCTCTCTTAGTTCACCCCGGTCTAAAATCTAGTGTCTATAGGCCTAACCAGAGAGAATTAAACGAAGAGGTGCGTGTTCGCGTGTATGCACGTTAAATGGTGTAGTATTGGAAATCATGTGGTTGGTTATTCAAATCAGTCTAGCGCATGCGATTGGCTGAGGAATTGCATGTGTTGAAATGCAGATGACGATAATTTCTATGTGAAAACCTAAAAAGTAGTGCATAGTCACTGATTTTTTTTGTGAGGTCGTTAGGAGTTTTTTTTTTTTTTGGGGGGGTTTATCAATTTTTCTTTCTTTTGTTACCAAAACTATACACCAAGTTTAATGATCAAACTTGGGTTTCCTTTGTTCTTGACCTGCATTACTGATCTTGTTTCCCTAACATTTCCCTCCCAATTATCATGTCCTAGATGCCTGTGGAGAAAGTTTGCCCTTTATGTGGAACAAAAAATCCAAATGCTAAAAAGAAATGTGTGTCTTGTGAGGCAAATATCCAGAAACCACGAAAGATTTCAAAGGAGGATTTCCAGACAAAAACAAGCCTTTCTGCCCTTAAAAACAAGTTGGAACAAAAGGTAAATATATAGCCTCAAATCTATGTTTATTTAATATTATTTATTAGATGATCATGTAATTACCTGATGTGCAAGTTTGCTAAATTAAATTTGTTGGAGGTTTGAAGTAAAATTATCTACATATTGTATTTCATTCTGTATTTATTATTTTTTTTTTTTCAGGTTTCTCTCTTCATACACATTCTCTCTTCCCTAAAAAGAAATTTCTGTTTAGTCAAAAACTATTGGTCAAAGAGCATGATTCACCATAGGTGCAGATAGCAGGAGTTGGGGGGGGGGGGGTTGAGGGATGCAGTGATATACAAATTTCCCTGTCTTCATGGCTCGAGGAAAAAAATAGCCTTCTGTGGTATACTGTCACTAATTCAACATTCCAATGCATAAACAATTTGATTAAGTTCGATATCAATATTTCTTACCAAGATTTGCCTTGAAACTTCCAATTTCATTTTTCGACGACATTGATTACTTTGATTCATTATAGGCGAACGAAATGTGGGCGAGCTATGGCTACCATGTGGTTGTCCTCTACTTTGCTGATGCCCCAATAAGAAAGCGCTGTAGTGCATTTGCAACAAAGGGAAAGGCAGCAGAATTTAAGGAGAAAAGCATGTCAACCTACGTAAACCTCTTCACGAAGTACATGAAAAAAGGTAACACCACTTGTATTTAGTGCCAAATATACATGTAGAAGTTAAAAAGTTACAATTTATGTAATTCTAATGAAATTCAAGAAATTTAAAAGGAAATTGTACATTTTGTAATTGGATGGAGACGTATTATTATGGGTACTTGTACTTTCAGGTAGTCTGTTATTATTAATTAGTTGATTTTCACAGTTTAACACGGCAGTATGCAAAAGCTCAAGTGCTTGAAATTGTCAAAAATTAAAGTGACACTTTTCAGGCTACCACCCTCATTTGTCAGAAACTTTTGTGCACATGCAGCTTGCTACACATGCATTTTCTGGGTTTATGCCTATTGAAGGCACAAAGTATTGATGTTTTATTTTTTACATTTGTGGGGGGGGGGGGTCTACTATTTGTTTAAAACAATTTTTCAAATTGTGTACTGCCCAAAATCATATTACAGCAGACCACATCTATTACGAGTAGGGCTATTATGTCTATTTTTTTAAAATCAATATTATTATCCTTATTATTCTACTCTCGACTGTAGTTGTTTTTATTTTTGACATATGAACCCATTAGGATTGATCCATTTTCATTTTTAAAATTTTCACTAATATGTGAAGAGTAATGACTTCCATCATTGGCATGTCCATCTTTTTTTTGCATTAGCAGAGAACTCAAGTACAGAAATTGTTGTAGAGGAGAGATAGGGTAAGCTCGATGTCTTACGCATAATATTGAAGATTGATTGTAGGCTTTAATGGAAAGACAAGACAGTGTACCAATGTCCCATGATTGTTAATTTGATATTCATATTCTCCACATTTTTGTTTTCCCAAGGAAATGAGCATTTGAGGATTTGATGTTTTGAATCAAGATTTATTTTTCATTTCTATTGCTCTATTTTGTATTTTAGACTCAACTCCAGCCCAAGCAGATCCCGATAAGCAGAAACCAACAGACCACCAGAACCGTACAACGGACCACCAAACACGTACAACGGACCACCAGACACCTACAACGGACCACCAGACACCTACAACGGAACACCAGACACATACAACGGACCACCAGACACGTACAACGGACCACCAGACACCTACAACCGACCACCAGACACGTACAACAGACCACCAGACACGAACAACGGACCACCAGACACCAACAGACCACCAGAACCGTACAACGGACCACCAAACACGTACAACGGACCACCAGACACCTACAACAGACCACCAGACACCTACAACGGAACACCAGACACATACAACGGACCACCAGATACATACAACGGACCACCAGATACGGCCAACAGACCTCCTGACACATACAACGGACCACCAGACACCAACAGACAACAACACCCCAACGGACAACAACACCCCAACGGACAACAACAGCACCCCAATTGACAAGAACACACCAACAGACCACCAGGTTAATCATGGACCTAAAGGTATGAATTTTCAGCATAAGAATGGTATTGGGCTAAAGGTCTATTTGAATAGAAAGTTCATATCCTCACTATCATCCCACTAAAAATTCAGAAAATAATTCTAGCTTTAGTAAGAACTGCCCACTTTTGTAAAGGACACACACACAAGAAAAAGAGGGCTGCATAGGAATTCGCTATTCAGTTATGGATGGCTAATAGGATTAAAATTTATTAAAAAATAATATCACAAATCCACTAAAAAGGTCAAAATAAGACATAAACATCAATACTTAATAGTGAAAGAACAAATGCTTAATTTTTTTCATAATTCCCTTTTTTCTTGTCCTTTCCAAATTTTAGACTTGCTCACTCAAGCATGAATTATTTTCAGACTTTTTGCTGTCATAATGGTATTGATAGGCTTTCTCTAGCTCTGCATACAAACGTTTTGCCAAAGGAAAAAGTAACTTTTATTTGCTAGCCATTTCTAAAGTGTATAGTATTTGGGGGGGAATGCACAGTAGTAGGCATGATATTCTCCCAATTTTCTTCAGAATTCTTTTTTTTTTTTTTTTTTTTCAATACCCAAATATTACAAATTTAACTCAAATATTGCTATTAATCATATTTGTATGATGAAAAAAAAAAGAACTTAAACTTAATTGAACGATTCATTCTTTTTTTAAATTTAACCAATAATCAATATCTTATTAGATCTACAATGAAGAGACTGCATGGAAAGTAGCAACTTCACTGTTCCCTGATGAAAATTTTTTGGCTGTACGTACATCTGCATCAGTGTGTTTCATTTTCATTTTCCTGTATGCACTCACACAAACAGAATGTGATATCACACACTACAAAGGCCTAGGTAACACACAACAAGAATGAATGGGCATTTTGACCACATATTGTAATTATGATACTATTATGACCATAAAAATAATGTTGAAAAATAGATTGTGGTTAGGGATGGTTTAGTTAGTAAGTTAACGGGAGGTGTCTGTCATTTATGTCTCTTATAAAATAGGATGCAACATGAAAAAAAAAAATGTGATCTTTTCATAATTTACATGTATGTTGTATTCACAGAACCTGAAATGGCTGAAATTAGAATTCGATGTAAGTCCTCCCACCAAAAAGATGTACATGTGAGTCCTCCAACCAAAAAGAAAAAGTACCGCGTCACAGTGCAAACAACAGGTGGTGAAGTAAATAACCCTGCTGTCGTTGAAGAAATCACAACTACCACTGGAGGCAAGTATTATACAGTGTGATCCTAAAAAAAGAGGACCGAAGTTCAAAGGTCAGTCATTCCAAAAGTATATGGTTTATTCTTGTGATTTGTTACTAGAATAATAAGTAACTCATCAGCTTTAATTTGAGACATTGCTGACGTCTAAATTGTAATGGGTCACAGAGTTAGGGTCCTTTGAAGGTAATAGGTACAAAACCCGTTTTTTTCCAAGTTTTTGGTTTTTGGGGTACGAAACAAAATTTTTGTTAGTTTTTGGTTTCATCGTTTTGGGGTATTTTTTCACACAAGGTTTCAATGAAATTCAATCTCATTTTCCAAAGGACCACTGGCAATGAGATGGGTTCACTATTATGGGCCTCTGGAGTCGTGGTGACGTCGTAGTGACGTCTCCTGAGACTTCAGGGCGTCGTGGGTAAATCGAACAAAAGTCTGAAAAAATTGTCAATCCTGTTCGATTTCTTTTAATCGCTAGCAAGTTCCGATAAAGTTTCTGAGAAGTCGTGGATACTTTCGTGCATATTTAGGGGACGTCGCGGCAACCCACCGAGACGTCACAGAGACTTGCTTGCGTCTGAAAGAAGTCTACTAAAATATTGAACATGTTTGACATTTGTTTGGTTTTCTCGCGACTTCCTGGAGACTCAGGATCCGTCGCAGTGACCTCTCCGAGACTCCAGAGACTCATAATTAAGAACGCATCTCATTACCAGTGAGAAATCCACTTTAGCAAAGAAGATGACATTTCATTGAAACTTGCTGAAAGAGATCCAATGACACCAATTACTTAAGAAAGGTTTGTTTCATACCCGAAAAACCACAAACTTGGAAAAAACGGGTTTTGTACCTATCGCCTTCAAAAGACCCTAACTCTGTGACCCATTACACTTTGGACGTCAGCAATGTCTGAAATTAAAGCTGATGAGTTACTTAATATTTTAGTAAACGAATCACAAGAATAAACCATATACTTTTGGAATGACTGACCTTTGAACTTTGGTCCTCTTTTTTGGAACACACTGTAGAGAGTAACAATGTGTTGAGTGAATATACTTTTTGCTAATTTATAGTACATTCAAAATTGCATACTTAGAGGGGAAATTGTTCTTTCTTGTGTTAGCTTAATAAAGGTACTAAATGTACACTGAAAATTTAAAAATTACGGAGAAAATTCGGGGGAAATAGAGGGAATTCCCAAAGAGATGCCTTAACCATACAATACAGCTGAGCATGACACTTCTCAATAAAGGTATCACCCCAATTTCCTTGCATTTGATGCAAAAAAAAAAAAAAAATTAAATTAAAAAAAAATCCTCCTGCTTATGAGATCAGTGTGATGCATTAAGCACTGCATTAAGTTTTATTTTGATTGTGGGGCAAAAACTATTAATTCACTAAATTCACTATATCTCAAAAAAAGCTGTGGCTTTCATATGCAGTATATTTTAAGAAGCATATTACTGAAAGTTACAAAATTTAATTCCTGAATTACTTCTCTTTCTTTATCCTTTCAATGCCTTAACAAATGCTTCATATTGTGAAACAATTCTCATTGCTACTCGAAATCTAGTGCCCTCTATTTGCAGTGATACATAATGTCCATTAAATTATGTTTTATGAATGGTTACGTTAAAGGTCTGTCCTAGCATAGGCTTTCTTAATCATACAGGATACTCCTCATAACAATGTGCTCAGTGCCTAGCCAAGTTTCTAGATACATGTATCTCCAAATTTTGCTAAGTATGAGACTATGTATATACATATATTACACATAGACACAATACAAATAAACATGAAGTTATATGTAATGTGAAGGCTCCAGGACAATTACGTTGCTATAGTGAAATCTTTTATTCTGTGCTCGTTATAATAAGGAGTACACTGTATCTGATTTGTAAAGTATTGTGTAGCACTTATTACATGTAGCTATGTTCTACTGGATGACATAAGTAATGATCACGTATGGTGGAGGCTTGGATGAACTTGGGTGTATGCCTAGAGCACATTTTAATATGCTTTTTTCTCGGACTTGAGATGTTAAACAAGTGAGGTTGAATGTATTATCCCATGAAAGTGATCTGTCTCATCAATCATTAACAGATCACAAAAGTTTATGGCACTAGACTGTTTGTAAAAATTAACGTGACCTGGGTAGTCTTTACTCTGAAAGGTTCTAATCTCAAAGACGACCATGATGATAATAGTTTCGGTTACATATAGTGCTTAATATGTATATCCACCTTGGTGTTTCTAATCGCTTATAGTGTTAACTAATTATTACCCGGCTTAGATAGGCTACTCCGAAAGGCGCTCACAGCATTCAAGGAATTTCTTCCTACCGGTACCCATTCACCTCAGTTGGGTGGAGTCCAGCAAATGGGATACAACCAATCGCCACATGATTGATACACATCATTCCCCCCTCACCATAACATTTGCTTTTTTCAACAATAATTATTTCATAGAGTTATCAAACTTCTATCAGAAAGCTACATGTGTATACAAAGATATTATTAAGATTTTTTTTTCTCAATGTGCATACCTACATGTATGAAGAAATTCTGTCCTTGAAAATATTCATTTTATTCAGAGACCCTGATGATACTGATAATGTAGAACTCTTTAAAAAGTTTTTATTTACGAAAACCATACCCAAGTTAAATGCTTTAAATAAGCTATGTTCCATATGATTTCAGTACCAGTATATCATTGTGATGCTGTAACTAATGGAAACATTTTAAAAGTATTTGACCAAAATTAATACATGATTATTGTAAAACACATAACACTTTGATATGAATATGGCCATGCGTTTTGAATTGGGCCAGTTTCGTGTGACATGCTTTTGCAACATGAAAATTGTGTCTTTTTTATTTGAATCTTTGTAACTTTAAATACTACACCAATTATACATAAAAGTATATATTTTCTGAATGGAAATTTACCAAGGATTTCAGAAAAGCTCTTAAAATTGACAATGGTTGTAAGCATTAGAAGTTATGGAACCAAATATACCTGAAAACCATGGCAACAAAGACCAAACTTTGAAACAGGAAAAAAGTAGTATTGGTGTATGCCACGTCTTTAAAAGTGGCATTTTTGAATTCCTCTCATTCAGAGCTTTTCAGGCATATATAACATTCCAGGGTCTGAGGTTATTAAAATAATTTTGCGCAAGCCTCATTATTCATAATTTTCACAATGGAATATTTCTAGATATATTATCATAGAAATATATTATCTGCCCAAATAAATTCTTAAAACACTGAAAATTATTGAGGAAATAGAAAGAAAACTAACTATTAACAAATTGATTCTTGAAAGATAAATCTAGAACATAAAAAATGCACCCTCTGGCACCAAACTACAGTCTGTGTCAAATAAAATGGTACAAGTGGAAAACATTTTTTTATAGTATGAAGATTAATCACAACCTGGTATTGTTTGATATTTTTGTAAAGCAGGAAAATCAGACTTTCTTCTGCAATTTTTTTCATCAAATTTGGTGTTGTAATTTTTGAGATATGACTAGTTTTCTACAATCAAGAAAAATCCATTTTTCGCACGCCGTCCCATGCCTTTGTGTATAGGTTTCGAATAATGGCCGTAAAGTGCTCAATTTCGATTTGTTCCTCGTCGCACAAAATTTAGCATATCTTTTGTTTTACGAAAGCAAATTACACAGAACAAAGTGCATCAGCAGGAAAAATCCTTTGGCTTTATTTTGGTACCACATACACACATTATTTGAAAATATTTCACACCTAAATATTTTTTTTTCGACTGTACCATTTTTTTTGACACAGACTGTATATGTGACTGTGAATCTCATCATGATCAAAATGACCATGTCAGGTGTTACATGAAATAAAACAAAACAATAACAGAAAAGTAATTTTTGGCATTGATTATACAATCAAATTTAATTCTACAGTGTATTTATAAATCACTACCAAGGTGTATATCTACCAGGTTGTACTTTCTCACTTCAAATTTGCCATAATTCTCACCCATTGTCTGCATTTAAAATCACAATACTTAATTGTTTATTTGTTAATTAGTTATATTGTTTTACTAAAGAATTATGATGAATGAATATTTTCCTTTCTAAATATTTTATATTCAAACAATATCTTAAGTCTTGAAAGTAACCTTAACTGAAGTATCCATTACACATCGCTAAGAAAAAGACACTGTTTGCTCGCGCGATCATGCAGCCAGGTATATTGCTCTTGGGCTTAATTAGTAAAAACTAATTAATAATTAAGCTTAATTATGCTTAATTACACAAAATTTTAGTTGAAGTTAATGTAAACTGAGTATTATGATGAATTATTTATAAAAATGCACAATAGTATGATCTATGGTGACTGCAGTCCATCAATGTGCTTCCAGTAGAATTTGCACATCCTGATCCTCCACATCCTGATCCTCTTCCACCCCACTCATGTTGCTAATTAACCACTAATTAAGAAAAAATCAATATTATTTTTGAAAACTTTTTGATAGACTGTATTCCTCTCACCATAAGCTTTATTTTTTTTACCCAAAATACAACATCATAGCTTGTATATCAGCTGAGAAAATTAAAGGAATGTACCCGAAAGTGTCGCGCAAATGTCACAGATCCACCTATTTACTGGCCCAATTCAAAACGCATGGTCATATATATGGTTATCATTTCTTACAGGAATTTCCAACATTATGTTTCAAGTATATATATTTTTTTATTTGTTCTTAAACAGATTCCAATCCCGTACTCCACTGTTTTGAAGATATAAGAGAGACAGACAGCAGCAAGAGGGTACTCTTCCGACTGAACAAGAATAGGGCCCTCAGGATGTAATGGGTTATGCATTCAATGTAATGTGTTTTCTTTTAATTGTGTTTTGTTTTACATACTCTAAAAAGGGCTAGTAGTTGGAAACTCGGGATTAAATGAAATATGCATTGAGTACAGATTTTTTTATTTTTTATGCCTCCGCATCATGTTTTCGGGTTGTCCGTCCGTTCGTCCGTACGTCCCGTTTGCTCGTTATCGCGATATCTCAAGAACCACTTGAGATATCATCTTCAAACTTGGGGATAGTATGTATCACCATAGGAAGACGATCTGATTAGATTTTTGGAGTATGTAGGTCAAAGGTCAAGGGTCACAGAGGTCAAATGGTGAAATCCCATGTATTTGGTTCGTTATCGCGATATCTCAAGAACCATTTGAGGTATCAACTTCAAACTTAAAGGTAGTATGTATCATCATAGGAAGATGATCTGATTAGATTTTGGAGTATGTAGGTCAAAGGTCAAGGGTCATATGGGTTAAATTGGGAAATTCCATGTGTGGAGTTCGTTATCGCGATATCTCGAGAACCAATTGATGCATCAGCTTCAAACTTAGGGGTAGTATGTATCACAATATCAAGATGGTCTGATTAGATTATGGTTTATGTAGGTCAAAGGTCAAGGGTCATGGAGGTCAAAATGTGAAATTCCATGTATTGAGTTCATTATTGAAATATCTCAAGAGGCAATTGAGATGCAAGCTTCAATCTTAAGGGTAGTGGATTATGGAGTACCTAGGTCAAAGGTCGAGGGTCACATAGGTTTTGGGGTCGCAAGGTCAATGTCAAGGTCAAAGATGTCTTTGTATAAAGGAAAATAAATAGTTTCATTTTTCATTTATTTCTGATCTGGCAACGGCGGAGGCATATATTTCGACTGGCGCAGTCGAGGATTCATCTTGTTTATTTATTTATTTATTTTTGTTTGTTTATGTTGCAGCAGTTTCATGGCAACTCTAAAAAGAGGCACATATCCGTTATCTTAATCTTCATAAATTACACTGACCAGTTTGATGTAATATTTAAGCTAAAACATTGGTATGCTGTCTGAAGTTATTCTCTTTTTACCTCATTGATTTTCATAAGGAAGTCCTGCTGGATTTTAAAAAAAAAGCCCAACAAAAATCAAACCATACTAAAAATATACAAAAATATAAAAAAATATGAAAATATCCATCATCAATTCCAAATGACAAAAATCCAACCAAACACTTTGCATGTATAGTACATCAATTATTTTTTCTAGGTGCTAATATTTGATTACCCATCATTTCAGCCATAGGAGTAAGGGTCAATCATCCATTAAAAAAAAAAAAAAAAAATCTTTTTAAACCCGGGGGCCCCTTCTTGATTTGCGCCTGAGTGCACACAAAAAGAAGACCATACTTTTTTATCATAGATTGTGACACTACTCAAGTCAGTTCATACAAATACAATGCACTTATAAATCTGATGAACCTTTTTTGTTATAAATGATAATAAAGATATTGGGCATACATTCACCAAGGTATTTTGAGAGTTGAGAAAATGTTAAATCATTGTCTTTTTAATTAAGAGGGTTTTTATATTACTGAGGTACATAGTTTTACACTTTAAAAATACCATGCTCCACGTTGAGAAGTCTGTTGAAAAAAATATGAAAATAAATATCTGTTGGCATCTCCAGATATTTCTGAGTCTTCTTTTAATGTACTGAGAAATTATCCTATGCAACGCAAATAGAGAATTGGGTAATAATTTATGTAATATACATAAATAAATTATTAACATGTTTATGATTGAAATTATGTTTGCTAGGACTTAGGTGGTGGATTTGAAGCCTCAGCATAAATTGGCAGTTGATAAGTTCTATTCTACATTGTATGTAAACCATCTTTAAAATGCTTCTTTTTCTAATCTACAATGTATGAGATCTTCTCGAACATTAACTTGATTTTATGTAGATTTATCTATAAATCAAATTTTCATTAATGTCTCCAACATTTGGGTCGGTTTATACAAATGCTAGAAAATCACCATGCAAAAAAATTTTGAGAAAAATTTATTAGAATTGATTCTAAATGCATTACCTGATGTACTTATTCACTTGTTATGCATAGGCAAGTACTTTATGTATTGCAACGCATTCATATGCTTTTAGAATATGATCACGAAGGCAATGAGTATTACACGACTTATGTGATATATATACAAATTTCATTGGTAACACTTAATAGGAAAATGATCATGTCTTTGTCACTGGTCAAATTGAAAGAGAAGTGTTGGCTATATTTTAAAATTTGTTTTTGAACTTAGTAGTTGGAAATAATAAGAAAGAAATTATTTTTGTTCTAATTTCTTGCCCACCGGATGTGAAGTCGAGATATAGGGATATATGCAAGTCTCTTATGACGCATAACTTGGCTGGTTCAATGGCAACCAAACTTTGGTGGGGGCTGCACTAGGGGTCCCATCATGTTGCGGTGCTGTCGTAGGTTACACAAAGACGTCAAAGATCATTTCAGGTCATAGTCTACTATCAAGTCTCGCTTATAACAAATAAGTTTGCAACTGTTGCTCCCTTTTCATCTAAACTTGGAGGGGGGGGGGGGCTGTATGTAATTGTGGCATCAGATGTCACATGGTAAGGTAAAATTTTATTGTATTTCAAACATAAAAGTTTACCTTCAAGACTCCCTTGACATATAAATTGACAACTGTTAGTCTAGCGGAAACCAAATTTGGGTGATTTGATGTACTAGGGGTAAAATCAGGTTACGGTGCTGACGGAGGACACATAGAGAGGTCAAATGTTAAATTTGGTTTGCAAAGATATTTTGTGAAATCAGGCGTGTTAGGGGTGTATTTGGGGAAACATTCATGCTATGAAGTCATGGGTGGGTGAGAAACAATTTGGCTATTGCCTTTTATTAATATATCTTGTAAGGCAAGCGATAAATTTTTTTTTTTTTAAATCAAACTCTAAGCTACTTTACTTGTCTTCCAGTCATGGAAAAAGAAGTTTGCTCCCTCCTGTCACCTTCAATCACTCTCTTTAACCAACTAATCGTATATTGAACATGGGGCTTACGATGGACAATCAACTTACAATGTAAAGTTATTTAAACAAAATATGTCATTCTGCTTTGTTATATGAGATTGGAAAGATATAAAGTTATATTGAACAGGACACGACAGAGAGACTTGTTAATGCTTCTGCAACTAGTCATATAGATAATTATAATGGCTCGCTGTATACTTTGATTAATAGACTGCAGGTAGCACAATATTCTGCTGCCGGGCTTATTAATCAAACATAGTCTCGGGAATCAGCTTTTCCTGTAGGCCTACTCAACATTGATTACTATAGATGGATAATTGAACTTCTTATTCCTGCATTCAAATGTAAGCATGAAATGACTCCTCTCTACTTACATCTTATTCTCAATGTGTGTTTTCCATTTAGGAAGCTCCATATTAGTTCTAAACAGTCATTCATTCCTTGTAATGTATCCACAAAGTCATGTGGTTATAGAGCATTTCAACGTGCAGTCCTTCGAATATGGAATAAACTACTCAACAATATCAAAATCTGTTCTACTTGTAATTTGTGTTAAAATCTAAGCTTTTCCAAATATAATAAAATTTTATAGCGTCATGAACCATTGTTTAGTTAGGTGATATAAGTCTTCAGGTTTCTTTTTTTTCTATGTTATTAGCATGCTGTGATAATATATGTCTGTCTCATTCTATCTTCTATTCGGAAGCACTTACATGTAGATACTTCATTGTTATTTTCACTATATATATAAAACCAAGTGTTATTGTTTTTATTATTATTACATACATGCACATGTACATATTTTTCCATTACACAAAAGAGTTGAAATCAAAGGTACTATTGGATTTGTCATTGACATTGTTAAAGAGCCCATGATGATATTTGCCTTAAGAAATGAACACATTGTATTGAATTGTTGCAATCTTGCTAGAGGAATGGACAATTATCTTAGAAGTATGCAGAAATGGTTTTGACAGCTTGAGCTAGTATAAAATGAGAAATAAAGCAAAATACAGAAAGCACCATCAGGAACATCATTGGGGTAGATTATGTACACTTTTGACTCCTAGAATTTATCTAAATTGAAGGAAGATAAATAATTTTTAAGTTTCTCAATCTATATTATGAGAACATACTGTTTGAAACCAAAGTAAGCACCATTCCTAACTATCTAAATAGATGATTCCCAATGTTTTTATGATGAAAAAAATCTTAGCTACATGTGTTTTTACCAAACATCATTGAGTTTCACGTATTAGCAGGTGATCATCAAACAAAAAAAACAAAATGTAGTCCAGTAAGGCTTGTTTTATGATCAGGGTACACCATTTTGTCTCACTGGACCAAAAAATAAAGTTGTTGTGTTTTCCCTAAATTTTTGTGTATGTGTTCTAGACAAGTAAAATGATATTGCTTTTAAATTTGGAGGCATGTGGTCACCAACTAATTTTTCTATAGGGGTTAAAAAAAATTATTGCACATAAAGTCAATTGCTTCATTTTTCGGAGAGGACGTTTTTGACAGAACGTGATTTGACAACATTGTAAAGTGAACTGTCTGAAAAATAAATGGATGTGGGTGAAGTAAACATTATAAGTTTGTGGCATATATACAAGTGTTCTTACAGACGAAAACATGGTTCATCAAGTGATGTCTAACTATGCGTAAAACCACCGATTTCGGAGAGGACATTTTTTGACAGAATTGGCACCCCATTTTTGGTTAATAGTCACAAAAAGTCAAATTAACTTTAGATTCTGGGGTTTTCAGTTTTCAAACAATCGCATTTCAGTAGTCAATTCTGATTAGAAAAGCAACCCAAATGATTGGTAATAATCAAGATGCGCAGGCTCAAAATCAGAAAAAATAAAATGAGACAGTAATTTTGCCCTAAAATGCCATATAATGGTCAACTTTTAGAAGTAAATGTGTATTTCAATAATTTATTTTTCTCTTGTAGGTTGCTCTAACAGTGCCCAATAGCTTGCCACCGTAGATTTGATATTACCGTAACTCTATTTATTTTTATGGTGCACAGAAGGCCAATTTTTGACGGTGTACCCTGATCGTAAAACAACTCCTAATGTGTTTTTACCAGGTATATGTAAACTTTTCTACTCAACTGTATGAGCGGGACTGAAAGGGTGGTCACTTTTCTTCGTGAAAGCAGGCAAAGTGCAGCATGGTAAAAGTTCAACTTTTCTTCTTTCATTTGTGATCAATTGCATTTTGAAAAATCATGCATAGATGAGCAAGAAGAGTTTGCCAAATGATGGTAAATTTCAGTTTACACTGAAGGTGTGAAAGGGAAGCAACTGTCTTGCCAAAGACAGAGGATTGTTCATTAGCATTTCTTTTACACTCTTTGTTAATTCTGATTCACCAATGCTCTCAAGCATCATTCCCTCGCTGTGAACACCAAGTGCGTTTCACATTACTTCATCATTCTGTGTAATGATATTGCTCATCCATGCATAGCTCTTGTGTTGGATTTGTTGTCACAAGAAGAAAATTGAACTCTTAGATTATACACTTTTAACCCTCAATTGTGTATTTCATATTTTATTATTTGAAAAAGAAAAGAAAAGAAAAAAAAATGCATGGAAATTTGCTTTCTGCTTTATCTGGGACACCCTGTATAGGCCTACTGTATAATAGTGGATTGTTATATATTAATTGTTTTCTTTAAATTTTGTTATCAATGAGATGCATGCCAAAGGAATCAATATATCTTTATTTCAGACAAAAAGACAAACTGTATTGTGCTTCTGCACATGATCTAAACAGTGCAAAAAATAAGTAAATATAGTATTGAACATTTATGATGCTACTTTTTCTATGAGAAATGTCAAATTATATACATGTATATGCCATGATGGAGATGGATGAATTTGTCAAGGATGAGTGGTGTTGCGTTACTTGAATGTTGCTTAAATGAATTAGTCGTGACAGATACACTTTTACAGGTAATCAGATTTTATTATAGCAGCTTGCAGCTATACTAATCACATGATTTAAATTTAGTGCAAGAACTGATCACCAGTCAATTGTAACTTATGAATAACCTTGTGAAATACAGCCCTGGAACAGAAACAAAAGAACATGTCAATGCAAATGATACAATAAACATACATGAACATTATCATCAGACATTAGATAACTTGAAAAATTAAATGTAACTGCAACAAAAAATTTTCCTTGCAAGGCAAATATTTTCTCTTGAAAATATCTATGCCCTATTTATATCAAATCGGAGCAAAACAATGTTGCTGGGAGCAAAATACAAATATTCCACCCTCATGACGAACAGTGTACATGTTATATCAACACATGTCAAACACAAACATATAATAGAAATAAAAAAAACACCTGCAGGTACTGTTTTTCATAATAAACTATCGCTATACCGGGTGACCCAGAAAAAGGAAACCCAAGTTTGATCATCAATCATTTAAAAAACAAGACAGTGGTGATTATGACGTTTATATGACTGGAAAGTGCCACTCATCATCATTTCATTGATATCATTATTGTTGATCAAAGTTGGGTTTCCTTTTCTTGGAAACACCCTGTATAATATCAATACATGGCAACAAAAAATATCATATAAATACAAAACCTGAAGGTTGTATTTCATTAATCGTTCATAATCTCTCTAATAAATTACAGCTTCCATAGAATAATGAGGCAGCCAACTAATTAACATGGTAATGAATTTTACTATCTTTAATTATGTTCAACACAATGTTATTTCTGTAAGGGTCCAACATTCAAGATGATGTACCCATTCCTATGGATTGTTTTCACTTCCTCTTGAGCAAATATCACATTTCAAAATTGATACAAATGTCTAGTTACTAGCTACCAACACTTGTAAAATGTAGGCTCACACTTATGATCCATGTCACTACCTGAGATTAAATCAATTATATATTTTTGTATTAATTACTTAAATTACTCCAACAGTTCATTTGAGCCCCCGAGTCTAAATTACCAGCAGCAACATAATTACCTCAATAAACATGTATGTATGTTTGCCCTTACTTCTCACATAAATGAATAACATCAACAACGTACACGTAAGGTGTGTCGACATTGAAAGCAGTAAAATAAATTCACAGCTTACTATGATAAATTGTAAAACAAGAAATATCAACAAAAGTCATAAACATAGGCAATAAGTACAAACATACAGTATAGTCAGAATAACTCAACAGACATTATATCATCCCTAAATATCTATTAAGTTTTTTTTTTAAATAATATCAAAATAATTCTATCATTGAGGATGAACACTAACCATCATAAGGCGAAGCATAGAGTCCACATTCTTCAGACCTTAAACTTTATGCCACTTTTTATGATTCTAGTTTCTATTCAACTGTCAACTCTAACTTTCAACATCTTGGTATATCATAGGTACTTGCATTCTTGCAATCAGTATCAGAAATGATTATTAGACTGCAGCAAGCACAAAATTCTGCTTCCAGGCTTTTCAATAAAACACAGCCTCGAGAACCATCTTTTCTAGTAATTTCTACTCAACACTGGTTACTAGTGGAAGATAGAATTATATGAATTCTTGTACCTACATTTTTTCATCTTCTTAATGCGTGTTGTTTCAGTAAGGAAGCTCCATATTAGTTCTAAACAGTCATTCATTCCTTGTAATGTATCCACAAAGTCATGAGGTAGCATGTGGTAGCATTTCAACGTGCAGTCCTTCGAATATGGAATAAACTACTCAACAATATCAAAAACTGTTTTACTTGTAATTTGTGTTAAAATCTAACTTTTTCCAAATATAATATAATTTTATAGCGTCATGAACCATTGTTTAGGTAGGTGATATAAGTCTTCAGGTTTCTTTTTTTTTTTTATGTTATTAGCATGCTGTGATAATATATGTCTGTCTCATTCTATCTTCTATTCGGAAGCACTTACATGTATAGACTTCATATAAAAACCAAGTGTTATTGGTTTTATTATTATTACATACATGTACATGTACATATTTTTCCATTACACATAAGACTTGAAATCAGAGGTACCATTTGAATCTTCATTTCAAATACTTGCTTAGACATAAACATCTTTCTAAGGAGCCCAGGATCCAACTGATACAAAATAAATAGTACATTGTATCAACAATACCATATGTCCTTGAAAACATGTTACCGAAAAAATAATAATAAAAATTCGCAAGTAATCAAAAAGAATGAGTGGGTATATTAATTTATTTAAAAAAGGAGAGCTTCGTCTCGGCTCGTCAGTATTTATTTATCTTTGAAAATATGTCAGGTTTGCACCAGATTTTTGAATCAGTTGTACAATAGATATATCTATATCATGTACATGTATAATAGAGACATGCATCAGTATTTGCTGTAATTTTGAATATTTTTACATTGTACATATGTTGCAATTCAGCTGTTGGCTGCAACAATATTTTTTTTTTATAAATCTAGAGTTTTTTTTTTTTATTGTTGTTGAAATAATTATGGAATAAATCAAAGTGAAGAATATTTTCATCTTTGCCATTTCATTTGGGATGGACAATATTTTGGATGTTTCATTAATACATCTACTTGCTATTCATTAAAATAATAGAGATGGCAGAATATGAAATCATGGCATCATAGGCATCAGAGAACTTCTGGACAATGAACACAGAATGCATGGAACTAAAGGAGGAAATACTTTATAAACGGGTATATGAGTAAAGAAACGCAGTCAGAGGGTATTAGGTAGTTGTATGAAACACCAATTTCTTGATGATTATTATTTTTAAAAGAGGATATATATGATACACCACACATATATCAAATATAATTATAATAAATATATATCATTGAAGATAATTTGATTAGATTTTTTTTTTAGTAACTACATGTATAACAAATGCTAAAAGAAAAATTAAAAAAAAATAAATAAATTTAAAAAATAAGAAGCAGTTTCCCAATCATCATCAGCCTCAAATGGATAACACAGAGACTGCCCAGCCTTGACTCGTCAGAGACAACTGTCTAAAAAGGTTGGACCATAGTATTATCTTACTGTAAAAAAATAAAAAAATAAATAACAACGTCCATCTTGTTCGTAAGAAATGACATATAATAGGGTTTAATAGGGTCAAAGTTCATATCATTTTTGATCGCTTGCATACAATCTGTGGGTGACATAGTTTACAAAAAAGCTCACCTCTACACTTATTAAGGAAAGTCATCCCTATATATATAAATGTACTTACTTTTGTCTTGCCTGAACAAAGTTCAGCAGAGACCTAGTAATCAAATTCCCTGTTCCTCTGTTACGAAAATGTTAACATTTTTAGTTTTTGTTTAAATTGTTATCATTTCTTTATTTCTCCATCAATTGTCCTATCAATTGGTACAAATGATTCTTGGATAGTACCACATGTGTGTTGATGAGACCAAAAGTCATATAGGGGTCAAAAGGTCAACTTAAACGTGAACTTTTCTTAAACTTTTGGTTTTCTTTATTTCTCCATCAATTGTGTTCACACTTGGTACAAATGATTCTTCGGTAATACCACATGTGTGTTGATGAGGATGATGATATCAAAGATCATAGGGGTAAAAATGTCAACTTTTCTTAAACATGATTTCTTTATTTTTGCATAAATTTTGTTTAAACTTCGAACAAATGTTCATTAGGTATTGTCACATGTAAGATACCTAAAAAGGTTACATCAAAGGCCATCATGTGGTCAAAAGGTCATATTGCGTGTTTTGATACCGAAATCAGGCGAGTATAGTTTTAGTCTATTGTTTCCTAATTTTTTAGTCTGCAGGAATTCACTCCCATCTTATTTTAGAACAGAATACATTAAATTAAGATAACCTTGTCAGAAAATACGTTCTCTGATGGGGCCACATTCTTAAATATATTTGAGTACCAGAATCTTCACGTTTAATAAATATAATAATAATAATACTGTACATTTGGAGTGCTAAAACAAAAAGTACCATAGAGGGTACAAAAATAAAAATGACAGTGACTGCACCTTCCCTCATAATGATATGGTATTCTAAATATTCAGCTTCGCCACTGCAAACTGTTTTTCACCTTCATTTCAGATATTCTCTGAATGTTAATGGCACCAATCAATTCATACACCTGCTGTAAATTTGCAGTAAAATTATATATATTGTCTTTTTCGTACAGAAAAGTTTCCCATTGTAACATGTACAATGTACCAGTTCATCATATTCCCAAGTAAATGGCTGCCCTGAGAGAGAGACCATATGTTTTTTGTTGATTTATTTTTTCTTTCTTACAATATTATCTAAATTCGTTACTTTCTCAAATATATCTGTTTGAAATCTTGCAGACCAACAACAATAAAACAATAGAAAACAATACAACTGTGAGAATTTGTCATCGGCCATGAAGTAATGTGTAAAGATCCTTACTGCTAAAGCCCAAGAAGAACTGAAAAACTATGATGTGGTCATTTCTGTTTGTCTCTGCACTATTCAGAATGGCACTATTATAAGGACAATATATATGCAGCTGCAAAAAAAAAGTCAATAATATGTCAGATGAAATGATCTGTATTGCACAAAAACAAAAAAACTCCTGAAAAGTAATGTCAATGATAGAAAACCAAGCACAATGATAAATTTACTGTAATGAGCACTTTAAATATGCAAATTATACAAACAGTATAATCTACCAATTTGCATGGTTTCTACCGTTGGAGACAAATGAATAAATTAATTGTCTATTTAACATCCCAACGGCGTAAACAATTCCTTTACGTTTGATGTTCATGTATATGGGATAGTATGAACCTTCATCGCTACGGGCACTCCGGTGGTCTAGCGGTTATGACAGTGGTCTAGCAATCCACAGGTCGTGGGTTCGAATCCCGCTTGGGCAGCCTATGATTTTTTTCATAGCTGTTTGGTTTCAAATTTATCACACAGCAGTTGCATGTGTTTCTACCAATTTGCATGGTTTCTACCGTTGGAGACAAATGAATAAATTAATTGTCTAGTATAATCATTGTTAGTTGGTATACTAAACAATACAGTCTAACAATCAAAATGGGCAACAATTTTGTAAAATCCATTGTAGTTGGGGTGATATCAATCCATAATTTCATCTAGGATGATTTATTGTATTGATCAAAAGATGAGAAATTAACTTCACAATTGATGTCATCATAATCTGACAATTTGTTACATCTTTACCAATAACTACATGTATGTCAAAGCGCAATGGTCTTATACACAGGTTCAACAAGGAAATTCATTTGCCTACTAGGCATTCACACACCCGGAAAATGGACCCTGATATGTCATATTGCACAAAGTCAAATTTGTATCCCTAATTGAGATCAGACGAGAAAAAAAAAACATACCGTAAATGGTGTAACCACTGCAAAATGTACTACCGTAAACACAGATTTAAGCTGAAAACATTGTTATTAATGAAAATGGCAATTGAATTTGAAAAACACCCAGAAAAACATGGCCGAAAAATGGAAGGTTGAAAAGGGACAATCCTTTTTGATGATTTTGGTGGATACGTTTGAGTAGCAAATCATATTTTGGGGCCGAGCAATTTTCTTTAAGGTATATGGATACAGGGATAAGTATACTGTATTGGGGTAACAGGAGTGATTTGTGTACTTCTTTGGGGTTTAAGGCACGATTGCAACAAAGTATGGACTTAATCAAAAACCGCACAAACTCCATCCATCTGATAACCCTTTTTCTTTCCAAATGCTATTAGTTTTTGACATACATCTTGCATCAAAGGTCTGTCTGTAGGGACATCACATCTACAGCTCTTTCCTATTTCAAGTACTTCTCTATTAATTCGATTTTTTTCAGCTATTTTTAATGTGATATGGCCAAAAGAGAAAATGTCTGAAAATTCGGTCGGGGAGGACCGTCTCTCACGTACTTCTGGGGCAATGAATTCATGGACAGATGTTAACTCAGTCACCTGGAGAGCTGTGAGACGTTTTGCTGTCTCCACAGCACATGACTTGGAGAAGTCATCCAGACAACAGGCATAACCAGTGAATCTTCTTGTACTTACTATGTGAAGGTTCTCTGAAAATATACTATTGTGCAGATAGCCATTGCCATGTAAATCTCTTAATGTCAGTGCTAGAGACAAACAGAACTGGAAATAGTGTTCCTTCCCTACTGCATCGAATGTGCTCTTCAGTTCTTCTTGTAATGGTCTGTACATTCCCCAGTCAGACAAGGAGTATACTAACATTGGATTGCCACGAAAGCAGTTCCAATCATAATACACTCCAATAGGTCTCACTTTGGAATGCACATTGGCATTAGCTGTAAGGATCTTAAATTCTAATGCAGCTGTATTTTGGCTGGTGTTTTTGTATGCTTTGACAAAATGACGAGATGACCCCTGAATATAACCGTAAAAAATGTTTTTGTCTTTGACCTTAATGACGTCCATTTCTTTCACAAAACCACAGTCTCGTAGCTGAATAACTTCTATATTATCCAATTGAGCCTGATGATGACTGTATGTCTCACTCAAAACACTGTTCTCTACTATACCTAATACCCTCTGACTTATTGCAAAGTTCGACATTCTCTCATGAGTACAGGTATGATGCCTATGACGCATATTTCTTAATTCCTCTTGAGTATTTGCAAGACGCTCTCCCATCACCTCTACCTCTGTTGGCTTGATAATCCGAGCCTTTACTGGAGCAGCTAGTTCTTGGGTTGGCCACCTGAATAGAGGTCTCTGTTCTGTCATGATCTGTGAATTGGGATGATGGATAACATAAACAAATAAATGTTAGTACTGGGCACACACAAAAAGCAATACATTAAGAAATTTTCACAAATATTCATCATGTAATTTTTTACAAAAGACAAATCTTTGTGATAATTGGAAAGTGAATGCTAGAAATGACTAAGCACCCTCTGTTGTAATATTATTTCCCTTCGGATAGGCCTTCCACACAAACAAGTACCACCATAAAATGATGAATACCCATTAAAAAGCATCCCCCCCAAAAAAAAAAAAAAAAAATAAAATAAAATAAAATACATGTATATATATATATATATATATATATATATATATATATATATATATATATATATATATATATATGTATATATCTTGAAAATTCTCTCCTCTATAGGTATTTAGCATGTTTTTTTTTTTTCCTTTTGAATAAAAATCCTCCTTTATTTTCTCCTGGACCCTGACTTATGAGAATTTTTTTTTAATTTTAGTCTTTAAATATGTTACTATCTTATACATTTGTATGTAATTTAATGTAATTTAATTTTAATGTACTGTAATGTATGCAATGTTTAAAACAAGAAAGCAGGTATTCTGTACAGAATCAGACATTAGTTATCAAGAAATATATAATGTTATGTAAACTAAACATTCCTTCTGCATATTTGGGCCATACAGAAGAGGATTATATGTGATATCATTCAAATCATCTTTCAACCATCACTCTACTCAATTGTTTTCAAAATTAACAATACTCTGATTTTTTTTTTTTTTAATGATGCATTCCTTCTGAGATACAAATTATTAGTTTGAAGTAAGCATGTACATGTACCTCAATTATTGAAATATCACGATTAACAAATGGAATTAACCTGGCATTTAACAAGGTGACCTCTGTGACCTTTAAAGGAAGGCAGTATACATTGAATGATATTCAAATTGCAATTTATTTTAGTTAGATAATTTTGCCAACTTGATTATAAACACATACAATGTAGGTCAGTCTAATTCCTTAAAGCTTACAGTCTAATCGTTTGCTTTGCATTTGATGCTGCAGTCACACAGACACTTACGTTTGGATATGTTTGTGTTGTTTTAATATTATTTCATTTTCTATTCTGTCATTTCTTATGAATTACTTTGTTTTACTGGATAAACAAAATTATCAATATATACTGCTGACTATGATGGGTATGCATCCGTGGGGATCCGCAGAAAAGAAAATAAATCCTCAAAATACTCAACGTAAGTGTCTGTGTGACTGTAGCATGAGATATGATTAGATGTGTTGTGGTTTAGTGGAACAGTCATGGACTGGCGTTCACAATGTACGTGGTTCGAATCCAGGCACAGCCACTTCACAAGTGTCATTTGGCAACTAATCTACATTGTACACATACCATACTCAACCCAAATGACGTAAATGGTAACGGTACGAAGAATTTCCTGGGTAGCCGAAAGGCGGACCTGATCGCTATACATGTATAAGTATCCATTATTATCATCATTAATACTTTAAAACCCATTTTCAGATGCTTTTGAAAACCCTGTGCAATTCAGCGCATCACAACATACACCACTTGAGCGGTAGTATCCATTATTATCGTTATCATTATTACTTCATACTTTGAAACCCATTTTCAGATGCTTTTGAGAACCCTGTGCAATTCAACGCATCACAACATACACCGCTAGAGCGGTAGTATCCATTATTATCATTATCACTATTACTCCTACTTTGAAACCCATTTTCAGATGCTTTTGAAAACCCTGTGCAATTCAACGCATCACAACATACACCGCTAGAGCGGTAGTATCCATTATTATCATTATCACTATTACTCCTACTCTGAAACCCATTTTCAGATGCTTTTGAAAACCCTGTGCAATTCAACGCATCACAACATACACCGCTAAAGCGGTAGTAAATTAATCATGTGCAGCTGTATTCTTAGCGTCGTTTTCACTGTTTTCAGATAATAAAAGACTAGCATTTGATCAGAAAGTTTCAGTAGTTTGTTTTAATAGTCATTTAAATTTTTGTTAATTTCAATCTCTAATGCACTTGTTTTCTTTTAAGTTACCAAATCCCTTTAACCTGTGACCTAAACTTAAAATTAAACGCAGAGTGTCTCCTTATATTGATATATAGTAATATTAAGTTTCAGCTCGTGTCAGAACAATCGCAAAAATTTTGTTAAATAAATTGACCTTCATCCTTTCTTGGAATGATGTACGTTTTGGTGAACACTAATTCCGAAATAAACATCGCCCAGGCTATCCATTGCAGTCAATTTGCTTATGTTCAGCATTCATTTTTTTGTGATTTTTGAAGAAATTGTGCATAAATTAGCATCTATATTTCATAGCAAACTAGATGAATCTTCGACCGCGCACGGTCGGAAGGCATGCCTACGTATTGCCACATCGGAAAAAAAAGGCATGCGCATGTTGAGTATTTTACATCCATTTATACCATGACATCTTTGAGATATTGACCCCAAATCTATTAAAGTTGTATCATCAGAATTATTTCCAACTCAGGAAGGATTGCTACTGATGTAATAAAAAGGATAAACATGTTTAAGTTGATCTGTCAAAGGTCCTTCAGAAATTGCACAAACGAGTCATTTACATAAATAACCAGTGACCTTTGATGTCCTGACCTCAAAAATCTAATCAGTTCATCTTTCCTCCCACATGACCCAAGTTTGAAGTTGATCCATAAAACGGTTCAGAAGTATGCACATATTACCCAAGTTTGAAGATGATCCTTTACACAGTTCTTAAGTTATCAAACTATTTTTATGTATACAATGACCTCTGTGACCTTTGACCTTTGACCCCAAAATCTAATCAGTTCATTGCCCCTCCCATATGCACACATTACTCAAGTTTGAAGTTGACCCGTCACACAGTTTTTATTGCGAGAACGAACCATTTTCATGTATACAACGACATCTGTGACCTTTGACCTTTGACCTCATGAGCCTAAAATCTAATCAGTTCATTGCCCCTCCCATAGGCACACATTACCCAAGTTTGAAGTTGACCCGTCAAACGGTTTTTAAGTTATGGCGAGAACGAGCCATTTTCATGCATACAATGACCTCTGTGACCTTTGACCTAATAACCCCAAAGTCAGATCATTGTCCCTACCATATGCATACATGATCCGTCAAACGGTTCTTAAGTTATCGCGAGAACGAAAACGGGACGGACGTACGGACGGACGGACGGACAACCCGAAAACATAATGCCTCCGGCACCACCTTCGGTGGCGGAGGCATGAAAATCACAAATCTATGGACAATTTTGGTGAAACTCATATTGCTCTTTCAGATTAAACAAAAAGAAATAAAATCAAAATTGTCAAAAAGCATTTTTTTGAGAATTTTGAGAAAAGTCCATAAATTAAAACTTTCAAAATTCTATATACATATTTTGTATACCCCACCTAGTGCTTTCATATAAAGCAAACAGAAATGAAATTGAACAGAAAATGATGAAGAAGCATCATTTTGAACTTTGGGAAGGATGACAGACAACGGGTGCCACGCCACAAAATAAGCTCATATGGCCTTTCAGACCCGATGAGCTAAAATTATATAATATGATCTTTAATCAAGATGATCTCAGTTCAGACTAATGGCTTCCAGTTGAAGCTCCTGTTTCACACTTCAAAGTGAGAATTTTGCAAAGCCTAGCTAGAGAACTTGAGCAAACTAATGATTTAAGAAAGTTACCTGGAAGTAACATCACTTTTGCCCACTCCTCTGATTAGTCCGCCAACTAAACATGGCAATAGGCGGACTTTCATAGAATATGGTATGAGAAAAGACTATTCAAGCAATATTAAACCTGCCACTTTTCGAAGCTGTATTCTCATTTTACTTTAGATACTAGTCAGTATTATGCAAGGATCATTACTATTAGCCCAAAAAGAATGGAAAAGTAGAAGATCAATGGTGCATCCAGGATTTCATGAAGGGCGGGGGGGGGGGTCATACTCAGAGATTCAAATTTTTAGTGCACAAATTTTGGGGAGGCATAAATTTTTGGGTGCGTTCTCAAATGCTCATCACTCATAGTGGTAGGGGTAACGCATCACTGAGGTTTGTCATACACCCTACACCTCCCCCTCTTTTTTTTCACCAGAATTTTTTTTTTTCTGGGGTTGGGTGTGAGTGTCCCAAAAGCCCCAAAATACACATTTTATTTTTTTTTTCTTCTGAATGCTTTAGAGGGGGAGGTTCAATTTTTCTGGTACCCAACCCACATCCCCTGACAATTTGACAAATTTTTAGAATAAAATAAGTGTTAAAGTTATAGAATATAAATCAGAAAGAACCACTCATGATATTAACACAGGATTTAATGATACTACGTATAGGTATATCACCATAGGAAGACAATATGAACAAATTTGCTTGTACATGTAAGTAGATATAAAATTTCTGGTTTTGCCCTTGTCATTGTAATACAAAAACAAAACAAAACAAATACAAAAAAAAAGAACAGAAAACAAATTGAAATTGAAACAATTAAAAAAAAAAAAAATCTCTTACCTGTTTCTCTTGAAGATCATTTGCATTTGATTCAGATGCTTCAAGCACAGGGATGTCCAGGTTATCCTTAACAAATAAACAAAATATGTAATTCCATTAACAAATCAAAATGCAAATATGAGTCATGACTCATGTCTCCTAAATAAACACATATCAGCAATTTTCATTTACCAATATCCACTATTGCAGCTCTTCAAAAATGAACAGAATCCTTCTAAAATACTGCAAGGCACATTTCCTATTTGCCATATCCTATTCTTACTCTATTCATCTACAAATTAAAGAATTCCATTATAGCACTCAAATTTTGTTGCATTTAATAGGGCTTTGCTAAGTTGTTGACTTGTTTTGTTGGAATGATTAATGTCCTTGAAATTTTTCTCGGGGGGGGGGGGGTGGTGTTCTTGGAAGGGGAAAGACATACACTTAAAACATTTTGGCTACCAATTGACCTGTTAGTACGAAATAAAAACATAACACAAAAATCTTCAGAATGTGAAAAAGCAATTCCTTACCATGCTGTCATTGTCAGTGTCCAATGCCTGTTTTTTCTGCAAGATAGATAATTATTTAAGATAACATATACATTTTGATCCATTGAGATAAATACTCTCTCATGTAAACAAGGAGAAAATGAATGAAATACCATTTAACAAGTAATTCAATTAGGGGCAACCCCATTTTCAAGTGAAAAAATATAAAAATCAATGGTCACATTACACTTTAGTTATGAGCTTAACATTTCCTTCAGTAATCAAAAGGAGGGAAGGGAGGTGTTTTACCTAATCATTTGAAAGTTATGTGCCACTTGACAAATAAGCATAAACAGCCAAATGGGATGCCAAATCATTTTAAATTTTACTTGCCTCAATTGGGAAAGAAACCCTAACAATCACTTTCTTTTTAAAAAGACTTTAAAAGACAAACGGATATTTGAGGCACAATTGTAGAATTTATAATAATCAAAATAATAATAACTTCCATTCATAAAGCGCATTACGTAAACATTTCAATGCGTGTACCAATCATGAAAGAAGTTAACGAATACAACAAAAAAAATATATATATATAGAATAACATAACATACAAATTAAAGAATGCCATTATAGCGCTCAAATTTTGATGCATTTAATAGGGCTTTGCTAAGTTGTTGACTTGTTTTGTTGGAATGATTAATGTCATTAAAATTTTGCATTCAAATGTGCCATATTATTTGGTCTGAAAAACACAAATTTTACCCAAACAAAAAGGGCCAGCGAAACTGAACAAATTTGTTGTAAATCTAATCATATTTTTTAATCATCTTGAAAGTATGTTCTGTACAGTTTGAAGTATCAATACTACAGTTCATCAAATTCTACATAATGTTATCAAACATAGTATTATTTTGTTTCTATTTTGGGGTGTGACATAGCCCCATCCCTGCATAAGGCTTGAAGTCTGATATAGCAAATGTATTGTGAAATACATACAGTTAAAATTTCTGTGATAGATGCACATCAGGCATTGATATAATGGCAAACACTTTTTGTCCAACTTTAATATGGTAGAGTAAAACATACTCTGTACTTTATAAAAAAAAAAAAACAAGACTCCTAACATGACCAGTTGAAAGTTGTTACCATTACAACATGGATAAATCTCATATTGATATTGGTCAATGCAAGCGCGGCGATTTCATGTCATGACGGGGGGGGGGGACAGACGGAAACACCCGAAAGTGAAAAATAATTCACTCAAAATTTGCATACTTTGCACATTATGCAGAAACTAATGACATTGTTTGCGAGCGCGAGCCGAAAATTAAGCATTGCATTTGACATACATTTTACCTCTTTATTAGCTTCACAAGCTTATCACTACATAAAAAAATATGTTCAGCTTTAAAATCGGGGGGGGGGGGGATGTCCCCCCCCCTGGGATCGCTGCCAAAGGGTCATTGAATAGACAAAACTAATTGGTCCTAAACATTCTCTTTTTCTCTAAGGGGGGCGGGGGGGGTGGTGGTCTTGGAAGACATACACATATACTTAAAATATTTTGGCTACCATTGACCTGTTAGGATGGAATTTAAAAAAACAAAACAAACAAACAAACAAAATATATCTAAAGTCTATTCAAAATGTGAAAAAGCAATTCCTTACCATGCTGTCATTGTCAGTGTCCAATGCCTGTTTTTTCTGCAAGATAGATAATATATTTAAGATAACATATACATTTCGATCAATTGAGATAAATATTCTCTCATGTAAACAAGGAGAAAATGAATGAAATACCATTTAGCAAGTAGTTCAAATGAGGGGCAACCCCAATTTCAAGTGAAACAAATATAAAAATCAATGGTCACATTACACTTTAGTTATGAGCTTAACATTTCCTTCAGTAATCAAAAGGAGGGAAGGGAGGTGTTTTACCTAATCATTTGAAAGTTATGTGCCACTTGACAAATAAGCATAAACAGCCAAATGGGATGCCAAATCATTTAAATTTTACTTGCCACAGGTGAGAAAGTAAACTCTTACAAACAATTTCTTTTTAAGGGATTTCAAAGGATGGATATTTGAGGCACAATTGCAGAATTTATGGGAAGCTTAAACCTGGTGTATATTTTGGTAACAAGAAAGGGATCGGCATAAAACCGATTTAGTCTCTTGTTGTTCACATTGCACTAAAAGATATGTGTGAGAGATTTTGTGATAATCCTTTCACGATTTCCGGTGAATTTCAGTAATGTTTGAATCCAAACACAATTTATAACGGTTTGTGAGACCTTTGCTGGGTTGTCCGGTCCCCTGAACTTCCCGCATGAATAGAGCGTTACGATCTGTGTGTATCACCCACACAAGAAAATACCCATTGGTTTTCCATGTGAACGCCTAGTGCACACTGAGATGAGTCGGATCCCTGACTTACCTTTTTTTTTAATACTTATATCGTGAAATAAAGACACTAAAACGTGATTCCATGTAATATAACTTTCTTCGTTACAGTTATAGGATTCAGTCTTTTATATTATCTAACTGTCAATCCAAATTAAATGTTTCCTTCTCCCAACACTATACACCAGCTTTAACCATAGGAGCTAAATTATTGTTTTCACATTTTCAGGTTATTTATAAAGTTTTTTCATTTTATACAAACAATTCTATAAAACAACTTGCCAATTGCAAAACGACCAGGATAGATTTGTGATTTTTAGCCTGTTCAACCCCACTTTCGACTCAGCCCCTCCACTTTAAAAACGTGGCCCCTGTTATTTACCATGGGTAGCTACTTAACAAGATAGATTTGTTATTATCACCACAAGTGCATCGTTTATCGTGACTTCTGCAAAGATTGATTGAAAGCTGGCACTGCTTGTGACTCGAGTCATCACAATGTCTACTGTTACAAGACACACTGAAAATGAACAAAAAATCCCACCAGACACGGAGCATTTTTTTTACAGCCAATAACATTGAAAAGGACCATTGTCAGCTTCCCTTCCGTTTGATACGAATAAGGTTTACATCTATAGCAGTGAAGGTGATAGAATACAGATAGATCTTATGGCAATAATAGAGTTTGGCAGATACAGAGAGAAAGGGGAGGAAGGGGGTACAATAAATGAGTATTTTTGTTGTTGTTGATTGTTTGCTTATTTCTTACCTCACTTCTTCTGCGCCTACGTCTGTTCAGTTGCCTAATCCTTTTTTTCTCTTTGAGATGAGCTTCTCTGTCACCCTATAAAATTAATAAAGCTTAAGCTTAAGAAATTAAAAAATTCCTCATGCACAAGATAACAAAATTCTGATTGGCTCATTGATAGATTGTTTCTTCTTAATTTATTCAATACACCTGGTAGAAATATCAATATGGTGGAAAGGGCATACAAGTCAAAGCCTGATGCAGTACTGAAAAACATGCCAACATAGAAGACCTGCAATATTGAAAGATGGAGCTTGATAGAAAACTTCAAATATTGAAATAGTAAATGAATTAAAAAACAGGATTTTTTCTTGTAATCATCTAATTCAAGAAACCAATCTTTATATTCCAGCTACCATTGAGAAAAAAAAGAAGAAGAAGAAAACTTGACAAGGTGTGCAACTTTGCAGGTGAAAGTTACTTCTTTAATCCATTTGACTACATGCCCATTGGTAGAAACAAAACATGAAACTAACAATATCATAATTACAATACAATTAATTTGAACTTTTTGAGAAAGGCGCAGAACAATAGGGATGGAGGGGGCCTGTCCTCAACCCACCCCCTACCATAAAATAAAATAAAATAAGAAAGAAAAAAAGGCACTTGGGGCTTTAATTTTGGCCCTCATCCTTCCTACTCCTCTTTTTTTTTTTTACTGAAGCCCGAGACATTTTTTCTATTCTTTCCCCTCCTTGAATAACTAGATTCTTGCTTCTTTTGTACTTTTTTTCTCTTCTTTTTTATGGATGACTGATTAGATAGACTGAACGACAAGAAGGCATGATAACTTCTACCCTATGGCTCTTATGTGCATAGGCAATGACATTTTGGAAGACCATTGGCATGATGTTCATGACTACCACTAATTTTATAATGAAAAAAAAAAAATACTTTACCTCCCTGTCAGATTCTTTTTCTTTCCGCTTAGGCATTTCCTGTGATTTCTAGAATAAAAGAAAAAAGAAAGAAAATAAATAAAGTAGTGACTTTATGTAGTGAAAAATCTATGAATATGATTTCAAAGAAAATTTAATGAATCTATTGATTTATGAATAAATGATTTCAAATTGCAACGCCAACGGTAAATAAACTAGTAAAGTGACATTTTTTTCCTTCTTTAAAACCTAACTCTTTGAAGCCAAAGATCAGATCCAAGAATTCTCAATAAAAACAACTTCACTTTGTTATTATCATATATTAACAGACCCTAAAGGCAAAGAAATGTCACTTCTGAAAGTGAAACTAATGTCTTGCTACTTTCAATTTGTTGAATATGATTCAGCTGAGGGTTTAATCATACCTTCACTTCTAGAACTTAAGTTTACATATTACAGATTTTCTTGTGATAGAGTTGTCCAAAAATACAGTAAGATCTAGCCTCTAGGTTTCTACAGTGCTTCCCAATTAAAACTACACTTTTGAAATGCCTGCCAAATGAGAAATATACATGAATTTGGAGGGAAAGATTTATATGCAGAAAAAACTCCTATCTTCAGCTGTCATTTTGACACCAAAAAGATCAGAAAATAATGCATGTTTCAGTGTCAAAGACCATTTTTGTCAAGGACATGAAATTGTGCAGGAATTGGCTATTCATTGACCACCTGCTAATGGGTCGACAAATGGGTCAATATCAATAATGGAATAAGCAGGGTAACAGTGAAAAATAAACTAAGTTTTAAAAAAATCTATAATATCAAGAAAAAAGGTTAACCATTACACTATTGTATCTGGTGCCTAATGGTGATGTTTACTTCTGCCTTCTAGCTTACACATGTATTGATGTCTTTGTTAGCGGATTTTTTTTCCATTATACATATGGATCATTTTGGCGACCCATACGCAGGTGATAAATGAAGAGTCCTGCACAGCCACATTTTTTGTGCCCTTCATAAAAGTGTGCATTGCTTACTGAAGCATGCATTTTCAAACTTTTTGTTGGTGTATAATCATATTTGAGGAAATGAGCTTTTTCTACTATACCGGTGTATCCGAAAAAGGGAAATCCAAGTTTGATCATCAATAATTTCAAACATATCTCAGTGGTGATTATGAAATTTATAAACAGTATAAAGTGCAACTCATTACCATTCCAATGATATGTCTCCCAGCTGACCAATATCACGCATCGCTGAACCCCATTGTTCTAAAAAAGTCTTGTAACGTGATTTTCAATTGGCATCCTCAGTGGAGGAGCGAGAATGGTACACCCATTTTTTTTTTCTGTCACACCGGATGAGCCAAAATGTTTTTTTTTTTTCATGTCACATATGAGTACAGCAATAATAGGGGAAGCGTTTTTGGCTATTTCCTCCCCATTTCATTTTTTTTTTTTCTTCTCTTTTTGATCAATTTGACGGCCCAAGTTAAAGGTAAATTTTGCTGCCCCTTTAGGCCTTACGATCGCGTTTGGAGCCCCTTTAAGGTCAATTTGGCACCCCCTTGAGTGCCTACCCAGGAGGAGGGCCAGCAATGCAGGCCACCCCCCCCCCCTCCCCCCCCCCCCCCCCACCCACCCCCCCCGAATACGTTGCATATGATAACTAGATAAGGACTGTCTGTAGGGCCAGGGGTGATTCACATTTAAAATCAATCCTATGCTATGCCTATGGAACTATAAAATGGCCATTTAATCCCAACATTGATTTCATCCCAGTTACCGAGTTAGCCGTTCGGATTAATTTAAGTTCAGCTGTTAGTGATTCACCCCGGCCCCTGCCCTGCTAACCATGCTAATGTTAACTAACAAACCTATACATTGTAAGTCTTGAACTAAAATCTATGCCTAACTTTAAATGAGGAATGAGGTGAAGCTGAAGCCATGCAAAAACACAAGATGAATTAGGGCCTATATTCATCATGTTTATAAGAAGCCTTCTAGTTCATGATGTATTCATAATCAATATTTGATAATTTGCTCTCTATATAATAGAATAAGACTCTAAGCTCTAAGTTAGTCTGTATTATTTCCTAACCAGGAATTTTTTGGACTTATTCATTCAGCCCTATTAATCACTACTCAATAATCAGCCAATATCAACGTCATTGGCTAGAAGTTCATTCCCATTGTTCGGTGCGTTTATAGAAAGTTGTACCGTAGTCTACATACAGAGCACGAATCATATCACACTGCACTATCAAAAGCCTATACGGTACGCCGCCCCAGCGCGTGAAGGCTAGTGCTACAGTACAGTACAGCCATGACAGGCTGGATTTCTTAATTACCTAACGTGTTAGACCTACCTGATTAAGTTTTCCAGCCAAACACGAGATGCAGTGATCATAGAAGAAAGTATAAGTAGACTAGGCCTCAAGGTTTATTGTATCGTCTATGTTGTCTTGTTGGGCAAGGGTCATCTGCTGAAGTCGAAAGTGAGACTGAGAGCTACAAATAAATATAATTCGGAGGCGGATCGACAGATGCAGAGCTAAGTTAGTAGGAGAGGGCCGGGCTAGGGTGCGGTGTATAGGGTACGCCCGGTACGCCGGGCGCGGGGCTGGCTAGGCGCAGGCTGGGGCCGGGTACTGGGTGGACGAATTCTAGGGCGTGGCGCAGCAGTGGGGGTTGGGGCGGCCATAGAGTTACATAAAGTGCGTATTTAACTCTGTGGGGCCTGGCCCTGGGGGCGGCCCATAGAGCTAGGTGGTTAAAAATTTGTATCCACCTCTATTGGGCGGCCCGAAGAGGATGGGATCCGGGAGGGGACACGGTTGGGCTTGATGTCTGTACCAAAGTCAAGGTCACCAATCTCATTTTAATTCTCAGCTCACAAAAAAAAAAGAGGGAAATATGGATAATCTGGTAATTTGATGGATGGGGGACGGGGTGCGCGCGAGCGGGTTAGCCTCGTACAATGTTTTTTTTTTTTTCCTGGCCTTAATTGGCCATCCTATCCGATGTTATACTATATTCGGTTTAAACACCGTATTTGGTATATTTTCGGGCTTGGTTATTACAATCACTTTTAGAAGAACGATAATAGGCTACATTGAAGCATTTAACCATTATTTCGTCGTAGTAGGGTCGCCAGCTTTGGCAAGTTACAAATGAACTGTTTTATATGATCTTATTATATACATTAAATTTAGCACTGGACAGTTTGCTGTCATTAAACAAAAAAAGACCCCCCCCCCCCCAAAAAAAAAACAAAAAAACAAAACAAAACAAAACAAAACAAAACAAAACAAAACAAAAACAACAACAACAAAACAAAACAACTAAACAAAACAAACAACAACAAAAAACAAACACAAAAAAGCAAAAACAAAAACAAAAAAGACGGAAATAAATAAAATAAATAAATATTAAATGAATAAATAAATTTTGAAAAATGAGAATAATAAACAAATAAATAAGTAAAATAAATAATTAATAAATAAATAAATTATTGTACTATAGACTAGCTTGTGGCTATAGCCGGTAATAATATAAGTTGAACCATTGAATAGGGAACGAGATAGTCGGCGCATATATTATTATTATTAGGCCTATATACTATATTATTATTATAGTTTTAGATCATTATGTAGTAAAGTAGCCCTACTAGACTGTAAAATTAATCAATGAACAGATGAATGATTACAATGTTCTTGAATCCCATTAATATTAGTGTAAGCTGGCCGTGGAACAATTAGAAAGTGCAAACTAACAAATTTTGGGAAGCACACCCCCTTGTCTCCATGGCATCTTGCATAAAAATCGCTAGTTTCAATACAATAAAGATTCTATAACTAAGCTTCAACATGACCATTATACATTCAGTTATATATAGTAATAACATAACACCATTCACTTCTGGCATATTTTCTAATAGGGGCCCACTACAAAAATAGTTTAGCACTCGCCATTTATATAATTATATTAAGTGCAGAATAAATAAAGTTCTGCATCGGATATCAAAAGTCAACAAGTTATAAAAATCAGAAAATTCGTGACAAATAGAAGAATTTAATTTTCAGTCATGGACCTTCATCACATTTTCAAATTATATATTTTCCATTATTTTGTTTATATATATATATATATATGTATATATATATATATATATATATATATATATATATATATATATATATATATATATATATATATATATATATATATATATATATATATATAGGCCTACAATCCTGCCTCAAATGAATTCTAGTTGCAGCGCGCGCTTTCGCACTAGAAGCCTAGAATTTCCTAAATTACGATTTGGGCTAAAAAGAGGTAGTACCCCGAATTTAATTATAATCTCTTTGTGCGAAAACTCGATACAGTGCAATTTTTCTTTAGTTAACGGTAACTAAAATAAAGATATAATTATATACATGTAAATGTATACAATCAATTATTATTATAAATGAGGTATAGTCATCCACTAAATATTTGATAAGAGTTGGAATTAGATTACATGACAAACTCCGATATTGACTATTGCATTTTTATTGGAAATATAACATGTTCCTAGATTTATTGACCTTAATAAATGGAGCTTTTAGTCTTAGTTTACCTCAAACGACAAGTCTTCATGAAATGGTAGTGTAGGCTACATGCTTCATGCGTTGGTATATAGGCCTACCTAGTTCACATATATTTTCATAGAATTGTATATTGTGTATATATATATATATATATATATATATATATATATATATATATATATATATATATATATATATATATATATATTCATGAATATTCATATTACTTATGACATCAATAATTATTTCGCATTACTATTGCACAAACGGTTTTACCAAGATCCTAGCAATCATTTTAATTATTATTATTATTACGGTATTATCATTTTAAATCTATCTACTGTTAGAGTAACACTACAGGTAGGTCTACTTTTTTTTACTTATTTTATTTCATTCTAGTCAATATTTATCCAATTAGTTTATCTATTTTGTATCCAAGACTTAAATATAGCATTGTTTTATTTTGTAGATTATTATTACGATGTTATTTTATAGCCATTTCTACTTGAGAATTTGAGTTATATCTTTCTTGAATTTCTGTTACTTTTCAGATGGTTTCCGAAGAAGTCTATTAAAGACGAAAGCTTAAACTGAAGTATAGTCTCCTGCGTCATTCCTTTGCTTTGAACTCTCTATATATCACATTATATATATATATATATATATATATATATATATATATATATATATATATATATATATATATAACATATATGTTGTTTAAATGGCGACGTTTGTGAGGAAAATATAAATGTCTAAAGTTCAAAAGTATTCATACCCATGTCATTTCTAAAGATGTTTTTTAGTCACATTTTCTTAAGTAGATGTGTCAAACTTGTGTGTGATTAGTAAGTACGAATATGCTAACAACATCTGAACAAGTATTTCTCCCCATATACCCCTGTTATTATGATTTCGTTTTCTTTCTTTTATATTTAATATAATACCTTTCTTTGATGATTCCATGTATTTACTTTATTATATTGCTTTTAGATTAGAATGTACTGCACCGCTTTTTAGAACATCTTCTGGTTGGGAGGGTGCCCAAGCCTAGCATGGAAAATAAAATAAAAAGTATTGGTACTTTGTATGTTGCCACTACTACGTCTTCTTATACAGTATGCTTTTAATATTAACATTCGTAACCAAGTTAATACCAACATTCATGACTGTATTCGTAGTTCCTCGTTGTACAGTAGTAATATGGATAATATACATATATTGAACCTTGGGAAATTTTACTAATGCATATGAATACATATTTAATTTGAGACAAATCTAATAAATTGGCGAAAATGCATTATTTGACTACATTTTGTTTGATGATCACCTGCCAATACGTGAAACTCTATGATATTTAATTATATATATATATATATGTATATATATATATATATATATATATATATATATATAAACACGGAATACGCTCTTTTGTTTGAATATCAACATCATTATAATTATTTTGCCTGCCTTGCTTGGACAACTCTTTGTACTGTCAATGTTATTTAGATTATTTTGTTAGTTTTTAGTTCTCCCCCCCCTCTCTCTCTCTCTCTCTCTCTCTCACTATTATACAGTCACACAAGTGCATTCAGTACAGAAAAGTTATGATAGAGCCCTGCGTAACATATTTTTGTACTTGTTGTTGGAACATTGAAGCTGTATCATCTTCTGTCCATATTAAATAATTATTATAGTAATGAAGGGGGGGGGGTGCTGCTCCTACCACGCCTAATTTCGCATATAGTGCATTTAAACTATGCAAACCCTTTAAACATAAAGGAAAAAATACAATAAACAAAGATTTATGACTTTCTGTGATACCTCAAATCAGTAAAGTATGTTTGAGAAGTGGTTTTGCTTTCCTTATCAGAAGCTAAAACTTGAGCCTAATGCGTGTGCATAGGGTGAATTTACATTAAAAAAAAGTTATTTAAATATTATGTGTACGGTATGTCTGTATTCATATTGAATCAATCAGTTATGCTGTTTTGAAGGATGTGAAAATAAACAATTTTAAAGGTTGCCTTTTCTTCTTCTTCTTGTGTTTGTGTGTGCAAAGTTCCCCAAACCCAGTTTTAATCAATACAATCTCTATCATGGCTAATATCTAACCATAAGTAATCTCTACTATTATTCATGCCCCCCTTTTTTTAGTAATTCATTGTTGTAAATTTTGTTCCAGTCATCATAAGTTTATTTGTATTTACATCCTGTGAGAACTATGGACAAAATTATGAATAAAAATATTTAAAAAAATAGGGGAGCAGAGCTTTTCATACGTATAATTCACGAGGGAGATTTTAATCATAACAATGCTATCCGGCAGCACCAAAATACTCTGCAGAGTTAATTAAAATATAGAAAGAAAGAAGAAAAGAGCTTTCTCCACTTCCAGCAAAAAAACGTAAAGCAGAGTTCCACTTCCAAAATATAGAAAAGAAGAAAAGAGCTTTCTCCACTTCTAGCAAAAAAAGCATAAAGCAGAGTTCCACTCAGAAAATAAGAAAAGAGCTTTCTCCACTTCCAGCAAAAAAGCATAAAGCAGAGTTCACTCGACTAGAAAGAGAAGAGCTTTCCACTTCTCCATGCCAAAAAAGCATAAAGCAGAGTTCCTCTCAGAAATAAGAAAGAAGCAAGATTTCTCCCACTTTCCGGCAAAAAAGATAAAGAGAGTTCCATCAGAAAATAGAGAAAAAAGGTTTCTCACTCAGCAAAAAGCATAAAGTCAGAGTTCACTTCAGAACAAGAAAAGAGAAAAGAGCTTTCTCATTCCGCGAAAAAAGCATAAAGCAGAGTTCCTAACAAGAAATAAGAAAATGAGTTTCTCCTCTTCAGCAAAAAAGCATAAAGCAGACGTTCACCGAAAATAAAGGAAGAAGAGCTTTTCATTCGCAAAAAAGCTAAGAGCCATTACAGAAAATCAGTAAAAAGAAGAAAAGAGTTTTCCAATTCCAGAAAAGCATAAAGCAGAGTTCACTCAGAAATAAAGAGCTTTCTGAACTTCAGAAAAAGCATAAAGAGAGTTCCACTCAAGAAATAAGAAAAGAAGAAAGGCTTTTCACTTCAGCAAAAAAGCATAAAGCAGAGTTACTCTAGAAAATGAAGAAAAGAGCTTTCTCCACTTCCAGCAAAAATGCATAAAGGAGTTCACTCAGAAAATGAGAAAGAGAAAGCAGTCTCCACTTCAGCAAAAAAGCATAAAGCAGAGTTCACTCAGAAAATAAGAAAAGAGCTTTCTCCACTTCCAGAAAAAAAGCATAAACAGAGTTCCACATCAGAAAATAAGAAAAGAGCTTTCTCCACTTCCAGCAAAAAAGCATAAGCAGAGTTCCACTCAGAAATAAGAAAGAGTTTCTCCACTTCAGCAAAAAAGCATAAAGCAGAGTTCCACTCAGAAAATAAGAAAAGAGCTTTCTCCACTTCAGCAAAAAGCAATAAAGCAGGTTCCACTCGAGAAAAAGACAAGAAAGCTTCTACTTCCCAAAAAAGCATAAGCAGAGTTCCACTCAGAAATAAGAAAAGAAGAAAAGAGCTTTCTCCATTCCAGCAAAAAGCATAAGCAGAGTTCCATCAGAAAATAAGAAGAGTTTCTCACTTCCAAAAAAGCATAAAGCAGGTTCGCCTCTCGGAAGATAGAAAAGAGAAAAAGAGTTTTCATTCAGCAAAGCATACAGAAGAGTTCCCTCAGAAATGAAGAGTTTTCCTTTCATTCCAGAAAAGCTAGGAGTTCCAGAAATAGAAAGAAGAAAGGGTGTCTCCCATGAGTTCCGAAAAAAAAAAAAAAAGAAAGAAAGAAAAAAAAGAAAGATAAAAAAATTAAAAACAAAAACAATACAAAACAAAACAGAAAGCAAAGTTCCTCTCCGGGGAGGGGAGGAAAGAAGAAAGAAGATTTCTCCTATTCCGGCACAAAATCACATCAGTTTCACTCAGAAAACAAAATGATTATGGTATAGAGCTCACACCAGTACAATATGCATTTCCACGGTAACTACTCCAGATATAAACATTTCAAAAAGTATGTGAATAATATAAATTCTTATTTATTCATTAAAAAAAATAAAATTAATTAATAAATAAATAACATAACATACAACTTCTACACAATGATATATACATGTAGTGTATTACATGAGGCACACTTCATGCCAATTTGCACTCACCTATAGGTTAAGTTAATGTTCAAAGGTAATTTTTGGACGTCTATATAAATAAATTAGGGTGTAAATTAGGGTGAAACATTGCTGTTTTGGTAATGGTGGTATCTCACTTCGCAGAAACAAATTTGAGACTGATTAATCAACATGGTTTTGCCATAGCTCTCCTCAGTCTCCTCTTTCTCCTCAATTTCCTAAGTTTCGGTGACGTTTCTAATACCTTTTATACGTGGCACAAAGGATTCCGTCGCGGAGAGATACCACCCTCAGTGCACAATAGTGTAATAGTAGGTTTTAAACTACAAGCATATCATCTTTGTTGTGGTCAAGAGGTATAATCACTTGACTGGGGATGCAAAGGTTGTGGGTTACATCTCGTCCCGGGGATGTAACCCACAACCTTTGCATCCTGCAGTCAAGTGATTATACCTCTTGGGCTATAGGCACTTTTGCACATTTACAGTACATACATAAATATATACATACATTTTAACATTTATTTTGCTTTAAGCGCGTTACAATATATGTTCTTGCTGTCCAAGTGCTTATATGAAAGGGTTCAGGGTGGAATAAATGCGCCAAAAATTATGCATTTGGGATTGGAAAGGTGTCAGAAACATGTACAAGCATGCAATGACTTGGGAAATTATAACTGTTAAGCATTTAGAGATGAAACCATGTCATTTATGCACTTTATAAATCTATACTATACTTATCATCTCAGACTAGAACTACTCCATACAGGTTGCGTCGAAGTTGAGCAAAGATGAACACATGAAAATTGAAATATTTGGGTTCGCGCGAAGTTAGCCCCAAACTCAGTCAACAGCTTATCAAGAGCCAAAGCGATATCGATGTATACTGAAGTTTACATGATGGCACTTGAAGGGTACAAAAATGGCACAATGCTTTTACGTGATCAGAGCAAATTGTAAACTTTTCTATGATAATGTGTTCATCCTTGCTCAACTTCGGGACAATGTAACGCGGGCTTACAGAAAGTGTAGTTGGGATCAAAGAGACACATTCACCTTGTATAAATTATATGTAAGATATACGGGGCGTATACAAAAAAGGACCAAAAAAAACAAACAACCCATGTACGATCAACAATAATTTCAAAAATATTACAATGATGATTATGTAGTTTATATCACTGGAAGGTGATGAATTGCACTTTCTATTAATATAAACTTCATAATCACATGCCATCTAATTTTTTTTTTAATTATTGGTTATTAGACTTGAGATTCCTCCCCCCCCCCCCGATACACCTATATGTGACCATAATATTTGAATAATTCATTTAGATGATATGGTATTCACATTTGTATTCTTCAATTTAATTTCCATCATAAGATATTTAGTTACAAATTCTTTGCATTAATTCAATGGGGCAAAAATTTAGATACAACTGTCAACCAAAATCAACCAAAATCCTTGCATGTTTATAGTTAAAGGATTTCTTAGGGATTCAGGTCTTAACAGGTAGGTGTATTTATATCATTAACCCATGCAAGTTGAAGTACATAAATCAATATAAACTTGCTACGGATTTCCTTATTTTCATTTTTGTTTTATATATGTGTATGTGCAATATACATAATTCATGCTACCTAATATCTTTGATGAAAATATACTCTATGAACATGAAGTAGATCCTGTACCAACATGCAAAATATATTATACCAAATGTTCCTTTGATGGTAAAATCTAGGTGTACTTGTACATCCATATAGAATATTGCAATCAACTATCATTATTAGAAATCATATTACATAGGCACATACCATGTTCCACATATTCAGAATGATATAAATACCAAATGTACAAGTTCATCAGATGGAGTGTGAGGAATTTTTTGGTGAAAATTCATATACTGTACTTTTTTATTACTAAGAATAGGTTATTTATCAGCAACACTACGGGTACCATTTGACGAGCCCTGAAAATGTTGAGTTTTTCCAGAGGGTTTGGACCTCTTCAAGAAACTGTGTCTATAAACTTTGCCAAGTTCTTGATCATTAAACATGTTAAAGTTCTTTTAAAAACATAAACTCCTTGACAGAAATATTTGAGTCATTGTGCAGGAGGGATTAAATTGTGTACAATATAATTTCCCTAACCGTAATCAAACATTTAGTAGGAAATAATTTATTCAATTATGGAGTCGAATAGATCTAAAGAATGCATGACAGATGTGGACAAATACTCCCAACTTCGGACACAAGAACTAGAAGCAGGATATCTTGATATTAGTCTTCTGATCAACTCCTCTGCTTTTTTCAATGATGCTACAAAGAAAGCAGAGGCTCCCAGGACAGACTCTGTCATGTTGCACAAAAATCATTGTGATATGTTAAAGGCTAGCTTTAAGATAAAGTTATACAACTATATATTTACAGATCTCGAGACATGTAAAATTGTTAAGGTATAACACAATACTTTGTAAGAAAAATGTCAAAATAAGCTGGTTCCTTTTGAATGGAAGACAAAAACCCTTTCATTTAAGACTGAATTTCAAGCTTATAGAATACTTAATCTTCAATTCACATGTCAGAATTTTCATCTAAACTGTCTTCAGAATCTTCATCACTGCTTGATTCCCACATCTGTAACTGATCACCTGGGCTTAATGCGCTTTGGAATTGCATGACAGCATCAGAGAGCAGCTTTGTCATCCGCTTGATCCCCTTGTCTTTTGAAGCCACCATTCCTTGGATTTCTTTGGTTGTTGCCAGTGATGGTACATATCTCTCTGCATTCTAAATAAGAACAAGATCAACATAAAATAAAAAAAAAAATAAAAAAGAAAAGAAAAAAAGACTTGTAATCTAATTACCATCATTTAAGGCATGTCTTCCATAAATGGCACCTCTGTTCACTTATCAAATTAAAGGGGAATCCAACCCAAGGAGAGAATCAACCTTAGGGGAAAAAGGAAAATGAGAGGAGCAATCTAAAAAAAGTTTCATGAAAAATGGTTATCAAATAAGAGAATTATGGAAGTTTGAAAAGTCTAGTTGTTCATTCTATGGGGATCCTCAAATTGGCATCATCGGCTTCCGGCAAAATGGCAGATCTTATGGACAACTCGCCATTCATTTTGTACTCTAATTTTCAGATTTTCCCCATTTTCTTTCAAAATATATCTTACCTCCTTCTGAGCTCAACATATGTCGTGTGAAATATATTTTTCCATGACATATTTTGAACTCAGAAATTAAGAAGACATATTTTGAAAGAAAATAGGGAGAATCTGAATATTTGTGTACAAAACAAATGGAGAGTTGTCCATAAAATCAGCCATTTTGAAGCCATTGTTGCCAATTTGAGGATATCCATAGAAGGTACATCAAGACTTTTCGAACTTCCGTAACTCTCTTATTTGATAACCGATTTTGATGAAACTTTTTTTAGATTGCTCCTCTCATTTTCCTCTTTCCTGTAAGGTTGATTCTCTCCTTGGGTTGGATTCCCCTTTAATAACAAGATAACCAAAATAAATGACAATTATCCGTATACGGCAAACAAAAATGAATAAATAAACACAAATATAAGAATTAAAAAAAAAATCAATTTGAGACCAATTGCTGGCACAAACTTCTATTAAGGACCAAGAGTGAGGTACACAAGTTTCATTTAATTGCAACATCTCAAATAGATCTGCTACATCCTAGCTCTTATACAGTGCGTCCATGATAAAAGTATACCCAAGTTTGAGAGCCTCACATTAAAATTGTAGAACTTATGTGTAATTAATTTTAATTTAATGATAAAGTGTAACTCACATTCTATCTAATGACACCAAAATCATACTGATACTGTCATGGATGACTGAAAACTCGAGTGTTTAAAAACTTTGGTGAAAAGTGATCTGTACCAAGATGTCTGAGAAGCAGACCCAGCTTTCTGATCATTCATTGTTTGTTTGAGGTCATCATTAAACTGCAAGGGCTGCTTTTGCTCAAACTTGGGACAGGGCACTTTTTACGCTTGTTTTTTAAAGCCAAACTGCTTAGTCATCCGTCACAACACAGGTATAAGTTTGGTATCATTGAAAAGAATATGAGTTGCTCTTTATCATAAAATATATATCAAGGTCACACAAGCTATATTTTAATATGAGGCTCTCAAAGTTGGGTATACTTTTTTCTGGGACGCACTACTGTATATCATGTTTTGATAGACTAATTCAAAGTAGCAAATATTAGTAAAGCAAATACTGGTACCTAAACTGTTAAATACTGTAAATTTTCTACAAAGCCGATTAATCGTTTAGTTGTACAGCATGATTACCACAAAATATTTTCATATAAACGTGCAGGAGCTAACAGCATCTGTTTAAAAAAAATGCAAATCAAGATGAAATATGTATATGGATTCCTGTATAAATCACAAAATCTGAAAACGTCAAAAGTTATTAATGAAATGCTTTTGATATGTTGTAATCTGTGATTTATTTAAATATTCTCTCACATGAAAATTATCTAAATGTCTTTTATATCGCAGGTTCAGATATCCATCACTCAATATCGTTTGATACAATTCAACATCCTTCTGAAATAACAGCTCATGTTTCATTATTTACTAACATTTCCCAAATATATTATCAGTTAATGGGAAATTTGAATTTTTATATTTTGGACTTTAAATTTTTTTTCCCCCACCATTCGCAAAAAGAAATAAGTTGATTTAAAAAATAAGTCTAACAAATAAATTAAAACGGCCATTACAAGAACTGACTGTAAGAAAAAGATTATTATCATTTTTAAACAATGGCCTCTGTATTTAAGTATACAAAAATACTTTCCATGAATAGCACACTATAAAACTTTTAAAAGGGTAATTTACTGTTAATAGCATTTTGAAATAAAAAAAATAATTTTTTTTTTAATTATAAAGATGTCAGCCTAGGGGTTGAATAAATCAATGTCCAATGATTTGGATTAAGGTCTTAATGTATTTACACAATAATGAGCTCAAAGCACCTGGAACAAGATCTCCCTCTCGCCCCCCCCCCCAAAAAAAAAAAAAAAAAAAAAAAAAAACCCTTACCTCCTACAGGCTAGGGGGGGGGGGGGAGGGAGGGAGGTATCTACCTCCTAAACATTTTTTGTGACAATACCACCATGCGTAACTGTTTTACATCCCACATTTTCCAAAAGCAGTTTCATTGAAGTTTGAAAATGCGATGCTGCATGACATTTATGCAAGCTCATCTGACTATAAATTGGCCAATAACATGATTTTGTGTACAAACTAAATACAAATAGATATTTTTAAACTTTCAATTTCATTGGCAAAATTGAATTTATTTTAGCATCAGTTGTGACCACCAAATTAGATAGCTAGGTGCATAGGAAGTTCACTTAGCTACAGCACCATTTGCAATCTAATTTTACTTTGACTGTCTATATGTATGTATTGAATTGTCATCTGAAGTATTTAGAAGTTTGCCACATAAAGTATTTAAAGAAAAAAAAAGTATGAAATTTGATGCGATGTTATATGTGAGAAATCTCTTCTGAATAATGAAAACTAAATGTAAGTCATTCATCACAGATGTGAATCTAGCCTTAAGTAATTTTAATTTATAGATTCATATCTAGCCTTAGGTAATTTTAATTGAATGTATCAGCCTATGCCCAAACATAATAATGCCACCATTGTCCCCTAACAAATGGGCCTGCGCAAGCTTTTGAAAGAATGATCACTTGATCCTCAGCTGTTCCAAATGAAAGAAGGGCAGTAGATATTATCATACATACCCTGTTTACATGAAGGACTTTACTAACAAAAAAGAAGTTTTTTTTTTTTTTTATAGAAACAAACATTTTTTTTTTACTTGATTTTTTAAAATGGATTTTTTATAGGTAACATTGTTTGAGTTTATCTTCTGCCTCCTCAGATTCAGCTGAAATGTGCTATTTTTTTTTCACATAGTAGTCCTATAGTATGGTCCTTATTTAATATTGCTAATGCGTTATGTTTTTTTTTTCTGCTGTGCAGCCTAAAGCAATAACTGCTCTGTACTCAAAATAAAAAAAATCGTGGCATGGGCTTCATTATCATGTACAATATTGACATAAGTTAGGCCTCTTCAAACTTGCCAGTGTAAACAAACATAATATTAAAATGGACAATATATTCATGCAGGATGATAGAGCAACACCAAAAAATAATGGTACATGTACATACTGCATAATTGGGGCTGACATCTGATAATTCCAGGGCTTGCAGGAGAGCATGCTTCCCCTCCTGCAAACATGTCAGCTTCTCTTTGAAAAACAGGAGTGAGCTCTTCATCTCCTTTCGGAGCAATATCTCCTCCTCTTTGTATCTCCGGATGATGATGAAGGCATCAACTGCTTTCTTCTTCACATCCCATGGCAGGGATTGAGATGAGGAGCTCACATCTAAATAAGGAAAAAAAAAATAATGAAGTTTGTCCTAATCCTGACAGTAGTACAGGAATTAAAAGCTGTGTCATATAATAATACTGGGGAACTTAAATCTCAAAGAAATGAATAATACTGTCACAATAAATTGCTATATATGAATGAAATTTTGCCACTATTTTAATTACTACTATATATTAGTATGAAACAAAGTCCACAAAAACACAATGTAGAATAATTGATACTGAAATTATGTTTCCCTTCAATGTCATTTGGCAAGACAGCAGGTGCAGAGATCATGCAAGAACTTAGGTGTCCACTGAAAAGACAATGAATTATAAACTTGCTATTCATAAAGCCCTATAACAAAACAAAATCCTGCCAAGTCTTGAGTATTAAAAAGCTGGGTCTTTTTTTTTTTTTTTTTTTTTTTTTTTTTTTTACAATATACGGCAACTGACATTAATAAAAGAAATAAAACAAAAAACAAAATTATTCTCTCACAAAATTCCCCAACTAGCCCAAAATTTGTGTAAAAATGTATTTATGCAAAATATAAGGCTTAAAGGAGGAGTCCGGGCTGAAATGAAAAAGTTTTGTAAACTTAAGTAAAATTCATCAAGCACAACACAAAAAATTTCATCAAAATTGGATGAAAAATAACAAAGTTACGCATTTTTTTAGGTCTTGATTTTTTTTTGTAAAGCAGTTCTTGGCAATTGTCTCATTGTCTCATTTGAATATTTGAATATTCAAATGAGCAAACTGATGATGTCACAGTCCCCCTACTTCTTGTGTATTTTATTATATGAAATCCTATTTATCTCATTTTTTCATATATTGCGTATACAGAAAATCTGTCCCTCATACTGAAATAAGTAAAAGCACTTGTGACCTTGAACATTCCACAAGGATTAATCCGTGTTTTTATGTCCTTGGGGCAGAAAATCTTGATAATTGGTATTTCATACAATAAAATACAAAGAAAGTAGGAGGACTGAGACATCATCAGTTTGCCAATTTGAAGAACTGTTTCCTAAAAAATTAAAAACCTAAGAAAATTCATAACTTTGCTATTTCTTATCCGATTTTGATGAAATTTTCAGTGTTGTGCTTTTTCGATTTTACTTTACTTTTCTTATAATGCAAACTCCAGCCCGGATGAGTCCTTTAAAGTACTAGTATTAAATAGCTGAGGCACACTACACACTGGTGTATTATAGGAAGTTTTGGGAAAACTTCGGTAAGCAAGATGGTGGGTTTAATGATAGTGACTGGCCGCGCATTCACAATACTGTCATGACTTGCAAGTGCTTTTGCAGTCTGTGAAGACAATAGTGAATAGCATTTCTATATTTATTGTTGTTTGTCCATTATCTTCTCTTATATCATTTCTTGTATATATCTTTGTGTTGTCATCTCCTCTTCTCTTTCATACTTTATAAATGTTTTGTCCTAATTTCCTCTTGTCTTCTATTATTTCTTGTATTTCTTTTATTCTGACTGCCTTTCATCTTCTCTCTTATCATTTCTTATGGATCAATTTTTTGTCTTTCATCTTTTCTTCTACGCTTTCTCATGAACTTATTTTTTTTCTCGTCCTCTCTTCAAACATTGTTTACATATTTTATTAAACACACAGGCCATGCCTACCTTAGGCCTAGCCATTCTATACTACAAATTAAATTGCTCTAGTACTGTCCTGTTTGGATGAGTACAGTGGCAAAAAATATTTGGCCTGTTAAATTTGTATTTTCATTTGGGCACTCATATAATCATCATTCAATTTCCATTTCATTTGGTTAGTCTTTACCGCTACCTGTGTGCCAAGGGAAACGTCCTTCCACAGCATCTAGCACTGTCAGTGGCTCCCTTCTTGACAAGACTGTCATCTTTTCAAGTAGCTTCTGGAGCTTGGCTTTCTCCTCTTCATTTTTCTTCCTCAGCCTTGCTCTTTGTTTTGAAGAGTCTAAAAAAAGATAAAATGAAGAATCTAGTATAATGCATACAACCTAAAATTTGGCATTTAATTATCAACAAAACAACAGATTTAAACAAAAGGACAAAAAAAAATAACAAAACTAACAAACAAACATACTATTATGTAAAATAAATATGCCGGCATAACTGTTACAAATTGTCTTAAAATAAAAGCCAACACCAAGTTGCAAGCTTTGTCAAATAATCCACTTTTGGTTTACTGCATACAATGCACCTGTCCATTCAAGACAAAATTCAACCATCTTAAAAATCGTGTTTAAATTGCAAGATTTCACCAAGCCAATACCTTTTGACATTCTTGGGAAAGGGTACATGTATTTCTACAACTAGATATCTTTCTCTCAATCAAGAAAAGACCTCCATTGAAGAATGCATATACAAATTGCAAACTTTTAGAATCCCCACGTTTATGCAGTGGGTTTCGATTGATGCACAACTCCGGAATTGTGGAAATATCATATTTTAAGCCTGCAAAATATAGAGAACAGGGGAGTGTCAGATCTGACTTCCCAGACAAGAAATGTTGATGAAATTCTCTCCAAATTTACACCTTCATTAATCATACTTTGCAGTTGAATTTGACAATTATTTACCTGCCAAATTACTGATGGCTACCTTCCTCTGCTTGATTGCAAGCCCAATCAATTCTACCTCCTGCTGCAAGAGGGAAAGTTGCCTGGCTAGGGCAGCATCTTTGCCCATTTGCCACAGTTCTTCTGGGCCAACCTCATAAGCTGCACAGAGATCTTCCTGTAAGGTGACAGAGTCTGTCCTAGGAGCCTCTGCTTTCTTTGTAGCTTCATTGAAGAAAGCAGAGGAGTTGATCAGAAGACTTGTTTCTTCTGTGGATGCTGACAGATAATCTGCCAGATATCCTGCTTCTTGCTCTTGTGTCCGAAGTTGGAAGTACTTCTCCACATCTGTCACACTTTCAGCAGCTCTCTTTGACCCTATAAGTATAATTGAATCAAACATTTCCAGATAAATTGTAGGCCTACGTTCACTCAATAAGCTCTAAAAAATATGAGTTACAGCTGGCAAAATGGGTTAGTTATTCTTTTTCTCTGAGCACATCATTTGGTCTAATACTTATACTGATTAAATCATCGCACACATTTTGCTTGATATGGTCGAATGATAATTTGACCTTACATTCATTCTGTTCAATGACAAAGGCTCTCAAAAAATTATGTATATAGTCTGTAGCAATATTACTGGGAGGAGCAAGAAACTTTTTTTTATAGTATAAAGACTATTCACATCGTGGTAGTGTGTGGAAAGAGACTGGGCTCGCCATTTTGACACCTCACAAGTCAGATCTTGACCGTTGACCCTGCGATCATGCTGAAAATTGGAATCCACAGTGACCCATCATTGAAATTGAAGAGTCATATTCTCCCAAAATTCTCATCACTAAATAATTTATGCATAAAATCAGAGATTTGCTCTAAAAATTAAGCTCCCAAATCAAAATTTGTTTTTTGTTTACAGTATGATTCCGATGAATTCTGTATCTACATGTTTTCTTATGTATTCTATTTTTTTAAAGATTTTGTACTGCTTTGTTTTTCATTTTTTTTTTTAATGGAAATCATCAATGACACTATTTCAATCATTAGCAACATGAAATTAATTTAATTTGATTAATAAAAAAAAAAAAAATATATTAATACATTTATCATTTTTGGCTAGAAACACAATTTGCATTGGATTTGGGTCTGACATGCACTTACAAGATGTCTACTTTCGGAACCGCAAATTTGGTCCCAAAGTTGCACAAGACTTGAAAGAAAAAGCTGAAAGTTCACAAAAATGTAAAGGGGGCTGAATCAGCCCCCTCCCCCAGTTTTATTAGGGTTAAGCCAGAAAACAGTTACATTTTTAGCTCAACGGGCCCGAAGGGCCTGCTAGACCTGATGAGCTTGTGCCGCGTCGTGGCGTGGCATCGTCTGTCGTCCGTCCACATTTTCAAAATGCTTCTTCTTCCTCATTTCTTGTCTGATTTCAATTCTGTTTGCTTTACATAATAGCACTAGTTTGGGGATTCAAATCTTCCACACAAAATTTTTACACTCATTAAATATGATGATTTATGCACATTTTTCAAAATTAACCAGTCTTTGCCCGTCATTTGTTAATCCATTTCAATTCCATTTGCTTCCTGTAATAGCACTAGGTACAACTAGATGATACAAAACTTTTTTAAAATTCTGTACCAGGGGAAAAAATTAAAATTGCGTTAATATCTTTGGTGGACGCTGGATGAGCACCAGTGTTATTGTGATTTACCTTGTCAAACAAAATGTAGCGAACATTTATTATACAAAAGCAAATGATACCAAACAAGATGGTTTGCAAACCAATAGTATCGCCTGATTATTATCATTAGTTTGGCGACACCTGTGCCTTATCATCTTGTATTTCTTATTCATCATATACAGCGCACTCTGATTATAATGAGTGTGAATTAACACATACCCCTTGCATGCTCCTTCACTTCCTCATTCCATGTTTGCAGTATATCATTGCTTACTTCCCATCCAAATGATGTCAGCAATGTCTGCAGCTCCTCTTCTGAGGCTTTCAGAAACACAGAGTTCTGAAACAAGATGATTGAAAAGTATTAATGCCATGAAGCTCCTACCACCTCTCCCCCACCCCCCCCCCCCAAAAAAAGGAGGTAAAACAACAACCAATAAAAACTGTTTTTAAAAAATAAAACAATAGCAACATAAAGCGAAAATAGTATTCCCCCAAATATCACCTTATCCAAACATATACAGTGGTGGCCAAAATTATTAGAACACCTGAACCTACACAAAGTCTATGGCATTATCAATGCCCTCGTTCATTTGCCGAAATAAGATTAAAAATATCTTTTGTGTGCCATGACCTTTCATGACTTTTTAGCATAGGGTCTTACGTATATGTTGATACCAAATTTATATAGTTTCGATCATCTGGTAATGCGCAGCATTAAAAATAGTTGCGCTATGCGCTTTTGATTTCCCCATAGACTTGCGTATTAAACATGTAGTCCGAATGCAAAAAAAGTAAATGCGAAATACATTTGCCGATTGCTCAAAAAGAATTTGAGGTGCAAGTATGAAACTTAGCAGACTTATTTATTCTAATATACCTCAAACACATTCTAAGTGTCAGCAAATTTGGTCAAACGGGGAGGTGGATTCGCCCCCACCCTTGGTGGTTAGATGACCAAAATAACCATGCCCATTGAAGTTTAAGACTATTTTTTTTTTTATTCAACGAAGACACTCCTTGTAAATGTTTATTTTTTAAAAGGAAATTTCATGAGCAATTCAAATATGTTGAAATATTAAGGGGCATTGGAACAATGGACTTAAAAAGGGGCACTAAATAAAAAATTGGGGCCCGGCCTTCAAAAATAATTGAAAAATCCCCACATGAGATGTCACTACTTCACCCTCTGTTGTTATGAATACCATTTTTGACATCCTCAGGAAATTTCCTTTCAGAATATATATACTTTTGTAGGAAGAGGCTTAAAATGTTTAACGTTATGACGCTTTGATCCTGAAAGGGGCAAGATTTTTAAATTTTGCAATTTGTGGGGTGACATAAAAAAGGGCGACTTGGGGGCGAGTTCCCAACGCATGGCTTTGTTATTTAGTTTTTAAAGCATATTGATGATATTCGGAGACATTCCAACCATTTTATAGGTATTTAAATAGTCAACTGAATGAAAATTATTAAAATCATTTAAATATGCTTGGTGTTCTAATAATTTTGGCCACCACTGTAGATCGAATCCAAAAGTATCACAAAAAAAAACAGACTTCAAATTTTATGAAAATAACCATTACCTAGTTAAACATACAAGCTTTTTTATTTTTTTGTTGTTTTGTTTTTGTTTTATTTACAGACATTTTCATTTAATCTATTATGAAACTGGATAAAATAGGATGATAATACAAGTAATCCAACTGCAATGTTCATATACATGAGTATTTGGCAATTGATTAAATAAAAGTGCATGACAATTTATGGAAACCTCATCAAGATTTCATTAGAAATCTTTCAAAGCATCAACTTATGGTAATTAGTTAAAAAAAGAGAAAAAGAAAAGAGAAATACATAATTATTAATATATATATATATATATATATATATATATATATATATACACATATATTTTATATTATATAAATAGTGTACAATCTATCGCGCAATATACTGGATTATAGGTACGACAAATATTAAATTATCCCGAGTGCAGATTTGTTTCTCCGAGGCCGCAGGCCGAGGTGAAATAGATTTGCACGAGGGATAATTTAGTATTTGGAGTTCGTATAGTCCAGTAATGTTGCAAGATGGAACGTTCACTATTTATTATAGTAAATAGACCCCTAGATCTTTGACCTTGCCTCATCTGGCTTTATCTTCGCCAAATTTTTGGTGCAAACTTAGCTATTGTGACGTTATTTTGTTGCTCCGCGTATCCATTGTTATAAGCTGTTGTGCGCAATATTTTACTGTTATACGCAACAAGGCAATCGATAGAATCGATACTCTCCCCATTCATTTAACACGGGCTTTACCCTACAAAAACCGAAAGTTATATTGTACATATGTACAATATAACTTTTTGAAGGTAGGTCACGTGGTACTGATCTATCCAATGACGACGCGTATTTTTCTACCACTATTTACTATATATATATATATTATATACAGTGGTGGCCAAAATTATTAGAACACCTGAACCTACACAAAGTCTATGGGATTATCAATGCCCTAGTTCATTTGCCGAAATCGAATTAAAGATATCTTTTATGTGCAATGAGCTTTCATGACTTTTTAGCATAGGGTCTTACGTATATGTTGATATAAATTTATATAGTTTCGACCATCTGGTAATGCGCTTTTGGTTGCCCCATAGACTTGTGTGTTAAACATGTAGTCCAAATGCAAAAAAGTAAAATGCCAATTACATATGCCGATTGCTCAAAAAGTATTTGAGGTAAAAGTATGAAACTTTACAGGCCTATTTATTGTAATATACCTCAAATACATGCTAATTTTCAGAAAATTTGGTCAAAAGGGAGGGTGGATTCGCCCCCACCTTTGGTGGTGAGATGACCAAAATAACCATGCCCATTGAAAGTTAAAGTCCCAGACCGGACCGAGAAATGAAAACCAAAATTACATGTAAAACGAAAGCTAATATTTCTTCCTAATACAACAATTCCCAATTTAAGCATTTTTATCTTCCATTTAGAAAGTATTTCATTAAAAAGGTGATCGAACCTCAACCAGGCCATCCCTCCCAAGTACTCGTAAAAGTACCCCTATTATATAATGCGGCTGATGACATCAAACAAGTTTAAGGGAATGCTGCTGCCAGGCATGATAGGGTTTCGGCTTTAGAAAACACGTTTGTATTGCTATGTCAGAACAATAGACCCCATGTGTGCTAGAATTCTATTGTTCTGACATAGCAATACAAACGTGTTTTTTAAAGGCGAAACCCAATCATGCCTGGCAGTAGCATTTCCTTAAACTTCTTTGACGTCATCAGCCACATTATATAATAGGGGTACTTTTACGAGTACTTTGGAGGGATGGCCTGGTTGAGGTTCAATCATCTTTTTATGAATACTGTTATGAAAATTTAATTTATTTTGGGGGGTATTTATGTTATACGTCTACTTAGCTTTCAATCGATGTAAGGTTGTATTTACTCCGTCAATGGTCTTTAAGACTATTTTTTCATTTAATGAAGACACTCCTCGTAACTATATATTTTAAAAGGAAATTTCATGAGCAATTAAAATATTTTGAAATATTAAGGGTCATTGGAATGGGGAACTTAAATAGGGGAACTGAATTAAAAATTTAGGGCCTTCAAAAATAATCTAAAAATCCCCACTTAAGAAGTAACTACTTCGCCATGTGTTGATATGAATGCCGTTTTTGACATCTTTAGGAAATTTCCTTTCAGAATATATATACTTTTGTAGGGAGAGGCTTCAAATGTCTTACACTCTGACACTTTGATCCTGAAAGGGGCAAGATTTTTTAGATATTTCAATTTGTGGTGTAACATAAAAAAGGGCGACTTGGGGGCGAGTTCCCAACGCATGGCTTTGTTATTTAGCTTTTAAAGCATAATGATGATATCCGGAGACATTCCAACCATTTTAAAGGTATTTAAATGGTCAACTGAGTGAAAATTACTACAATCATTTAAATATGCTTGGTGTTCTAATAATTTTGGCCACCACTGTATATCATATAGATTAATATATATAATATCGGAAAATATTTTGTCTCTACGGTTTTTCATTCAAATTGTATTTCTTTTTAGTTTAACATAAAACCGACGCAGAATTCATTTCTTTATGTGTGTGTGTACATTTATTATTGTTTTTAAATTGGACCACGTTTTTATAAATCGACACGTAACCATTCACAAGAAATTGAATAAAAGAGAATTTTGCCGGGGGATCAGAAAATTATAAAGAAGCCATATTCTCACATAAGACAGTATTTGTATTTAAATTGTAATGTAATGCTGCTCTGTGTTTAAATATATACTTACTCTTTTGTATCTTATCGACAAGTGCTTAGCGAGAAGGTCCATTTTTCTTTCATTCCAAAACAGAACATGTTCAGTTATTGTATCCTCTCTTGCTATATGAAATAGATAAACATAACGGTTATTTTCAATACAGTACATATAAATATATCATTATTCGAGGTATAATTTAAACTTAAATTATAAATCTATAGGTGGTGGTAGAAGAACAATTTAGTATTCAATTAAATATCAGTTAAAACATGTCTCTCTCTAAAAAAAAAAAAGAATGATAAATGAAATACTTAATGTGTTGAGGAGTCCTTGAATCATCTCATGACTTGAAGATCAGGTGAAAACTTTGTTATTTCCATTTTTTTTTTCATTATTATTATTACTAAAAAAAAAATATATTATTAATACTACCATTCCATGTTCATTTTGGTAAAAACTTATTCTTACCTGCACACGACATATTTCTTGTAGTGGAACCTAACCTGGAGAGGTAGGAGAAGAAGAGCTCCATATCTTCACCAGCTCCTGCACCAGCACCATCCTGGTTTCGCCCACCCCACAGAACCTACAAGGAAAAAGAAAAATAAAAGATGTAAAATACAAAACCTTTTCATAAAAACTGTCTGTGGCATAGACAAGAAAATCCATGCTGTACTGGTATAGCAAATTTGTTAAATGTTGAATATAATTTGTTTAATGAAAATCTGAATTTTACCATTAAGGTATTTCATGTCCTCCATGATTTGAAGTGATATATCATTGCTATTTTGTGACAGTGGATTGCTGATGGAATGTATTTCAACAAGTAGTGACAACTAAAAATATTGGTTGGTGGCACAAAAACCAACAAGTTATGCAAATAAGATAATACTTGTATCATCCAGGGAGATCTTCTTGCATCTTCTAAATGTACAGGGACAATTGGTAACACCTAAGTGACCATTCATTAGTGAGAAAAATGCCAAATATAACAATATTTATCGAAATGGGAATAATATTATTGTTATCTGTTAATTTTCTCACCTGGCAAGACCACTGGTGTGCCTTGGCATGCATTACGGACAATGCAGGTTTCATGTCTGTCACAGCCTTCTGAAACTTCTCATCCTTTGGAGCCTGTTTCATAGCCCATGGCCAGTATCTGCAGATGACATCTTGCCATATATATTGTACACCAAGAGGCAATAGATGGTAAACATGCAGGTAATGGGGGTACCCATACATCTCCCCAGTAAACATATTCACACCCTTCTGCGCAAAAGCATGCCGGCACCCGGCCACCTCCAGCCCACATTCATCTAAGTTTTTTCGGCCACGGTTGGATGATGTTGCTGCTTTCCACTGTGTGTTCCCACATCTATTTTGTGATATGCCCTGAAATGTAAATTTATGTATGCACATATAAACATGACTTCTCAATGTCATATATGATAAATAAAATGGCATGATAATATAACTGTATACAAAATAAAGCCCAAAGATTAAAATGAGGTAATTCATTTTCAACTAATTAAAAGAGTGAAGATGTGATCATAATATAGTTACTAAAATATATGCTAATTATGCTATTTTATGCAAAAAAAAAACACATACTGTTCAGTCTAATTTTTTAATTAAAGCTCCCAGAATGCTAATTTTTTGGTCTTGATATTTTTAAAGCCAGTACGAACCAGCAGCCTTGTATAGCACCATCTTAAGCCCTCAACTACTCAATTCTGCCCTAATTCCTAACCCATAATGCAACATCCTCAGCAGTTTAGTCTAATATGATACACACTCATTTGGATGATAACACACTTTTTCACTACTCAATAGAGTCACACTGCGATAATTATGTTACCGAGTAGCAAAACAAATAATTTTCTCCTCAAAATATTTTAATTTCCTAATACAAATTAAGTTATAGGTTAATTTATTCACTGTCTTATTAAAAGCTTTCTCAAAATGTATGTTTTAAGAATAGCAATTTATAACAAACATTCAATGGGAGTGTTGGTCAGTTCGTTCTCCCTATCATTCCTAATAATTGAACTTCATACAAATTCTGGTAGGTGTTATTTTTTGTTGGGTTTCTGCCATCAAGATGGTCTTCAAGAATTGGCCATAAGGGGTAAGATTCAGTAGGTCGATCGTCCATTTTTTCCCCTTCTTTTTTCCCCTTCTTTTTTCCCCCTCCCTTTTTGGTTTCGTTTATTTATTTTTGGTTGCCCCCCCCCCCCTTGGATCTGGGCCAGCAGTTAGAAAATTATGTGTAACCCTAGACGCTAAATTTGGACTGAAAAGAATAAAATCATTGAACACCACAGCCATAAGTTCTAACTGGAGATTCATATAAATCAACCAAAGCAAAATGCTATTCATTTTTACAGTGGAAAAAAATAAAGGACCTTTAATCTTTTACCTGAGAAGTATTTCTTTCATAGACTTCTGTCATATGTTGATTAACTTTGTCATTGGAGTCAATAAATAACCCCTCATAATAAGGTCTTCTGGATCCCCTGCATACAAAAAAAAAACAACAAACAAACAGAAAAGAAAACAAAAGAGAAAATGTGACTGTTTCTCTTAAGGCATTGAGCTCTGAGACCTATGAACTTGAACCTCAATATTTCAAATTCTAATCAGATTGTCTTTATACATGGTGATATCTCATCCACAAGGGCACTAACCAGATTTTTCCAAGTTATATTAGTGACTTTTAATGTACAAACTCCAACAACTAATCAGATCATGTACACAAGGTGATACACAATATCCCAATATTTAACCTTTATATTTCCTCAATCTCTTTGATGGTACCTCATAACTCTTATATTTTGCAAAAAGTAAAAACAAAATGTGTTACATTTTCGGGAGTAATACAAAACAAATCATGATCATAATCTCTTCCACAAATAATTCCCATAACCAAAATTCCTCTCTCTCTCTCACTTTTCGCTGCCTTCGTTCTTTCATCTCCCCCTCTATTTCAGAAATGATCAGGTCTGGTAATCTGCTGCTATCAGGAATGAAAAGGGAAGATGTTTCCTATTTCAAAACCTACAAGTTTTAGATTTAGAGAAATATGATATACAAGACATCCTAAAAAATATACACTTTTCATTTAACCAATTGGCTGCGGACCATGTAATATATAAATATGTGCAACGTTTGTACACTGTGCGCGGACCAAATATTATTACGTGATCATGCTTTTGTCTGAGCTTGGTCTGTTCATATCCATACTGTGCAATTAGCACCATGCAGCAGTCAAGTGGTTAAAATGACATAAATGTTCCATGGGGAAGAGCTTAATTTGGAATGCTCATATCCTCCACTTGTATTATGACACCAAAAGATCTGAAAATATTCCATGCTTTACAGAACAATGCCCACTTTTGCACAGGACATGGTAATCAGATCCGCAGGAAATTGACTAAATAAAGGATATTGAAATTGATTGGTGCAATTAAAGGTGCCATAAACCAGATGACAAGTAAACAAGTCAGTAATAAGCAAAATTATACAAACCAAAAATAAAAAAAAAATAAAAAAAGGGTTATTAAGCCTTTCTCTACTGCAGAGCATCCCAGAAAAAACTTTGTGCTAAAGCATACATGTATGGGTTTTGGGGAAAAGATTTAAATGTATAAAAAGCTCATATCCTTAACTATCAAATACAAGGAAGTCTGACAATAATTGATGCTTGAGTGAGGACTGTCCACTTTTGTATAACCCTGAAAAAATGGGGAGGGGGGGGGAGGGGCATCATGGACCGCTCGCCCCCAAACTTTTTCATAATCATTCCACAGCGCGAATTTTTTTTTTATCACACTGCTCGCTGACTTTTTACTTGCAGGTCTGTCTTGCGCAATCTTTTAACACTACTTTTGCGAAAATCAGGCATACTGTTACAACGCTACACAATATGTTATACAGTCTTGACAGCTTTGAAAACACCCTACTCTGATTAGGGTTAAAAGAAGTCCACGAAAGTAAGGCTGGGCATAAATTTACTGGGATATTTTCGTTATTCCGAAGGTTTGTTAATCCGAAAACGAAATAAGATTCAGTATTCCGAAGTTTTGTTTATCCGAAAATAAAATAGGGTTCAATATTCTGAAGGTTCTTTAATCCGAAAATGAAATAAATCTATTTTAGTAACAAAACGGTGTTCTTTGTCAAAAACAACATTATGTAATAATAGTCTCAGCGGAGGATGATACATTTGTATTTTGGGGGCAATTTAAAGCATGTGGAGTGGATCAAGCCTGATTTTCTTTTTATCTGAGCAATCGCTGCCTGAGTGAATGGATTAAGAATGTTGGGGACTGTGTGTTGTTCACCTGTGAATAACTTCCAGATAAGGGGGATTTTTTTTTTTGGGGGGGGGGAGGGATGTCATTATTTAACAGCTTCTGCTGTTAAATTTTGAATTTCTGAGAATTTCACAACATTATCAACGGCCAAATCTACTGATAAACAATAATTTTTGCTACAAAAAACGGCAATTATCCGCTGTAGCTAAATAACTATTCCCTAAACTGTTTTTGCTCCGTCTTTATATCATAAAAAGATTATTTCAAAATATTACTAGCGGCGACTTCTGATAAAGGAAAAGTTTGCTTATTTCGTTAACTAAATAATTAATTTTGCAATTGTATTCGTTACGTATTTATTTATGAAATTGAAAGAAATTATTACAAAACATTGGCGGAAATTAATCTTTTTCGAAAGATTGAGAAGTCGCCACCGATAATGTTTTGAAAAAAATTCTTCATGAAATAAAGAGAGTGGATATCATTGTGAAATTTATTATTTAGTCATGGCGTTATAACGGCCCAATTTAGAAGCCCAATTTAGAAGCAAAACTTATTCTCCATCGGAAGAACTCGCTGCCGATAATGTTTCTATACAACTTCTTCATTACATAGGGACAGCGCAGATATAATTGCGGAATTAATTATTTTCTCATGGAGTGATAAAGGCCCAATTAAAAATAACTAAATTCATTCTTTATCGGAAGAACTCGCAGCCGATGTTTCAAAATAACTTCTTCATGAATAAAGACAGGGCGGGTACAATTGCGGAATTAATGATTTCATTTTTTTTTTTAGGTTTATAAGAGGTTTGTAGGTGGTAAACATTTAATCAAGAATGAATATTTTAGTAGAAATGTTTAACTTGGACAATTTCAAAATGCACCACTACTCCCCCAGAGAAATTTACAGGTGTGACAATGAGGGATTAAACATAATATTGATTCTTGCATGAAAATGAACTAGTCCCATAAGCCTATTTGATCACCCCTTTGAAAAATTCAGAGTATGTATAGGCCTCTGGTAACAATAGATCAGCCCCTTCCCACCTTCATAACAATTGAACAGCAACAGTGATTCTGACCAAGCTCCCCCTTCACCACGCCTGCCCTTCCGGTTTTCCCAACTTCGCCGCCACAGATTATTTCAGTTTCGGACTAACAAACATTTCTTCATTTTCAGATTAACAAACATTCAGAGTAACAAACCTTATTTCATTTTCAGATTAAAGACTCTTCAAATTAACAAATCTTAATTCGGTTTTGGATTCACGAATCTTCTAAATAACGAATCCTATTTCGTTTTCGTATAAACGAACCTTCGGAATAACGGCACAAATGTTCAGATAAAAGAACCCTTTTTTTTATTTTCGGATTAGCGAACATCGAGGTATAGGCACTTTACGTGTTTTGGAATAACAAACCCTCAGAATAACGAACCTTCGGAATAACAAGGTGTAACCAATTTACTATTCATATATATATAGGCCATAATTGATAACAGGAAAAATCAGCTAACAAAGTGAAAAAAATAAACCACATGTCACAAATTTAATAAAAGATATTATGAAACTGGATGCATTAATTCATGATGTTTCAATTCTAATAGACAGGGATGGTAAATGTTGGACCATACAAGAAACAGAGAAAGGGTAAAGAAGGAAATTATAAAATTTCTCCAAAATGGATTTTAGTTTACCTGGGAACTTTTCTGTAGCGGTAGACCTTATGGTTGCCATCAACATGCGACGAGTGCTGCCCGTGACTGCAAGCGGGGCAGCACATGGGGTACACTTCTTGCAGCTCTTTCAGGGCATGCTGGCAATAACGGTATTCCGTTAAAGCCCTTGACAGTACCAGTTTGTTGATGGGCTTTCCCTTCAAGATAGGAGAGAAAAATTGGTATTAGCAATGTCATGAAAACTATATAAAGAATAATGAAAAATCATTTGCAAGTTGTCATTATTTGCAACCCACGAAATTTTAGGCTTGATTGAGTCTGTGGACATGCAGTCATCTTATATGTTTAATCAGAACTCACAATCAGCTGTTATTCAAGAAAAATGTATTTTTGTTTTATTACCTCACTAATAAACATAGACTGAAAACAAACACTTAACTGTTCCATCAAAATCTTCAATTGCCTTGGCTATTGAAGACAGTGACGATCCGGGCATATTTTTCATGAAACAATCAATCCACTTCAACAAGTCAGTTGAGTAGATGTGTGTGGGCCTTTCCAGGCTCCCAGGCCAGAATCCATATCGGATGATACCCGGAAGCTCCATTTCAGCAGCAACTGCATGACAGGCTAGACATACAACCTCACTACGAGGTATATGCCTTCGACCTGGAAATTAAAGAAGGTAAACATTTAGGCCCGTATTCTGCTATGAAAATTATGAGTTTCGTGCAGAGCTTTTGTGCAATCCGCAACAGACAAAAGGTTTGTAAAATCATGACAATAGCTTTGTACAAACTTGCAACTTTGTACATACTCAGTCTTCATAGCAGAATACTATTTGGCAATTTGACATCTTATGTCATGTAGTTTTATCCATTTGAAGATCCCACATTTCAAAGAATAGAACTGTAAAATTTTATTCTAAAAACACAAATCCAATGTATTTTTTTTTATTTTTTTTATTAAGCCTAAAAAGGCCTAAAAGTCCCCAAAAAAAATTGTAAGAAGAGGAAAAAGAATGTTTCATGGATCATGGTAAATTGTGGCAGAAAAATATGAGTTGTGATTGGCTAGACTGGTACGATGTAACCTCCATTAATAACCATCGCTTTTGAAGGGGAAGGCCCATGATAAATGAATGAAATGAACTGATTTTATAATATAGTATGTCTCAGACATCCAGTAATCCAATGTATTGTATTGTAGGTTGTCCACTTTAAGATAATGTTGGATTCTATCTCAATCATGCTCTCGGCGAATGGAACTAATTCTGCCTATTTTCCAACATTTCCAATTTTCAAACTTAAATAGCAACTATACTCAAAATTGTATAGATCATATTCATACAATATTATTTTCAAATTTGGATGAAATTTTTGAAAAAAATTAATGACTTTTACAAGCAGTATCTGCATTTCTGAATTGTAGTGAACCCCAGTATTAATATTTTCATGTCCATTTTTTATGTTTTTTAGAAACTTTGATCCAACTAGAAAACAGAATTATACAAAAGCTATAGATTTTGAGTATTGATACATGAAAATCTAGATTTTTCATTTTTTAATCTCTTGTTCCACTTTCATTACAGGTTTAATGACTTATTGGTTCTCATATAGATTCCTTAAGTTTTCAAAGAGAGTAGGGTTATTAAGATATAGTTTCAATAGAGATATTCTTGATTAAGGAAGGTTGTGCACAAATATATCCCACTGTACCCTTGATTGATTTATTTTTTTTAATAGACACCACTTATTAACCAAGTTAAATAACCTAAGACATGTGACATGTCGCCTCCCCAATGCCTACATAACCAAATGGCCTACATGTAAGTTCAAAATTGGTTTATCAATTTACAATTAATATAGTACCTTGCATTGTGACTGCTATGTAAAATGATCCGGTGGGTTTGCTGGTGAAACGGCTGGCTGCACCACACTTACGGCATTTGGCAGGATGACATACTGGCAGTGAATTATCTAGAAAGATGTTCATAATTATTGAGATTTTAATTCAAATCATAAATAAAACAGATGATCAAATTAGAATCATATCAGAAATATTGCTGAAGGTAATTCATACCCTGCATTTAAGGAGTATTCAAATACTGTAATTGTGGAAGTATTCGCGGTACATAAATTTTCACGCATTTCAAGCAAAGATTGTAAGACGCAAATTTAAAAACATGCGAAAATATGAGCATGCTTTCTTATACTGCTTTGAATGGATTCAATTGCATTCATACGTAAATGCAGCACGAATTTAAGAACCAGCAAATATGTTCTGAGGCCTCAAAGTGCAAAAAAAAACTAATCGTGCAAAAATAACAGCGAATACAGCACTGGCATAAATCCGTAAAGAATGCTTTTCATCAGGGGGGGGATGTTACATAATAATACAAAGCACCATCCCCCCCCTGATGAATAGAAATCGCAAATGGATTTACGCCAGTGGAATACAGTATTTTGAAAATTGTCTTGATATCTTCCTCAAGACCAAGCAGGTGTCAAGTATTTTTTTGAGGTACGAGTGCTAAAAAAAAAAAAAAAAAAAAAAAAAAAAAAAAAAGGAAATATGTTAATTCAATGAACTGCCAAACAATCAACACAACTAACAAAATGAATGCTGATATCCTATGTATGCTCCCTTAAGTTCGGCTGGGTTAGAATAATTTGCATTTGCACCGAGATCGATCAGGGCATAATTTTCCTGGCATCACATCACAATCTGCTACGCAGTTGGTTTTTTTGTTTTTTTTATGGTTACTGTTTTTAACATAGGACTGTTCATACATTGTTTGAAGTGCTTCCTAAAAGTTGCTAATCAGATTTAAGAAGAATTCTATTAAGATTTTATTATTAAGATTTTATTTTTTTATTTATTTATTTTTTGTTGTAAGTTTGAGAAAACAAGGTTGAATTTGAATTTAAATCTCATTGGAAATCACAGAACACCAACAGTATCAATATTTCTATTTCCCATTTGGGAAAGAGATATGATCTAAAAAAAGGGTTTTATAACACATGTGGTCATAATTATTAATGGTTTTTTTCTGTTCTAACTTACTAATGGCAGCGTTGACAAAATAACCATCGCTCCAAGAATGCCGCACATGCAGGACATGCTGTTCATGCTGTTTTGTATCACAATCAATACAAAGCATAAGGCTGCAATCCAGACACCTCACTGTTGCTTCTAAGGTGAGACAAATCTGACATAAACGTTGTTCAGGTATAGCATCCATCTCAAGCATGAGATGGAGTAATTCAGGGCGGGCTGTTTTCCAGCTCTCATCTAAGGAATTTAGCCTTTCACTCCATGATGATTTCCCATTGGAGTTGAGATCCACGTCAAGCATTACCTCCAATTCCCGAAGAAGACTCTCAACATCATCTGGATAAGGAAAATATGTGATGTAAAATACAGTATACATTACAAATATTCTAGGTCATAGGATCCATTTTCATGGTTTTTTTTTTATTGATGTATAAATGGTTATTTTCGTGGTGACTTTATTTTCGCAAATTTCGCGGTCGGTCATAGCAAAAATTTCTGTTTCAATACAAGGCTATTTATAGCAATGAAGTCATCACCAAAATCGCAAAATTTTGCTCTCGCGAATTTCCCCAACTAGTCTAAAATCGCGAAAATATATGCGAAAATATTGGCTTACAGTATCACAATGAAAAATTTTCACACCCTCCTGTATGTTTGCCATGATAAGTTTATGGGTATTTACTATATGCTATGAACTTTCAGGACTTTATAGCTTACAGTCTCATGCATCTTTTGATACCACAGTTATAAAGTTGCAGCCGTTTGGTAATGCGCATTTCCGAAAATTGCCACACTGCGTGCGGTTAAAATGACAATTTTCCCATTGACTGTGTATTGTACATAAAGTAACTCAATACAGTTCTTGTTGTATGTGAAGCGACAGTAGGGGGACAGTAGGCCCTACATAAATGCATAACTCAAAAATTACTTGAGATAAAGGTCTGAAACTTTGTAGGCCTATTCATTATACGATGGCCCACCTACATGCAAGTTTTTATAAACTTTAGCCTCACCATGCCGAGATCTCAGTGAGGGGTGACCCCTCCCCTGCCACAAGCTGACCAAAATTTGTGGGCCCTTTTACGGTTAAGAAATTTTGTTATCAAATGAAGAAACCCCCTATAACTATATATTTAATGAAAGTAAAGAAAGTTATATTGTGAGTAATTGAGACCTGGATCAAAGGGATAAAAAATATTGGGGGCTCTAATACAAAAAAAATTAGGGCCCCCAAATAACTAATATTTTAACTGAAATATGCTCCTACTTTACCCTACATCATAGTGCATGGTATATTTGAAGTTCACAGGGAATTTCCTTTCGGAAAATGTATACTTTATTTGGGATAAAAGTTAATACTTTAAAAATTATGATCCTGATATGTGCACAGTTTTAGATTCAGGTGGTGTACACAAAGGGGGAGAGATCAAAACATTTGAGGAGACTGAAAACATAACTTACCTGGCAGATCGGTATTGTCTATCAAAACCTCATCCACAGGATCTACATGAACTTGATTTTGTAGTTCGATATCCCCAATTATGTGACCTGCATAGAAAATATACCAAAGAAAAAAAGGCAGGAGTCAAGGTAGTAACCATTCTCTAGGATTTGCATTTTGAATGATTTAATAATGCAAAAGAAACAAACTTAATTAGTACTTCTCACCAAAGTATCAATAATGCCTAACATTGGTAATATGAAAAGTGTTATATTCTGCACAAAATAAAAAAAAATCCTACCAATGTAGCACTGCTTTTAATCTATGGTAGAACAGAGAAATATATGTTGATTTCTATCAGACTGTGTTAATTTTGGTGGGTTCTTTTTGCTAAAACCATTTCACCAAAGTAAACAGCACTAATAATAATAATCTACAGCATATCAGGAGATTTTTGGTCAATTAAAAAGAGACAAAAAGCAGTTCAGAAGTACCGTCAGACATCCCTTCATAAAAATTTTATAACAGAAATGGAAATACACAAATTATTCTTTTTTTTTTCACACTCTTCTGAAGAGACTGGGTATGAAGTAATATCAAACATTTTCTACCACATTTTGGATGCATATATAATATAATGTAATTGGAATCCACACCATCAATTTCCATGTCGTTTCCCTTTTAATCAAGGCACTCTTTTATATATATATGTTTGTGTTCGTGTACGTCAATCATTTCACTATATATATGGTCACGTGTCATATATTGGGGTATAGTAAAAGGGTGGAGGCGTTACATTTTGGAGGAAAAATTTTCACATTTTTTCGCATAGCATGAAAACAAAGCACAGTCATGAGCTGTACAATATCTCAAATTGTAGATAATTTATCAGGCTACATTTCTGTCAAGTTTCAGCTTTGTCCTGCTCATAGTTTTAATACGAAGATAATTTGAGTGGGGTAAGGTAGGGAGGGGAGGATCCTACGGTGGAGGATCCTACGGTGGAGGCATGTGTTATAGCATAGGGAATTTCCATTTTTGTTACTTTCTTATTCTTTGTTGCGTTATATATTTGTATCCAATCGGTCTTATAGGTTGAGTGATATATCAATCTCTTTGGAATTTATCTGGTTTTAAATAAATGTGAAGTAGATGTTTCAAAAGTCGTTTAATAAATTAATTAATCAATTAAAACAAACTTCATGTATGCACGGCTCATAGACAATACATTGCAGGCATCAAAATTTGCAACATGCCATTTTATAGGAATAATTTGTTTTTCCACCCATTTTCTTTGCATGTACGTTGATACACAATTAAGTGGAAACATATTTTTTGTAATAAACTTTGTTGAAGTTGTAATTCAAATTCAAAAGACAGGATTTCTGCCAGTTTTATACAATTTTTTTCTTCTTTTTATACACTCTGTAGCGCGATGGTAAAGAATAATTTTGTATTACAAGTTTATATTTTTTTAGAAGCATAGGGTATTATGAACACAGTCTAAGTTGATTTATTTCATTTAATGCAAACAATAAGAAATTAGTTGCCCTTGAAATTATCAAAAATTAAAAAAAAAATTTTCTTGTAACACCTTGTATAGCTTTAATAACACACCCTGTACAGGCAAAATAATATGTTAATCATCTTCCTTACTATTTCAGCTTTCAATATATGTATACTGTTATACTGTTTGACTTGCCATTAAGAAACTACAGATGTTTGTTTGTGACAATGTTCATTTCTACAAATGTTTGGACATGTAACGCATTTTGCGCCCAATTCATGACACACGGCCATATATATTTTATGTTTGTGTTTTTGTTTGTCAATCATTTTACTATAATACACAGTCACTGTTCGTCATAAAGGTGGTATATTTTTTTCTGGCTCAAGTGACATTATGTTGCTCCGTTATTAATTTCTTGAATGTGTTTGTCACCGCTTCTACTTTCATGGATCCTGGGTATATCTTGGACGTTTCCTCAACCCTTCCCTTGGATTTTTCTTCACAAAAGTTTGTCACCCCCCAGAAGATGGCCATTTTTGTCATTTTTTCTTATTTTGGGGGACCTTTTTTGTTCACACGACCCACCAAGGCCCCCTCAGTCCTACCCCAAGGAAACACGTCTGAGGTGATTTGTTATTGTTCTTTGAATTAAATCTAGATTTATGGTTACAGGCTCGACTCTTTTGTCTAGGGGAGGGGTCCAAATCTATTTTGATTGGGGTTCAACATTCATTTTATTCATTTTTATACCATGAAAATTTCTATCTAACTTCCCTAAATTCTATTGTAAAATCTCAACCAAACATAAATAAAAATAAACTATTATCAATAATGACTATTTACAGCCTTGTCATCAAGGCTAAACAAAATGTAAGGGGAAAATAATGATATTTAAGAGTGAAAGGTGGTTTTTCATTTATTTTGTTTTCAGCATAAAGATTGAATAAAATATTCAGAACTTTCACCAATTTTGTTTTTTTACTTCACCCCCCCCCCCCCCCCCCCTCTAGACAAGAGACCTTAGCCTGTCCCCAGAAATATAGATTTAACTTAAAGAACAATGTACAATGTAACAGTAAACCTCAGTCGTGTTTCCTGGGAGTAGGACTGAGGGAAGCTTGATCGGCCGGGAACAAAAAGGGGCCCCAAAATGAGAAAAAATGACAAAAATGGGCATCACAGGGGTTGACAAAACTTTTTTGGAAAAAGGTTCACGTGAAGGGTTGGGAGAATGTCCGAGATATAGCCAGGATCCCAAAAAGTAAAAGCAGGGACAAACATATAATAAAAGTCAGAGCAAAATCATGTCGCTATAGCGGCAAAAAAATATTCCACCTTTATAACGGACAGTGTATAAATATATAAACAGGGTTCCCAGCATTTCAAGGAAACAAAATACCCTGATTTTTCCCTGATGAAATCTAAATAATTCCCTGATAATTATTTTAACCCATTTCCAGTTTCACGTGTTTTCTTTGGTGTCGCCATGAACTATTTGCAGTATAAAACACTAATCTGACTGACTACCAAACTTTCAAACTTTTGGGCTAATCAAAATTCCCTGACTTTTCCCTGATTTTGAATCAATATCATTAAATTCCCTGACTGGAAAAAAGTAAAATAATTTTCCCTGATTTCCCTGATGGGCTGGGAACCCCGATATACATGTATATATAAAACTTATTTGCATCCTTCTTGAATGAAAATGAAAAAAGTTAATGTAATCAAACAAAAAATTCAGATAATCAAATGAACATACCATCTGGATCTTTCTCCTCATCCTGTTGTGTTGGAGGTTTCATTTTTCCTGTGCAAAAGAGATTTCTAAATTACTTGCCAAAACATGCTAATAGAAAAATAGGATGGATTAGCTTTCAAAATATGAGCATAAAGGTTATAAGTAGCAGCTGAAACATTGCACTTTTCCTAAGTTTGAACATCATGACACAACTGTTTATCTTCACTTTGCTTCATTGATTCCACAATGATGACTACATGTAGCATCTTCCGTACTACGATATGTGATGACAAAACATTGAAAGTAACAATCTTTTGGAAATAACAAGATATTTTCCATACATTTGTAAATAACCAAAGGGTTAGACCTATACTACTATAGTTGCAGATTCAGGATTTGAAAATAAAGGGGGCACCGGGCACAATAAGGGGAAGAACCGCCAAAATATTCAGATTTTAACATGTACAGTCAATGTCTAGATCTGTTCTAGTAGTCTCCGTAATGTAGTAGAACATACCCTTGGCAGCTAAAAGCATAATGTTGAGTAGGGGGAACTGTAAGATACATATGTAACCAGGTTAAATATTTTAGTCAGCACACAAAAAAAATAATAAAATAAATAAAAAATAGAAGAGCAATCCCCATTGGATTGTCAACATAGAGATGAAGTATACCTTAAATCAAAGCAAAATCAAACGTGTTAAATAGGTAAATTCATTAACTCTACCTTTTTTTTGGGAAGGCTTCTTCTTCCTCTCTTTGGACTTTCTCATGATAAGTCCAGTCTCTGGATCTGGTCGATTAAGGACCCATACTGAATCTTTAGGACGTTTACGAGGTGTTGGTTCCAGTCCAAGCTCTTGGGCAAGCATTCGGCTTGATGCTTCAAACTCTTCATCCCAGTTATCGGGTGAATCTGCCATATTTTCCTTTCCTACAGATGAGTTAGAATGTTAATGGTTAATTCAAACTTATATGAAGTTTCCATTAAAAGAAAAAGGATTTGTAAATCTACGTTAACACGAACAATGTTTCAAAATATGGAGAATAAAACGGCAATAAATGGTATATTTTTCCTTATTGCTACACATTCTCCATATCTTTTCATGAAATTTTTAAAAATTGAAAAGAAAGAATCCTCCATAAGAATATAAAATATTTATGTTATGATAATATTTTGTATTTTCAGTTAATAGCCATCACATCTTATCATATTTGAGCTTTGGTTCTCAGTACAACTGAGCTATATAGATTTCCTGTTCTAAACATTTGAGAAATCAGAATTATGGGGCCACCCCAATGCTACCTTACCAAGTAGATTTGGTACCTAACTAACCATTGTTATCGAGATCTAATGGGATCAAGAAGTTAAAAGAGAGCTTACACAAAAGCTAAACCGAAGCAATCAAATTAAAGGTACAATGATTTCCCACCCCCCCCCCCCCAAAAAAAAGGGGGAGGAATTGTAGACCTTTGAAAGCCTTTCAGCTTTCAAAATGACTTCTTGAGTGATAATCCCATAATATATACTATAAGTCTTATATACTATAAGTCTTATAAGTCTTATATACTATAAGTCTTTACAATGCTTTTTTGTAGAAAAGAATAAAACATTACATGTATGATTTCCAAGGTCTTTAGAAATGGATCATAAACTTGGCACCAATCAAATTTTTACCCCTTTTCACTGCTACAACCTTTAAAAAAAAAGCTCAAATTGAAAGTTAGTAAATACTTTGTCAATAAAAATTAGAAATGCATCTAAAAAATTGCCAATTTATGTATGAAGTAGCGATTTTTACTATATATCTCTTTAAGTGCCACCCCACCCCAACCCCTCTGCCACACTGGTAATCCGTACATGCCAGGGTCTATATCCCCAACTGCCAAGTTTTCCCCCCTTGTACTTAAAGATGACAGTCAATACTTCCTCATAACTTTTTTTTAAAAGAACTTCCAACAACAATGTTGTACTTAAAATATGTGGCATTCTTATTTGTCTGTAAAGTCACACAAAATTCTGTTTTTAAAAATAAGAGGGCAGTTGTCTAAACTGGTGATTGTTCCAGGGCATGAATTTGTTTTTATTGTGTATGATTGTTTGTGCACTAGGTCCTATCAAAATGTTGACAAACACATCAAATTACTGAAAACAAGTTTAATGTAAACTGTGTAAAGATAAAATTGGCCAATTAAAAGCCGGATGTGCCCGCCGCAGAATAGAGCGGAATAATCTGTGAGTGTGCAGAACAATAGAATCGGTGTAATCAATCAACGTTATTCCGAATGTGCGCAAACATGCACGAAGCAGGGGAGGGTGGGAAACAAAGCATGGATTAAGCAGTCAATTGTATGTTAGCAAGTATGAGTATAGCACCGAACAGTAGGCTACGTATCATGCATCCGGCACGTAAAGAGTTAAGTAATGCCAATGCAGTAACTCCAATGATTTTTTTTTTCCCATCCGAAAAGCTTTTCAAGAACCATTTGATATACTGCACTGGAAATGAAATATATGTCAGTAATTTTTGCTTTTTCTGAAGCAGTAATTCATACCCTTCTTGTTTAAAAGATAATGCCAAAGTAAGTAGAGCAACTTTTAAATCTATGAGAGGGGAACTCCTGAACTGCTGAGGGGGGGGGGGGAAAAGTAATGTAAACCTTTTTTTTTTAATGAATTTGTTGCAAGAATAATTCTTAGTAAAAAAAAAAAAAAAAAAAAAAGGCCCACTACAAAGGATTGTAGACGAGGGTGTAAAAAATGTGAAAGATTTAAAAACTGCTCAAGGCAAGTGCATGTTACATGTACTCCCCTCTTTGTATACTTGCCTGCAGATATTCTCTCTTTCAGTATCAAACACAAAAACAGGAAGCCTTCTGGGTATTCATCTGCTTCCAAATATTCTAAAATGAAATAAAACAAAAGCTGGAAATATTTTGAATGTTACAGGTATTTACCTCGACACCATGGTAAACTGCAAAACACACACACACGTACACACACACAGAAACAGTCATTTGGAGTAATGAGATTGTACATTGTTTATTGTCAAGAATTTGAATATCATAAATGAATCAAGGCAATCCCACCCCAAAAACTATTAATTTGTTACATGTGTAATGCTTTTTGTAGACAGTTAAATTGAATTTTGACCTTAAACTTTTGTCAAATAACTTTCAGAGCTAAAATCTAGATATATCCAAGTCCTTTAGAGATGTTTTAAATGCAGAAAGTAATTGTACGCCACAAGTTCAGCTTCTGTATGTTGAGTTCATTGACCTTTTGGCCTTTGGAATTTTATCAAGCATGAAATCAGTTACTGGAGTGGAGGAGGGTAGCAGGGAGGGAGGGGGGTGGGATGGCGGAGAGATAGTCTACTGTCTAGGTTGTTGGTTACTTTTGAGTGTGATGTAAGTATGTGAGTTATTATTAATATTTTCTTTAGATATTAATAATTAACATTAGATGATATTAACTTTCCTATCCATAGGCTAGAAGTAGTATGGAGTAGACCTAACGTTAATATCTAGAGTCTGTTACAAAATGTAGACCTATCTGCTTGTGTTATGGAGAGAAATTTGAAGTGGAGTCCTCCACTAGTACCATGTCACTAGATTTTAATGTTAGAACTTAACGTTAGACTTTAATATCTACAAAAAAAAAATCTAATGTAGAGAAAGGAGACTAAATTCCTTTTTTAACTAAATCTATTCCCCCCCTCCCCCCGCCCCCAACACCACCATCTGACCCGGTCTGGAGTCACACTCAAACCTCGACCAGTCAGGGAGCTGCAGAGCGTTTTTTTAAAGTGGGTTGAGCCGAAAATGGAGGGGTTGAGCCAAAAAAGTGAGCGGGGGAGGGGGTTGAGCAGGCTGAAAATCACAAAACCATGCTGGTCATTTTTGCATTTTTATAAACGTTTGCTGAAAGAAATGGGGGTGGGGTGGGGGGCTTCAGCCCCTGCTCTGCTGGTCATTGCCAGCCATACCAACGGCAACATTAAAACAATTAGTAGATTCTGCAAATTAAGTTCAACCAAAAAAAAAAAAAAAAAAAAAAAAAAAAAAAAAAAAAAATATGAGGGGGGGGATCCAACTTTAACTTTTTTTTTTAGACCTCTCTTAAACCGACCAGCCCCCGTCACGAAGCGACGGGAACTGACGAACCAGTAGACATATTTGGCGAAGATTTGAAAATATCTATAGGTCTAACTTGTTACATGACCACAAATTTCGTGGTCAAAAATACCTTATTTGAATTCATACTCACATTGAATCAAATCTTTGAAGTTTCCTCGAATTGGTGACATCTGCGAATGTTTCACATGAAGTAATCAACTAATAATGTAGAAAAATACAGGAAAATTGAGTCCATCAACATATATTTCTCCGTGCATGCATTGTCTTCGCCATACGTCTTCGCACAGTAAAATGACGTCATAGAAAATGGCAGCGATGGCACCAACACTATGACAAGGCCAACGGAAAATTCAATTTGGTAAGTCAAGAAGCTCTTAATATAGCCTAGACCTAACTTTGTTAGGTCTACTTTCATTTTTAGTCGTTGTTACGCGTGAAACATCATAGAAACCTTACAACAACGTTTTAACATTAGATTGATTAAATTGACCAGTATAATCACCTGATCGCTCATCATCGCTGATTATTTCGCTGTAAATGGAGGTGGTGGAAGTACAGCCCCGTCGCCTTCGGCAATGTGGCTGTGTATAGATTCTACAGTAGTTAGACCTCTCTAAAAGTTAGGCCTATAAAGACTTGATGAAATGATATTGGAATAGGCTACACCTAAAAAAAAGGGGAAAAAAGACAACGTTCAACAAACAATGTTCATCATATGAAAATGAAGCTCAGGTAAGGCAAGCCCAGCAAGGAATAATGAAAGTGAACTGCACACTTTCACTGCAAAGCAAGTGCAACAACCAAGTTAACCCTGGCCGCTTACGCCTAACTATACTAGCTAGGCCTAGTAGCCTATACTACTAGGCCTAGCCAAAAGGCTAACGTTAGTTACGCTGATCATTCAATCAATGACAATGTCTAATTCTGGACTTTAAAATTACCAAAACGAAACACAATAATTCAACTGATATTTTTTTCAGTTAAAAAAAAGAATCATTACTTAACATTATACGGTCTACTTACAATTCGAATCTTCGAGAACAGTCATAAGCTTGATCAACGATGGAAAAATCCGGTGTGTATGTGATGCTGACACTACGAATTGATCACGTGTTACATTGCGGCCTTGTAATTTCTCCGAAGTTTTGAGATGCTCTCATGTCAAAGGAATGTGAAATGGCTAGTCTACGTGCAGCAAACCTTTTTTTGGGGCCGGGGGGGGGGGGGGGGGGGGGGGGATACTTTACATATCTCCACATAGTAGGAATGAATTGCACAGAGGAGCGTTTGTAAATGTGCGGGCGGGGCTGAGTCAAAATGAACCACATCTGTTTGATTATTTGTAATTTTATGGTGGGGGGAGGGAGGCCCCACCCCAAAAGGGGTACTTCAAGCAAAGGAATATATTATTGTCAATTGTCATTGTTTTTGCTTTGTTTGTCATTATTTTGTCATCATCCTAATGTGCATCCAAACAATTTGAGTGCAACTTAAGCTCATGCAGGCCGGTCAGGCCACACCCACCCACACGTGAGAAACGCAAACTATGTTTAATAAATAGTAAAAAAAATTTTTTTTTAAATAAACAAACAAACAAACAAACGACCAATAATAAATGAATAAATAAATAGAAATATATATGGGTGGTTCCAGTTGAGTAAAATCAAATAAATTCAAGTGACATTAATCCACAACGTAGCCATAATATATGAAATATGAATATAAAATATGAAATTAAAACCTTGGGCCCACCTCCAATCCGCATCTGTTCATCAATTTACTTTATAATTAGGGCCTATGTTAGGCCTATCATTTTTGTCTTCTTAATAATTATGATACATCCCATTGCATCATAGACTGTCCACTTACCTCCCTTGGCTAGTTGAGGAGGCTTTTAAAATTATTTGATGGGGTGCGGGCTGCAATTATTTCTTTTAAGTGACATTAAAACAAAGGTTTACCATAGTGCCTACGCCTGCCACTCCTTCATCCACACCTATGGCTATTACTTTCAGAATTATCCCTTCCCATCAGGGCTGCGGAGCAGTTTTGAAGCTCGAGGTGCCGATTCGAAAGTGGGGGGGGGGGGGGGCGCTAAACAGGCCAGTACAGAGGGTAGATAGATAGTTAGTTTTTGGTACGCGTGTGACTTCATAACAACTGTGAAATGTATTCTTATGTTCAATAAAGGAATCCTGTGGAAGGGTAAAAAAAATACCTGACCCCTTCAGCCGCCCCTAACCCCCCCCCCCCCAACCATCACGGCTCCGTGGTATTCACAACTGCATAATAATTATAACAAATAACTATTTAAATGCATCAATAATAATAATAATAATAATAAAAATAATAATAATAATGGAAGGCTGAAAAGAGGCTTCAGATGTTGAATCAATTTTGGGGGATGGGGCTTTTGTTTCTTTGAAGGGGTGGGGTTGGGTGAGCACAGCATGGCATGTCTATATACCCCCTTCACGTGCTGCACACAACGTTGCAATACCCCCACAATGCCTTTCGATTCCATCCTCGACTGATGTTTTTAATCTTGGAACACTAGATGGCAGCATTTAAATTACCACGCTTAAAAAGATTCCATTGATCATTTTAACGTGATTGATCATATGACTGTATTAGTCATTTTAGCTAGGAGACCAGGTTGCCTAATTACGTATTCCAAACGAGCGGTGGAGATGATAGGATCTTAAGATTGTAGGCAACCACTTCATCATTTCCAACACCAATTACAAGAGCCGATTTCAACAAGAGATCTGGAGGAAATTGCATCCCGAATGAGATGAAAATATGGAAAATTTGTGAATATCTTTCTGATTGATGTTCCGAATAGTCATATCGCTATTAAAACGATCGGTATAATGACCAGAGGTAAGCGTTGTATAGTTGGAGAAATATGAGACGAAAGGTATTATAATACTAGAAGTTTATGGTATTACAACTAACATCTGACAGAATACACTGAGCGGTCTAAGTGTTGATTCTAATATGTTTAATTAGGAGCTTCGATCACGACATCACATCTTCGAGGCATCTCAGATGGCAAGACGTAGTCTCTAATCAAGACGTTAATCACTTATCATTACACCTCCCTTTCTTTAAAAGAGCTTGTCTCGATTTTAGACATATTTTTATCTGAGGTGCCTTTACAAACTTATAAAACATAATATCATTTTTTTGAAGCCTGTTTAACCTTGTTTCTGTAAACAGCCTCCAATAACACAAACATATATACAACTTTTCATTTGGTGATGTATAATTTTCAACTGAGTTCCTCTGTTTAAGAGTCCATTGATTAAAGTTCTTTCAAAGATAAAACTGCTTGAGTTGAGTGTTCTGTTTGTGGTTTCCAAGTTCTTTCCAGTGAGTTTCTGTTATAATTATTGTCCAGTTTTTACTATCACTTTGTTTTGATAAGTTTCTTCATGCACTTCCTGTAGGTTTAATTAATGTTCAATTAAGCGATCTGGCGACTTCACAGTGCGACCGCTTCTGGTTGTACGCGTTGCTGTTGATGTCGATGGCGCGTCATCTGCTGGTGGATTAGCATCGTAGTCATCTTCGACGTTCTCTGACTGATCGTCATCGTAGTCGACATCGTGTGCGATATTACGTTTCTTACGACGAGTTGGTCTGATGTGACGACGGTTTCGTCTGCGAATTACACCGTGTTCAGTTTGTACCAGATAAGACCTGTTCTCTAGCTTGGTCTTAACAACACCTTGCTCTGACCATCTCTCAGCGTTCATGTCAAGAAGTCTGACATGCTGACCTATGCTTAGTTCTGGTAGATCATGAGCATGTTGATCATAGCGTTGTTTCTGCTTCTGCTT
>CALNVZ010003434.1:40871981-41028547 GCA_940671915.1 Paracentrotus lividus | reverse complement strand
AGGGTTTTTCTTACCCCAAAGCTCATCAGAAGTGTGGTGGTGTGGTTGGAACACGCCTCTTTGGGCCTGAGTTGTTGCGTTCAGCGGCACGAACACTGAATGTTTTTTTAGAGTTACACTAATCTTGTCTTCATAATCTTTTTCTCACGCTATTATCAGCATTCCACGCAGTAATACTCTCGAATTAGACATTTTAGAACGAAAATTCACATGATTTAGCACGACTTCTCAAATTTTGTTGCATACTAATCTATATTATGCTTAACTGATCTCGCGTGAGATCTATGTCTCTCAAACGTTAGATTTTGTTTGGATGCAGTAAATCTTTCAAACTTTTGAACACTGACTTTACTTCATGTTCTCCCCCTCCACCACAATACAAAAGTATTATACAATTCTAGGGCTGGTCACCTATTCATGAAGAAGCCAATAGGGTTTGATTGCTTTTTCATCCTTGTCAGTTCATTCCTGACGCATACATATACAATGCGAATTTTTGTTGAATTCTTCCGTCTCGAAGGGATTACCTTTAGATCCAAAGGTGCTATCTGAGTTAGAATGACATTTTGACTCTGTACGATTGTTTCGTTTGTGTCTTGATAATTTATTTGTGTACTCAAGTGTCCTAATGAAAATGAAGCTTTTATCTTGTTATCTTTCTTAGATTAAAGAAGTTTGTTCATGTACATTTTCATTTATCTTGTCTGTATTCATGTCTATGCTATTTGCTATGCTGCGTAGTACGTTTTCTTATTCTGACCGTACACATACAACGATCAGCTGATTGTCATACGCAATCACGTCATTACACACACACAATACATAGCATGCAATACGACCTGCTGGAAATGTCATCGATGCTCAAACGATGTGATCGAGTCGAAAAAACTCCTTCAAACTCCTCCTAATGCTGAGTCGATCCCGATCTGATACCATATTATAATACTAGAAGTTTATGGTATTACAACTAACATCTGACAGAATACACTGAGCGGTCTAAGTGTTGATTCTAATATGTTTAATTAGGAGCTTCGATCACGACATCACATCTTCGAGGCATCTCAGATGGCAAGACGTAGTCTCTAATCAAGACGTTAATCACTTATCATTACAAAAGGTATTGCTTTCAAGATTATTTCGCATATTCCCGACACTCTTGCTGCAGGATTTGCTTTGCGGTCAATTTCATGCATTATAAATAATTCGTCCCTGTTTTCACGAAGTGACGGATACGGCGCGCAACTTAAAAAATTTATTTTTGAGTAAATCACTTTCAAAGGTTCAGACCTTAATCTCAACCTCTTTAATATATGCTTGCATTGTCGTCATTGTAACGTAATTAAACATTTTTGTGAAACTTGATGAAATTCAAGATGTGAGAGAAAAATGTCCAACAAGTAAAAAAACAACCTCACAATTGAAAATTTTGCAAATTTTCTCGTATCCGTCACTTCGTGAAAACAGGGACGAATTGTTCAAAACTTCAACCCTGCAAGATTACAAGTGTTTCAACCTTAAACCGAAGCCCTAATATTACATTAAGCCATGGTCTTTGCTTCCCTCACGCAGTTCGCCTAACCATCCTAAACTGATTTGTAGTAAACACCTGCGGTTTTATTCCTTTCATAGAAAACCAAGATCAATTTCCAGCCTCCTTGAAACCTCTCCCTTTAGTCACAAATGATCAGTAAAAGAAAATAAATCAGTCTGTGGAAATGCTGACAGGACTTCGCCCTTAAATAATTGCTGTGACATTTTATGTTGCCCGTGATAACCATCTTTTAGTTCCTAATGTTACGAGTCGTGCTCAAATTAAGCCTCCCTGTAATTGCGGAATCGCCGAGAGAACCACGACGACGACATTGTTATTAGTTCTCCCCAATTCGGTATCGAGTTAAACACTCAGTGAACATTTGGTCAGTCGCTATTAAACCAAATGCGTGAAGTGACCAATTGTCTTTTATCATGAGGCACAATTTCAGCAATTTTAACCAAATAATACATTTACTCTACCATGCAATAACCGAGAAAAACCTTGCAACAATTCGTAAGAATTTGCAATGGTTGTCACAGACAGTGGTTTTGCAGAGGATTAATAATGCAATTTTGTACCCAGACATAACCATTTCAGCCCAATTCCGGCAATAACGATAGCCAAATGCTATATTAATCTCTTTATGATTTAAATTCTCTTAAATATTATGCTCCTAAATTTGATATACATTTATATGGGGTCTAAGACTAATGTTAAAAACTGTAGACTTTGTACAATTCCAAATTTAGAGTTTATATTCATACATATGAAGCAGCTACTATGCATCAATGAATAGAAATGAGATTTAATAACAGTTATGAATGCATGAAAAGCCTAAAAGTTTATCAGCTGTATACAACTTACCAGTTCTGTGACTACGCCAAAAAATATCATCTGAGTCGTCTCGGAAGCCTAAAAGATGCACTTGCGTAAAAGAAATCAAACGATTTTTCCCGCCCCAGTTCGTTCCTGTAGTATAAAAAATGGGATTATCTGGTCGGTGAGAAAATAAATGAACGGCGTAATCTAGGATTTAGACACCAGATGCTTTAATGAGACACTTCGCGCCCTGTTTCATATTTGGAGATATAATAAAGGATAACGGGCATCATAAGGTTTAAGGTCTATATGGTTGTTATGAGGATGATCACAATTAGGGCTCTGCACATAGTACTGTGTTGCCGTCATTAAACCCATATACTTCCTCATATATAAATGAAAGTCCCGATCGGTTACATGGGTTATGAAAACTCCTTTCTCTCGTGGCTGAGTGTGTGTTGTTAAGCGTGGTGTGCGCGTGTGTGTGTATGTATTGTAGTGAGTGTGTTTTGAGGGTAGTTTGATGTGTGCCTGTTGTATCATAAACTGTTTGCTGCTGATATCAGCAATTTTGAGATGAAAAATCTATTTCGTGAATGTAATATGTTTTCGTTTAGCTTAAATGAAACAGTGTTCTGGTCAGAATTGAAATGTGGGAGACCTGTCCTAAGTGAATTGAAGAGCTGATAACATTTTCACCTAAGCATATTTGTGCTGTGAGTTTGATCGCCAAAATGAGTTAATAACAATTCAGCTTAGATCACATGCAGTACACAGAAATCATGTATGGGGCAACACAAAATTTCGGGGACACAAACAGTAGCTGTTGTATATTTGGATCATATAACTAATTAGGTTTCGAAGAGCATCTTGTCTTGTGAGATTTTATTATGAATATTCTTCCCCAAATACATGAAATAACAGAAACCCAATAATTTTTCATCTTTCCCACACCTTCCCACTACAATAGATCCCTTTAAACTTTTTTTGTTGTGTTGTTGTTGTTGCAAGAGGTACATGTATATGTATAGTCGATTCATAGTTTTCTGTGTATTTTGTTACTGCTACTATAGTATGTCCATTGAATATACAAAGTATATGGAGTGTGAATGCTACATCGACGATCAGCGTTTTCAACTTTCTTGCCCGAGCAAACAGAATAGAGATAATGAATGGCAAGACAAAAAGATAAAAAAAAAAAAAAAACCCGAAATGTTACAATGCAATTGCTCAGGCTCAGATATCTTCTATCAAATCAACTTTGCAAAATTCAAGAAAATTCATTTCCTGTTGCATCCTTTGATTTCAGGCTACTGTCATGTGTGATGTCGTTGTACTATATCTTCTTAAGAAGAGGAAATACTACAAAGAAGCAAAATTTCAGAACGTAGCAAATAATGAGAATGGAGCGCAGAAGACATACGAGGTAAGACTGAAAACATTCCCCACTCTGTCACTTTTCCCCTCTTTCTGTTTCCTTTGCACACTTTTAAAGGAATGCGATGGAGGAGTCTGCAACATAGAGAACTATGAAACAGATCCAGGCCCGTAATTAGGATTTTTACGGGAGGGTTCGAAATTTGCAAAAGTGGACAAGAAGGTACATCAACAAATTTTCACTTTTCGCTGGGCGAGCAAAAAGGTACGGGGGGGGGGGTAGGTGTTGAAATTGTTCTGCCTTCGGCCGTCCTGAAGAGTGCCGTATATTACCTATAGGGGTAGGCTAAGATCGTTCTTCTTTACATTATATTCCCTTTTTTGTTGTTTTTTAATCCATTTTTTTTTATCAAGCGGACCCTTGCTCGCCCCCGAACCCCCCCCCCCCCTAGTTACGGGCCTGGGATCTGCTATGACATACTATCACATTTATTTCATTCAAAAAGACGTTAAAGTCAGTAAAGTGATCGAGTCGAGAAGTTGCACACATACGTGAACGGAGAAAATAAACCCAGCACAGCGTCCTGAAAGTTGCAAAGTCCACTACCGAGTTCCTTTAATTGCCCACACCAAAAATACAGTCATACTATATATTTTTTTTCTAACGCTTTTATTCTGATGACCTTTAGCATCTTGATAAATTAATCAGCTAATAGATTCATTGGATTGCTACTTGTCATGATTATTACAATGTGTTTAAATACAAAGTTTGATTTAGGTTAAAACAGTGCCAGAGGAAGCAGAGTAATTTAGCAGCCTACCATCATATTATGACCGGATCAATGGGGTATATTTTTATTTGAAAAAAATATTTTGATGTAGCTACATAATTGTTTGTATTGAAGCGATATCAATAGGGCCTAAATCATTATTGTTATAAATAATTAGTTATTTCAATTATTTATTTTTTTACTTGTTTTTTTGTTTTTGTTTATTGGGGGGGGGGGGAGTGTGAAAAATTAAACGGAATTTAATGTGTTTTAGCACTGTTATATCAAGTTTCCATATCAACTTGAAAATATAACATATACATGTATAAATTTATAGTATGATTAAACATGTATCCGAATTTTTAAAATGTATTAATATATTCCATATCATACTGTTCATATACTAATTCATATATCATTATATTATGTCATATTATCTAACATGGTCAAAATCTTCGAAGGTTTCTACACAAGTAGTCTATCCTGCGATAATGATGGGTCGCCAGCTCAAACATTGACTTTTTATTTCAGAATTAATTTTTTTTTTCTTCGATAACATTTGTTTGTTATGATCCATAGAAGATTTTGTTTTCGGTTGGTTTGTTTCTCTTTCTACCTAATTTCCTTGTATTCAACTGTCTTTGTGTTTATGTAGGCCTTTATTGAACTATTGTTCTTGATGGACGACTAAAATCACGGTCATTACATCAAAAACACAACACAGTGTTGCACATGTGGGACTAGTGCTAGATGCGAAACCCAACACATCAACATCTTCCATGGATGAAAGAAAGCAAGCAGGCTCGTTCCATCGCACTTCACAATAGTCGGCAATAACCATCATAAACCATCTCACAATCACGACATAAATTCGTGTAAATATTCTTGCTTTCATCCTTTCATATTTGTCATCATCCCAAGAATGAACTGAAATGAATTTTTAGACGACTTGTCTTTTTTTTCACTGCTTTGCATGCCGCCTTTTTTCCACACCACCGTAGCTTGTTCCTTGCAAGCAGACGGGGGATGTAAAAGGTCCCACACCAACGTCACGATTGGCAACCAGGTAGCTTGGTATCTCACGCACACCGCATCGGAATGGCATTCGAATCTCTCAACGTAATGTAGGTACCATTTACAAAAAAAAAATCAGCAGGCGACCCGTGATTTTTTTCACCCAAAAAAGCGCGGGAAATCCTGCAATCCGCAAAAAAAAATGTTTCGTAGCTTGTGGATCATCCGCTTCTTCATCTTCATTGCACAGTTGCGATGACCTTTGACCTCTTCACTGCTCTCTCATTTGTGACGATGTTGTAGTAGAATTGATGGTGTAGGAACCTTCAGGCTTCGTAGAAGAGCAATTCACACTTATATTCTTTTTCTCATTTCACTCCATTAAAGCATTTTTAGATATCATTTCATGCACAGTCGTCTAAAAGTTGCATTTTCCTATTCTTCACATTTCCATTGCACACGCACAGATACTTATGCATTTATTCATTTTTCACACTATATACCTGTCAACTGACTACTGTACGTATAATCCGTCTTGCAAGTCTTTTTTCTTGAAAATGATAAAGACATCGATTTCAAAGAGAGTGATCTTTGTTTACTTTCATTTTTTTTTCTCGAATTTCCTCTTCAAATAAGGGCTACTAAAATCGTTTTATGATTAAACCACCTTTGTGGTTTACAAATTAGGCATTCATAACGACAAAATCAATTGATCACGTTGAGCGGAATTACGTAGCTTTGACAGCAGGACTGGTTGACAGGTATGAAAGATTCACACTCTGGCACCTTTTAGCAGCATCCTCTTGCACATGCGCATTACATTTTCCATTTGTCTTCCTACAGTGGTTTCCTGCACAGCATTTATTTTCTTGTTCTAACATCATTTTTATTCCTTTCATTAATTTAGGCCTAATTTTCTTCACTCGCAGGCACCTGTCAAGCTCATCACTTTATTCCGCAGTTTTGTTTATTTTCCATATTATAAAAGCTTTCCTGCAAGTCTTAAATGTTTAGCTTTCTTGTTGCATTTAGCTATCGTGGTTGCTGGTTCTGTTTCATTTTAATGGCCATGTATAGAAATAGCGAAATGGAGACTCACTCCCCAACCGTGATATTTCCAATACTTGTTTCAGAAACTCTTTTTCGAAGGCTTGTAAACATTTCCAACACTTTGCGAACCATTGCGATTTTTTATTTTTTATTTTTTGGCGAAACGTAAAATATTAAGCAATTGTTTTACACTTTTAACTAAATTTGACGCACCGTGTAAAAACGCTCACCTCTCGGCGAGATAGCCCTTCTACATTTTTTGAACTTCGTTATTCCGTAAGACCACAAACCATCACAAGGCCAATAACAAACTTGTATAATAAGTTAGTGGTCGGTTGAGAGTTGTTCAGGGTCTGAGGTTTAATACGATAAGACTGTACATGGCTGTTAAATTCACTGCTGTTTCTTTGCCTTGCGAGATTTATATTACTAACAGATTGCTATATTTCATATTGTAGAAGATTTCACTGTGTAGTATCATTTAACTTTACTAAGGAAATTTTATAGAAAAGATTGATCTAGTGATATAGGTTCTAAGAAAAGAATTAAATATTGTTGGATTTCAAACCTGTCTGTGTGTATACACGTGTTGGTTGTGTGATGTTTTGACGTCTTGTTATGTCTTTATGTTTTGTGTTCATTATAATTATGTGTTGTCATCAGCGATGAGCCGAGTTGACGCTCCGATCACTAACTCTTTTTTTTTGGTTTATATTCCTTTACTTTAAATCCTTTTGGGGAACTATAATCGATCCAAATATAAAAATCAAAAGGATCCTTATAACCTGATGCACAGGTATTTCCACCCACAATCCTTGTCTGAAAGAATGTTGTGTTTCACTGTGAGGAAGCCATACAACACAGTTTTCCACAGTGTGAAAGGCGTGCAAACATAATTTTCATCGCATCAATACTTTAGTTACACAATATTTCACAGTACTCCAACGTGAAATCATCTCGAAACTCTTCCACAGTGTGAGAAAAATATACTGTGAATGTTAAAACGTATAAACATAGTTAACCAGCAGGGTAACAAAAAAAAAGATAACAAAAACGCCATTCCAGTGAGCTACAGTGCAAAATCGTACAATCACAGTGCTCCACAGTGTGCAAACCCTATTAGTGTGTTATTTATATTGCCTTTAATAGGCCCTGTGTTTACTCACTATTTATATTGCAACTGTGTGTCGTCGGAAAAGATAAGCTTTGTTGATCATTTTCACCTGTCCATTAGAAAATAAAATATCTCAATAAGCGCATGTGAACCAAAATGTTCAATAACAATTTAAACTAAAACGATTAAAAAAAAAAAATAAAAAAATTCAGCCCGTATAATGGTGGAAAACAATTCATAAGAGTACCAGACTCGGCCCTGTTAGGAACCTATTATTATAATCAAAACGGAGTTAGATAAGCATCCAAATAAGCAATAGCACTTCCTTTGAGACCTTTTACGCGACCAATTTATTAATTAAATACCGCAATTTCCTCTTGTTTAGGCTATAATCATGATATCGCCAGGCATGCCATTTCATAAATTGATAGGCTAAACACGCAATCAGTTGGGAGAAATTACCGGTTAAAGTGCGATGGTTTTTCATCTTTGAAACACTTAATCGTGACGGCTGCCATTTTGTAGAGAGTATACACTAATTGTTTTCCATCCTCCTGTTAACGAAGTGACCTTCATCGCCTGCATGAACATAATTAATGTCACAATAAAGACTATTATCATTTAGCAGTTAACAAAGGAAGGTCAATATTTAGCTGTTGATTAGAGCATTGGCGAAAGGTTCCATTATTATCTGACTCTGTATACAGTGAAGCAAAGGGGGAAAAACGTCAAGCTTTTCATGAAATATTAAAGGTTTCATTTAAAAAATATATATATATTCTTCTTCTTTTATTTGGCACGTATTACATTATAAAAGTACCATGCCGAGATTTAACTAGAAAGTTTGAAAATTAATTATGAAAATACCATTGTGCAGATGAAAACAAAAAGAACACACTTGATTACTACAACAAGTTAACAACTCAGGTTTAATCTGTTTCACTACAGGACCTCTAAAACTTCTTGTTCATCTAAGGATGGCTCTTTCATATTGTATTAGGTTTCAACGATGTCTTTAATACCTTTCAAATTGTTTACACTCTAAAAACTGAAGTGCTAATTTATGGGTGCTCGTATAGTGACTGCACTTGAAGTGCTAAATCAGCACCTGAAGTGCTGTTTTAGCACTTACCCAAGTGCTAATTTATCAACAAAAAATGTTCATGGTCGGTATGGGATTTGAACCGGGTTCACCTAGACATGGAAGAGTACCGCCGACGTTACCAATAGACCAACGGAGATCTCGCTAACTGGCTTTAATTATGACGGCATAGTAGATGATTATGGCAAATTTGAAGAAAGTTCATCATGCAACAATATGATCTGCTAGCGACCGTGAGATGTGAATTGGTCTAGCGTGCTCGTTAGCGCTTCTCATGCAGGGGGCCCAGGTTCGAATCCCAAACGAAGTCACGCCGTTTTTGCCTATTTTTGCTGCAAGTTCAGCTCACGCGAAAGTGCTAAAACAGCACTTTGAGTGCAGTTAAACAGCACTTTGAGTGCAGTCACTATGCAAGCACTTAAAAAGTGCTGATTTCAGCCCTTGGAGAGCTAAAAACAGCACTTCAGTTTAAGTGCTGTTTTCAGCTCTCCAAAGGCTGACATCAGCACTTCTTAAGAGCTTGCATAGTGACTGCACTCAAAGTGCGTTTTAGTACTTTCACGTGAGCTGGACTTTCAGCAAAAATGGACAAAAACGGCGTGACTTCGTTAGGATTCGAACCTGGGTCCCCTGCATGAGAAGCGCTGACGAGCACATTAGACCAATTCACATCTCACGATTGCTAGCAGATCATATTTTTGCATGACGAACTTTCTTCAAATTTGCCATAATCATCTACTACTAGTATGCTTTCATAATTCAATCAAGTTAGGGAGATCTCATTTGGCCTATTGGTAACGTCTGCAGTACTCTTCCATGTCTAGGTGGAACCCGGTTCGAATCCCATACCGACATTGAACATTTTTTAGTTGATAAATAAACACCTGAGTAAGTGCTAACATAGCACTTCAGGTGCTGATATAGCACTTCAAGTGCAGTCACTATACGAGCACCCAGAAATTAGCACTTCAGTTTTTAGAGTACATTCACAGGGCTTTCATCGAGAATAACAAATGGCTATCCCGGTTCTGTTTTTTTTTTCTGGGATGCACTGTATACTTCATTATTAAACGTGATATAATCATTAATTGTAGTCCGTTCTGTTTGTCTTTCATAATAAACATTATTTCACACATATCCTGAAGAAAAACAGCTCCAAAGGGATTGATTTAGAATAGATTGGTTGAGATCCTAGCTGGAATGTCTCAATCGCATCAACTGAATTCATAAATTCATCAATTTGAAATCCCACTCCATTCCTTATCGCTCACTTTATGATTCAAATTTATTACCACTCCACGTTTTTTCGTATCTTGTATTGTTTCTAAGGAAACGTTCAAATACAAGCGAAGAAATGCTCAACCAAGGGCTCATGATATCATTCAATCTTGCTTAGACTAATCAGTTTTTGATGAAAATGAGAAATTCAAATCATAGAGAAGGATCGGATGAAGTGCATGATTTGTGAATTTTTATTTGTCTGGCCTCAAATGCTCATCTCCCTTGATGGAATATGGATATTAGCATCCAGCTGACAGAAAATCAAGACAAAAATCCGGTGGATGAAGCACTATTATTTTGAAAGGGTCCTCACAACCATCAACCACTTAGTATTAAATATGACTTAAATTCGGCCGAGACATCGCTATATTGATTATATTTTACCTGATGGTATTTAGAACCATTAGGTAGATGAGGATAGTGCTCCTTCTCTCCTCCCTCGTTTTCCTTTCTCCAATTTGCTGCATAATTTGATCAGAGAAGGTATTAGTTTATAATATCCCATTCAAATCTACATTGAACAGTAGCGCCTATGTCTTTATGTTTTTTTTTTTTTCACGCGACTTCGTAGCGCTCGATGTTTAAATACCAAGTACCTGTTCTGCGGACCCGCAAACCAGGTATTCAACACCTTAGTTAAGAATAAATACCATATTGGAAGCATTTTGCATACATTATTTGTTGCTAGTCGGCGTGTCTGAGACAAGCTTTTGGGTTGGTCAAAAGATGTGCATAAATTAGTGAACCGTCTATTGGCACAGCAGGATTTCATATTTTTTATTTTTATTACTATTTTTTATTTGATTTAATTTTTTGCAATGACGGCAATCTATGCAAAACAAAATTTGGGAAAAGGCAAATTTGATCGGTTCACTATCCTCGGCTAGAATGACGAGGCAGGAGGGGGCAACAACCCTGCCAAGTATATCGTTTGAAAATAGCTCCCTTATATATCCGTCATCAAAAGGGAGTTTGCTCTGATAAATTCCTCAATTTATGCAATCATTGTTTACCAGAGCAATAAAGTGCACAAAAGGAAACTCGTGTTTCCCCAGTCAAGACTTCAGGCACTGCAACGTTTTAGCTTTGGTTAATAATTTTTATTTTTTCAATTTGTTATGTATATTGGGCGCTTATTTTTTCTTTAAAAAAAGGTTTAAGGGGGGATTTTTTTTTTTTCCTTTAGGGGCGGTGGGACCAAAAATTGAAATGATGGCGCGTTCGCACAAAAAAAAGAAATTGAATTCTCCCCGCCTCTTTTAATTTGGAAACCCTTTATACAGGCCTAAACATTATATTCAGTTGACACTTGAGGGCAATACTTCATTTGCTTACCCCAGCCAAATACCTGTCTCTCCATATAAACCATGTAATACTATCGCCTATCAAGATACATACATGAACGTATCTAAGAGGTTATTTTCCAAATAAAATAAACGGTCAAAGTAATTATGAACATGACTGTAAAACAAATATTAATTAATTGATGTGTCCATTTGATTTCAAAACATAGGCTGTTACGAGGATCATTGTTCACGAGGGTTTTTTTTTTTTTTTTTTTTTCAACTCAACCTGGTCGACAAAAAAAAACCAAACAAAAAAAAACGGCAGCACCCTATTAATTTTAAACTCCATTTCACTTTATATAACCTTAAATATTAACATGAGCCGCATTCGTCAACATTTTGCTCTGGACTTTCTGGTCAGTCATTGAAATTGGACAGGTATTCAAATGATTTCGGAAACGGAAATTATCAAAGTGCTTAATAGTGCGAATGTGCATGAATTCACAATTAGACCGTATTACAACCCTTAGAGATTCCCCTGTCAACTTTGGGTGGCGAATTGAGCATTTACAAAATTACCTTTTTTTTTGTGGACGGCGTGGAGGGAATGGAAATAATCTTGTTTGGCGTTTCATCTGTCAAAATCGTCATAGTGCCTGTCTTTTCTTCTGTACTCTGGTTTCATTTATGCTTAAAATAAAAAAAGTTGGTTAGCCATTTTAAATGTTTGTCCGTCTCATTTTGTTTTATGTGCTACTGCATAAATTTCACAAAATCATGTGTTGATTTGCATGCAATCTTGTAGATTTAGGCAAGTTTAATCACTGCACTTTTCACCACTAACAAGCTTTTAATAACATCACGATTTATGTTTTAATTTCTTAGAATTGTACCATGGTAGACGCACAGCAGCCAACATAATTTGTGTATCTGCTTTTTGTGTCTGTATATTGTTGAATATAATGTGAATATATACATATACTATTTATGGAAGAGAAACAAAATTATATTAAATCATAAATGACAAATGCTAAAACGTTGTTACAAAGTTAGTATACATCTGATAATCATACAAATGATAAGCCAAACTAAAATTTAATCAGATAAAAATATTATGGTTAATGATCGGCAATTTTTTTTTACTTTATCATCTCTTTTTTTTTTTTTAAGATTAGAAGCATTGTTTACTTTTATTGTTTATGAAGTAAAATGTACATGACTTCGAAATTTACCTACACTCGTATTGTTCCTAACATATACTTTTCTTTCTGATTTTCTTTCCTCTTCTTCTTTGCCATTTACCTACTGTTTATCCTCTTATTTTCTTCTGCTTCTCCATATTTGGGGTTTGGTTGTTCTTTATTATTTATTTTTTTCTATTTCAATCTCCCCCCCCCCTCTCTCTCTATTTCTCTCCCTCTCTCACTATCATCATCCTTTCTACACATCTCTTTAAGCCACCTACATCACTTTCTATTCATCCTCCATATTTCTTGTCATCTTTTCTATCTCTCTACCTTTTGTTGTATTTTTATTTTATTCACTCACTTATTGTCTTCTCCCTTCCTCCTCCTCCTTCTTCATCATCATCGTATTTCTGCCTTTTCTTCATCAATGTCTTCTTCCTCAATCCTTTCATGTTCTTATTTTTTGTCGTTACCTTCTTTCCTCCTTCTCTTGATTCGTATTCTTCATTTCATCTCCCCGTCATCCTCTATCTCCATCCTATTTGTCAATGATCTCTTCCATCGTCAATTTTTTTTTCTCACGCTCTCTTCCCATGTGTTCATGCTCCTGTTCTTGGCTTCTCCATATCACTCTCCTTTTTCCTCTTCTCCTCCATATCCCACTCATCATCTTTTTTCCTTACATTTTTCAATGACCTCTGTCGTCTTTTCATGGCCACAATCTTTCTTTCATTCCTTCTTTCCTCTTTGCCCTTCTCATCATTTCATATTTGTTATTTCATTTCCTGCTTCTCCTCCTCCTGTTTTTTCCTTCTCCATATCATCAACCTCCTCCCCTTTCTCCTCTTTTCCTCCTTCTCTTTTCCATTCTCCATATCATCATCCTCCTCTTTTCCTTATTTTCCTCCTCCTTCTTCTCCTTCTTCTAATCCTCATCCTTCCTATCACAGGAGGTAGCTGCATTGTGTGAACAAGCTCTTGTTACATCCATCCCCATCACACAGCTAAACAACAACCATGAGCAACCGCCTGGGGTACGGGGTAGTAACCACTCCCTTCGCGATGAGATCACCCTCACTACCACCAACGAAACTAGCAAACCCACCCACTTGTGATGACACGCCCACGCACCAAGCCTTCAAAAACTATTTTCTATTAAACTTTCAAAAAAGACAACAAGAACGACATTGTGACCAAATTAAGAACATTTGACAGAAACTAGAGAAAACCAAAGGACCATTGCCTGTCATCTATGTATATTTATTATTCCATTCGTCTTCAGAAAGCGTTTTATTATATGTAGTCTTTTGTGAAGAGAAGCGTGATGACAGAGAGGACAAGAAATCATAAACATTTGGATTTATCCTCCTAGTTATATCCTGATTGTCTGGAACGCCGGGGCCCTCAACAACATTGCTTATCAAACAGCGCAATTTGTGTAACTTTATATTGAATTATTGTATTGTAAGCAAGCTACCCTCGAAGTAATATTATGCCACCATCTTATTTGGTTGCTGGATTATATTTTGTTTTTCTTCGACATTTTATCTTGAGCGGGAAACTTTTTAAATGTGCGTTCACTGCAGCTGCCGCATCACCTCGGCCTACATAGCCTGATTCAAAATAGGTCCTGCAAAATATTGATATGCCTTGTAAATAATTGAAATCAAGGATTTTAGAACAGGAGTTCATTCCTTAAAAACGATATCTCCTTCCAGCAAGAACCTTTTCAAACAAAAAATCAGCGAGCTCGTTACATCGGAACGGACGCGTGTTTGGTGGGAGAGAGACAATGGAGCATTGTGAGTGGTTTGCATTTTTATATCACGTGATGAAAAGGTGCTTTCTGTCGCCTCATCGAGTGGCTGCCGTTTCAATGCCACGTGATGCCAATTGTGAATGTCAGGTGACATATTTATGACCTGTATACTCGATTATGATATTTCACTAATAAAGAGAGATCCCGTATATCCAGTGAAGAAAATAAAAGAGCGGGGAAATGTACATACATAAAACATACTGCAATAAGTACTTGAATATGTGTTGCTCGGAATTCACGTTTATTTTAGTGAATGTAAGAGCATGTAGACCGTAGTTTATTAATGGCTCGAAGATAAATGATACAAAAACATTCGACCTCAAATTTTCCTACACGTTTACTGGTTAGTATTTTTACTTGTAGCGTAACCAGATATTTAGGGTGTATTTTTTAAAATTTTATTTCTATTTTTATTGATGGTCAGAGTAATGTTGTAATTATAATGAAACCCTTTCATTTAATCGTTTTTATTGTACTACATAAGTACTGTCATTTTGCTTTTTTTTATGTTCCTCGAAACATTGTGTGAAAATAACAGAGAATTATAAGGGTAGATACATGATATGCCAAATTCGGAGTGTGTTCATACACGAAGAACAGGCATTATTGTTACAATAGTCTTTCTTGTATATTTCAACCAAGAAAAGATATATATATATATACATCTTGTCGAATTATTTACGTGTAAAGAGAGAGAGAAATAGATAGTATATGTTTACAAAAGTAGAAAATGGTTAATTGTTTTCTCGTGATTCAGAGAAATATTTACCACTTTTATGGGATTAAGAAGGGCTTTTTTTTTCAGATTTGGTGTGTAGTTTGCAGAGGATTTTTTTAAAAACTACAAATAAGAAAAATTACTACATGTATATAAATCACTAAAAAATATGTCCAAAGATAAAGATATGATTTTTTTTGTTTTGTTTTTTTGTTGTTTTTTTTTTTGTTTTGTTTTGGTTTTTTTTTTGTTTGTTTGTTTGTTTGTTTTTTTTTTTTTTTTTTTTTTTTTTGGGGGGGGGATTCAGTTATCTTTTAATTTTCATAAGTTCACATGTATTGGGATCATAAAAATTGTGTTATGAACCGGTTTTGATGCTTCAATGTCTTACCCTTATCATTTATAGGGATGTCAATATTACTGTCCATTTCGGACCCCCCAAAAAAATTGAAATTTCAGATTTGTGTACATCCAATATCTTTTCACGCATGCACCGGCCAAAATTGCGTGTGCGTGTGTGGGGGGGGGGGAGCGTATCATTATTCAAATAATAACCTTGGAGTGACAAACAGAATGCAATCGCTTAATTATTGATAAGGATATATACTGAAATTTGGAAGCAGTTAAAAAAAATATGGGGGAGGGAAAATGTTAAATAATATGTACCTGTATATGAAATTAAATGGCAAAATACGATTTTTTACTATGATTTCGATATCTTCGGAAGGAAGTTTTGAATTTTCATTAAAAGTATAGGGTCATTTTCTAATCCCCTGGTCCTAGAATAGGCTGACAAAATATTTTCTCCTGCGACAATTCCTTCTGTTTTCATTCCGCCTAACATGTCTAAATTGAAGGGTTAGGGTTCAAGTACTTTTTTATGTTAGGATTGGGTTAGGTAGGCTATAGTGTTAAGTCCAGGGTAGACGTCATTTGATTATTGTATGGAATTGACCACACATATCATTGAATCTAAATGTGGTCAGAATACAGTGTGAAAAAGAGGTGTGTACTTCATAGGAAATTAAAATGTTATATGAATATCAAACGGTTATGCAAAGAGAGAAAATATTCTTCACGTGCTCATTTCGATGTGTAGTTGAGGTAAAATCTATATTGCCTAAAATATGAAGCTACCTGTTACCTTGTAAAGTATTTTAACCGTATCACGTAACCGTAACCTATCAATTTTATTCCCAGAAGCCGGCTAACATACGGGTATAGCTGGATAGCACATTCAGCACTAGTAATTGCCAATAACCTGGAATCAATTGTCATTAATTCAACCAAGCTTTTTAAGTATGTGGGCATGTAAGCGCGTTTGTATTTAAACTTGAATTCTTCATCAATTCACTTTTGGGTCAATGTATTCCAAACGCTATTCCTATCCGTGGTTATCCATTCGCACGTGTAATTGGATATTGCCGAACTAAATATACCTGTACAGGATTATAACATGGATTCTATATTTATATACCAGAGACGCATCTTGTCAGGGTTTGGTTGATTTCAGTTGAGTTTTAAAGATTCACTATGTACTAAAGGAGATAAGAGTTTTGATCTTCACTGCGATGGAGCGAGATGGCAGAAAAATGTATAATTTGGTTCGTTTCGAGTTGTGTATACATTATATATATATATATATATATATATATATATAATTTTTTTGTTGTGTGTGTGAAAGTCACAATTACCTGTTTATGATCCTACTTACCATTCTAGAAGGAACATTGTAATTGTATTCACAGTTTATTCCCACTAGTCAGCTATCTGAAAACGCTAAAATCAGCTGTGATTTAACCGATGATTTCACACGGTAATTCACAGTTATGTTTGATTTCTCAACATGAACTTACTCCCTCATAATGTGAAAACTTGATTCAAATTGCTAGACTTCAAAAGTGTAAATGTGACATCACATTCTTTTACACACTGTGTTCTCTCAAGTAGTCATTTTACAACCCGTTATCGACAATTTTTTTTTCAAATTACGTTTGCAAAAGAAATGCTCTAATCTTAACATCTAGCAGTGTATATTATAGGTTTTCCCGGCCAATTTCATACATCTATCATCCGTTTTCATTTAATGTGTATTCAAATTCGTGTGTTTGATGCGACAGACTGACTGTAGTCAAACAATTTCGTATTCATGCTCTCCTATTCGTTTTTAGGCACACAAAGTAATGGTTGCAAAGTTCAAATTCGGATATAGGCATGTAATTTCATTATTTGTGCATTCAAATTAGTGCAAATTTGAGTATACGGAATGAAATGTCGACAGGATGAATAGTTATTTGAATAGTTATTGCCGAATGTATATGCTTATTATGTGAAGTAGAATGCGCAAATACGAAATCGATCACAACAATCGTTAATTTTGATGATTGAATACGATTTTGACTGGCAACATTTCGATGCATAAGCGTTTTTCCCGAAAATGAATGCCTCTAATATGCAATTGATTGACAAAACAATGAAATTGGCCGGGAAAACCTATAATAAACTTAAATATAAGGAATAAACATTAAGAAATCTCAGATGTAATAGCCAAAGGCTCTATGAATTAATTAAGGGTTGTTTTACGATCAGGGTACACCATTTTGTCTCACTGGACCAAAAAAAAAAGTTGTTTTGTTTTCCCTCAATTTTTGTGTATGTGTTCTAGACAAGTAAAATGATATTGCTTTTAAATTTGGAGGCATGAGGTCACCAACTTATTTGGTATAGAGGTTCAAATTTTCTATTACACGTAAAGTCAATTGCTTTATTTTTCGGAGAGGACGTTTTTGACAGAACGTGATCTGACAACATTGTAACGTGAACTGTCTGAAAAATAAATGGATGTGGGTGAAGTAAACATTATATATAGGTTTGTGGCAAATATACAAGACAGTTTTCTTACAGACAAAAACATTGTTCATCAAGTGATGTCTGACTATGCGTTAAACCACCGATTTCGGAGAGGACATTTTTTGACAGAATTGGCACCCCATTTTTGGTTAATAGTCACAAAAAAATCAAATTAACTCTAGCTTCTGGGGTTTTCAGTTTTTAAACAATCACATTTCAGTAGTCAATTCTGATTGAAAAAGCAAGCCGAATGATTGCTAATAATGAAGATGCGCAGGCTCAAAATCAGAAAAAAATAAAATGCGACAGTAATTTTGCCCTAAATTCCATATAATGGTCAATTTTTAGAAGTAAATGTGTATTTCAATAATTCATTTTTCTCTTGAAGGTTGCTCTAACAGTGCCCAATAGCTTGCCAGCGTAGATTTGATATTACCATACCTCTATTTCTTTTTATGGTGCACAGAAGGCCATGTTTTGACGGTGTACCCTGATCGTAAAACAACCCTTAATATATTCTGAGCAACCCATGAAATCAATTTTGTATAACTACAAATAAATGTTTCTTTCATTTCAGTTTCAATCTAATGTAATTATCTGGTTCCCATAAAAATGGAATAACTATTCGTGATTTACAAAACGAGGTTAAGAAATTAATACAAAATTTCAATACCCCCAAATGTGTTCTAGCATAGTTTTCAAAAGTAAGTTGCATAGACGTTTGACTTTCGTTGTGATATGCATGATTGTAAAAGATCAATTGCTTACAAAAGTTTTTAGAAAATGTAAAATTTGACTTTAAACAACAATCGTCAATGTCACAATCATGTCATAGTCTTGGATCCAGGCGGGGCGTAAGGGACGCCCCCCCCCCTATAATTTGAAAACATTCATTGACTGTACATTCTAAAATTGGACAATTTGGGCGGCGCCCACTCCTGTCCTCCCAATCAGGCCTGGTGCCCCCTGAATCCGCCACTGTGTCATTCAAAGAATTAGGGAAAATATTCCGATTGTAGGCCTATATACCGTATATTGAGATACTAGTAATTCTGAAGCTGACGATTGTCGAAATTTAAATGTCATAGAGCTCATACCTTACCTCTTGAGTGAATCACGTGACTGTGTTTTGTCCTAAGTGAGTTCAAAGTTAAAAAGTCAAATACATGTCAAATTATGCAACTTGATGTCGCTATTATATTTGTTTTCCTGATGCATCTGTCTTCATTGCTCGATCTTCAGTCATTAGTTATGCTCATAAAATCTGGGAATTAGCTCGCTTTAGCTCACATTTCAGGATAATGAATTTAGATAGATTTTCATCTTTAAAATATTATGCCATGAATTTGCAAAGAGAATCGTCCATTTCAACGAAGAATCTTTATTAGGATTAGTAAAAGGGAAACTAGTATATACGCTTCTGATAATTTCTTGATTTTGAATCGAATAAATAATTGTAAAAACTATTTTCATTGTGTAAAAGGTGTGATTATTGACATAACCTCAGTCTGTGTCTATGTTTCAATCAAATGCAATTGACGTGTCATTCACAATTAAAATTAACAACCCCTAACAAATTATTTCGTTCCGTCCAGTAATTGTACAGAACACTACTATTATACATGGCAAAAATCAAATCAAAATAATAGAAATAGAATTCGATTTAAAAAGGTGTGCGTTACAATTATATTTATGTGTGTGTTTGTCTGTCTCTGTGTGTGTGTGTGTGTGTGTGTGTGTGTGTCTTGGTGCCTTCGTCTTTCTCTCTTCGCTATATTTTAAACAGGTTCCAGTCTATTTTTTAACTACTGTAATAATATACATGTTTCAACAAAACTGATATACTGAATCACGGAGAATATTCCCATATGTCTATGAATCTATACTGACAATAAAAGCAATTGGTTTTTTTTTTTTTTTTTTTATGTATTTGAATGTTTTATTAGAAGTCAAGGTCAAAGACAAATTATTCTTTACGTCGAAAGGTGAGAAATTTGTACACGTCCAAAATTAAGTTTTAAAGAAAGCTACGTCTTGAAGACTACTGGACAAGCAACATTTTTATTTATTTTTTTTTTTTTTATCTTACACTTTCGTGCAGATGCAAATATGTCCAGAGTGTTTCACAACTTATGAACGATCTTATATAGATGTTCAAATCATATTAAAGTTCAAATCTGCGGATATGTATTATTACTATAAAGGAAGATAAAGTCGAAGGATATTTCCTTGTAAAATACTTATTGAGATTGAGTCACCATTTGGGACGAATTTTGAGCATCCCTTCATATTCAAGTCGCTTTGGAAAACATTTGTGCGCAACTTTGTGCTCGGCTTGCTTAAATGACCTAGAAAACTAATGTACTGGATGCATACCCCTCCCCCACCACCTGTGCTATCGATGCCCATTATTGAAGCGAAAGTTGCAATTGCGTGTGATGCATGAATGTTTATAGTAATCACTGGCAGTGAAATAAACAGGGTAGGATTATCATTTTTTACGAACCCTCCTCACGGGTTCGCGCTGTTGAGGGTAATAAGCTTGTTGCTATTTCGGAAGAAACGCTTCATCTATCATTATTATCAATAAACACACCGTGTAACATTAATAAATTTTCCTTGTTGAGATGTCATATTTCTGATCCAAATTCACTAAGTGCATGACGACATCGCAACCGCTGAAGAAAAATCTAAATTTGATCAAGAGCAATATCAGGCAAGTCCAAGCTATTTTGTGCGGTAACAAACGGGACATTTAGAGCCAAAAATAGGCTTTTATGATAAATCTCACATTGAAATCCCAATCCTTAGGTACATTTTTGAAGGTACTAAGAACCGTCAACAAAAACATAAACAATAATAGAAATAACTCATTTCATATTTTATTTATGATAGATTATTCGTTGGTAAACCACGGGACCAGAAAAAAATGGTGTTTTTAAATTTTTACTTTGTTCACATGATACTCTGATTTTAAAAAGCAGATAAAAACTTATTAAACATGTAATGCGCTTAGAGCATTTGGTTTCAAGTGGATTAGGCGCCTAATAAGTTTAATTTATTATTATTATTTTTATTTCTATTATTGCAAATACATAGTTTAATGTCAATACAGCTTCAAGTTTTCTGGCAAGGTCAAGTTTTATAAAATATGCCAGATAATACACGGGACAATTATTCCATGAAATATTTTCCATTAAATATTTGGTGTAGCCAAGGCGTAGCAAAGTATTGTGTAATAAAAAATCCCGCTGATAAAACAAGAGACACATGATACAACACACCAATGTAAAAGAAATATTTATTTTGTTTCATTACTTAAGTTCGGAGGGCGAATAATAAAACTGCATTATTTCACATCAGCTCAGTAACTTTTGTGAGACTATTACCGAGACATGAATACTTTAAGAATAAAAATATGGAAAGTTATGTGCTAGGTTTGTGATATTTTTACCAGAGGTAGCCAAGATGATATTGAAACAGAAAATATGACATTCTTGGTTGTACTCCTATAACAAACCTTTAGAAAAAAAAATGGTTGAAATGAGCATTTTTAATGCATTCTATTATTTTTTCATGAATGTTAGTGAGCCTTAGGACGTCATATGTCCTTGAAATGATATTTTGACCTCATTTGCATTAAGTTTATTTCATACCCTTTATGGTGATATATGACACATTATACATACCTTTACAAACTCACTGATACACTTAACACAAAAATGGTCGAAAAGTTGAAAAATCACCACCTCGGGAACAAATAGCTTGGACTTGCCCTATATTTAAATCTCACACATCCACAAAATGCCCTTCAAATGTTTGAAAATGCCTATGCTTCAACAGTTAAAGCTCAATATAACATTCCAAACTTTCAAATGATCTTAGGCAAGGTTTGAAACATGTTAAGGGCCTGTCCCACAGAAGGCGGTCGTTGTGGCGACAACCTACGCCTGTTAGAACCTGTCAGAATCGTGTCAGACTCGGAGGTGACCGTAGGTCATATACGTACCTACGACTCTGTCTACGGTAGGCTACGACAAAGGCTTGCTTCCACACAAACAATAGACTAACAATCGTTTGTCTCCGCGAATACAATAGCCTAGACTCTTGCGCATCTGGCGGCTAGACTTCTCTTGTCGCAGCTTAAAAATCAATCGAGTATGAACTTGCGCACAGGGCGATCCTTGCGACTTGACGAGTGTTATCTACCTTACGGCCGCCTGTCGCCTTTAGGTTCGTGATTGTCCTCTCAGACGCTCATTATAATTTCGGTCTTGAGTGATTTTTGAAATTTCAAAAATTTGCGACGACTCTACAGTATATGAATGGGAGGCCGATCCTGATTTTGGTGAATTGAGTTGGCGAAAAAGGCCGTAGCAGCTTTAATTTCACTGGCCGTTTGGTTTGGCGGTACGTACAACGTACGCTGTAGCGCGGCAACCTACAACTGGCCGCCGTTCCAGTCCGCTACACGTGAGATATCTGGCGACAATCTACGATAGCACCTTGTCACAACAAGAGAAGACAGGCTACGGTCATTGACGTCAACCTAACTGACGCCGGCTATTGTTTCATTGACGTCAACCTAACTGACGCCGGCTATTGTTTAACTTGTTGAAAATCCAGCGGGGAACTGAATTTTGCTACGTATTTTTTTGGCGACAGACGAGATAATTCACAATCTTATAGGTGATTGGACCTGCGCATGGTGACGACTGGTAGTTCGTAGGTTGTCGCCACAACTATCGCCTTCTTTGGGACAGGCCCTTAAAGGGACAATGAAATCGAAATGATGGTCGACTACACACCTTTTATTAGGAGTAATAACCAAATCGGGCTCACATCGGAGCCAATCGCAAGATTGACGTGACGTCACTGCAACATGGAATATAGTTATTTCCCTTTATTTAGAGAAGGGTTTAGCATCAGCAATACATTACAAATTTAGTAGTAATAAGAATATTGGGAACTTTTGAAAGTATGATGCTCAACGATATAATGTTCATACCAATTACGATAACATCTTTGTTTTTCCACAATCACATTGAAGCGGCTCGTGGAGTGTGAGGCGGGCTTTAGAGGGTTCATTCAAGGTATGTAAAGAATTCGGGCATCTAGCCTGCTTAGTCACAGACCTACCTGCACGACGAAAATCCTTGTGTACAATTAAACCTAATTCCTCGAGGCGCGCACCAAGTATTTATTTCCATTAGGTTCTACGCGTATTTTCGAATCGAAGCCCTCGGATTTCAGTAATTATTTTTGCATTGTATCAAATTATATGCCTCCCCTACCTCTCCCCTATATCACTGTCTCCTTATCACTCCCTATATTAACTATAATTATCAATGTTCTTCCTTTTCGATTCCCATCTTATTACCCGCGTCCAACCCGGTCTTGTCATAAGAGAGCTGGAATCACTCCCGTTATTTGGGCTTGTTGAATGATGCTTGCTGCAGTGGAATGGGGAACTGTTTGAGGGTATGCGTTGATTTATCTGGGGCAAAACCATGCCTGCGAAACAAAAGGGTAAATATTGGAAATATGGAAATGGAATGACCATCATTATGATTAGATGCAACGATTAGAAAGACGATGACAGAATATCAAGAGAGTTAATAATGGTATAGTCATCTTGAAGGAGAAATCGGGGGGGGGGGGGGAATAGAGCAAGATATCTACACACAGCACAACAAGAAAGTTCCCCCTATTTTAAATATCAATAATTTTTTAACCAGGAGGATTTTTAAAAATCTAATTATATGTCCATGTACGTAATTTAATTAGCTACCATGGGAGTGAATTTTAGGAAAAATTATGAAGCCATGCTTCAGTGAGCAATGGCTGAATGCAAAAATGTCTTTTCTGAAGTTCTCAAGCCTAAAATCTCAACTTTGATTCAATGATATAGGATCAATTTTTAGATTTTAAACATTTCACGCATCAGAATATACGCAAAACGTGCTTCCAAACATATGGAATGGACAAAAATTTACAAGGACAAGAATTTACAAAAGTCAAATATTGCCCATTTTTATTGTCAATTTTTTGTTCGTTATACTCTGAGTTAATTCTTGAAGCTTGGCACAAATCTTTAAAAAGTCATTAACTTAACAGGAACGTAGGTCGAATTAAGAATCGGACGTGCCATTAGGCCGTGCCAGGGCCGTAAACTTTCTTCCCTTTTTTTCATGTTTTTCTCATATCTTGTGTTCACTGAAGCAAGAAAAATCGGGTTTTTTGCGAAAATGAAATCAAATGAATACTTTTAAACGAATTGTTATGGTTAAGCAAATTAAGCAATTTAATTTTGGTTTCTAAATAAATTAAAAAAAAACAGCTTTTCCAGTGCCACGTGCTCACTGAAGCATTAATTTTTTTAATAAATGCAATAGGATCGTGTAAACAGGTGCACCGGTCATAAAAATGATACAAAAACAGACATTCACATGATTTTTAGTGTAAAACATTGAAAGAATACTTACTTAGTGTTTCTCACATGGTACTTTATGGTGTTCATTCAACCGTGAACTGATTTATTTTATTTTAAAGTTAAAAACACTCTTCCTAGACATGAATCCTATCATATTTGATCAATTGTACAATGGAAAAGAAGCAAAAATCACAGTTTGGGCATTATTGCTGCATGCTCACTCAACCGTGAAATTTTACGCAAATGTCCTTTCCGTATGTTTGGAAGCACGCTTTGCATACATTCTGATGCGTGAAATGTTTAAAATCTAAAAATTGGTCGGATATCATTGAATCAAAGTTGTGATTTTAGGCTAGTAAACTTCAAAAAATGACATTTTTACATTTAACCATTGCTCACTGAAGCATGACTTCATAATATTTCATAACATTCGCTCCCATGGTAGCTAATTAAATTTCCTTCATGGACATATAATTAGATTTTTTTAAATCCTCCTATTTAAAAAATTATTGATATTTGAAATAGGGGGAACTTTCTTTTGTGCTGTGTTTATAAGTTAAAATGGAAGAAAAGAGGGGGAAATTGAGGAGGCCAGAGAGGATGTGTGAGAGGGTGATAATATATATAAAGGAAAATGTTTCGATATATACATGTAATAATTGTAAGGATAACAGAAATTCATCACTGCTAATATTAGAGTTTCGCAAAGATTTAAGTAATCCACTGACGAAAATCGGTCACGGATTTTTCGTCACAGCGCATTAAAATCATAACATGTTAAGGCAATCTCTGGATTCATCACCTGATTTTCAAAACATAGTTTCTTCCAAAAACATCATATCTATTTTTATGTGATGTTTACGTGGAAATGACGTAAGTTTGTATTTTATTATTACACAGCCCTTGCTCTATGTTGAACAAACATCTCATACATGGTAATCCCTCCCAGAAAAAAAAAACAAAAACACAGTGTCCACACTGTGGACACTCTGCGAAAATGGGCCAAATCCACATAATGAGCTCTGTGAACTCAGTGTACGAGTCCTTCACAATGTGACGACAGTGTTGCTTTTGCCCATTTTCACGGTGTCGGAACTGGAAATTCGACACGTAACCACATTGTGTCACAGTATGTTTACATGTTTGTGTTCACACTATCACTACGGGACACTGTTTTTGTTTTTGTTTTGTTTTTTTTTTCCAGCGGGTAAGAAATGGATGAGATAGAGGATTGGGCCTACCAACAGATTGCAGAGTTCGTGTTTCGATTGTGTGCACGTGTGTGTGTAGTGGTTGTGTACCTGTGTATGTGTGTGTGTGTGTGTGTGTGATAGAGAGAGGGAGAAAGAGAGAGACTAGAGAACGCACTGAAAGATAGAAAAGGAGAATGTGTGGAAGTCAATTAAAGAGAGGTGAAGATATTAAGGGAGAAAGAGAATGATTAGACCGTATACATGACAGAGGGGGTAGGGAATCAAAGATGACAGGCAAAACGAACGAACTTGACGGCAGTACAAATATTGATGTATAATTCATTAACATGCTGTTTTATTTACAATCACGTCCTTATACACTGTGAATTAGACGTTTATTACACTGTAAAAAAAAAATAATAAAAAAATACAGACAAAATACAGCAAAGTGATGTCAGCAGAGTCGCCATACAAAAATGTAATTTAAAATACAGTTTTTTTGTAAATTTCTCCCTTAAGAATTGATGAAAGAGAAGGAAAAATATCATTAGAGTTTTATAGCATACGTATTTGGTTAAAACGGAACAAATGTGTTACTCCTGATGTATATTTTGTATTTCTCACGTAATTATTTACAGGAGAAACTTACAACAAAACTGTTTTTAATTACATATTTTATGGCAACTCTGCTGACAGCAGATTTGCTGTAAAAATACATATATTTTTTTACAGTGTAAGGAGACAATACTAAAATTCAATACCAAAAATATCCTACATGAATTCAAAATGAAATATTATCTTTCGTTCTTTGTTTTGTTTTGTTTTTGTTTGTTTTTTGTGTTTTTTGGTTTGTTTGTTTGTTTGTTTTTTTTTTTTTTTGGGGGGGTTTCATTTTCCCCCTTATAAGAAAAATTATTAACGCTTGATACTCTTGGTTTTTGTGTGTTTTTTTTTTCATTTCATTCACTACTCTCTCCATCTATTGCTGTCATTGTCTTCATTACCTTGAAATATGTAATGTGTATTTAAAGATTCAAGATTCAAGATTCATTTATTTCACTCAATATAAAAACAACATAAATGCATCATTGAAAATACAGCAAATATAACAATTGAAAGTACATTATATAAAAAAAAAAAACAAACAAACAAACAAGGGAACAAATGAATGGAGATCAATGTTAACGATAATGATGTATCCTGGCTATTCGACCCGGTCAAGAGGGCGTGGGTCACTGAGAAGAGAGAAAGGAAGCTTAAGTCAAGAAGAAAGGAACGATGAAGTTTGAGAATAAGTCGAGATAGGGGTAAGGGGGCCGTCACACTGAGGTCGTTCTATAACGTTCTATAACGTTCTTGCCCGTTCTTTAAAAAATTGCTGAACGGGCTTTGGTCGGGTTGGAACTTATAACTTTGAAAAATAATTTCTTGAATACGATACTAGGCAGTTCATAAATAGTTCTCGTTACGTCAATTCCGCCTTTATCGCGTCCGCAATACGTTGTTATCCAGTTCAGACCGAGTAAACAGCTCGTTCACTCTATACCGTTCGTAGCACGTCCAAACCGTCACTAAAGTACCTATGCGCAGCATGATAAAAGTTAGGTACCACGTTCATAGTACGTCCTTCTCGTTCAGAGTAAGTCCTATCCGTTTAAGGAACGTTGTCACTACGTTTAATTTCAGAACTGGAAGCCAGTACGATTTTTTTTTAACATGTTCAAAAAAATCGGAATGCCTTTCCGTTCTCTCCGTTCGGGCCCGTTCGCCAAGTTCGTAAACAGATTGTAAACGGTCTGTACTAGATTCTAAAAGGTCTGTACTACGTACAGTCCGTTTGTAAACAGATTGAGCCCGTTCAACAAGAACTACCAAGAACGCAGTGAGAACTAGCTCAGTGTGACGGGAATTATGACATGCCGTTCTGTTTAAAAATTGAAACGTATTGCTATCTAAGCCCGTGCTATAAAGTCCTGAGCAGATTGAAATATAGGTCTCAAGTACGTCCACTCCGTGTGTACATAGATTAAGCCCGTTCTGCAATAATTTCAATAACATGGTAAGAAATTGTTCAGTGTGATAGTAGTATAAGCGAATAGATCAGCTATTTGATTGCCACACATTAATTGTTACAATTACAGAAACCTCACAACTTTTAGAATAAATACGAAAAACGGCCATTGGTCCGAAAAAGAACGCGTACATTTGACCTAATTATTTTTGGATGAAGATGAACAACGTTCGTATACAGTCCTCAATACGTCCATCACGTCTTTGCTTCGTCTGCAGTCCGTTTGTATCTAGTTAAAATCGGGTGAAAATGATCGTTTCCACGAAACAGAGCCCGTCTGAAACAATCCAAACCCGTCCCCAGTTAGTTTCAACCCGTTCTTAATCAGTTCCAATTCGTTTCCAATGCGTTTCGTCCCGACCTAACTAGTTCTGAGTCGTTTTTAATCCGTCAAAATCCGTTCTAACTCGTTCTTACGTCGACCAAACGGCCTCCAGAAAGTTCATCTCGTTCTTACTGCGTCATTATCCGTGTCTAGAACGTGTTGAATGCAAATGCGTGCCCGTTTCCCATAAAAACCCTAGCCCATTTTTGCCAGACCTCATGCGTCTTCGTAACTTCAAGCTGATAATGAATATACAATGCTCGTTTGTAAGACGTCCTAGAACATCTTTAGAACGATTTAAGTACGGCAATTTCGTTTGTAGTACGTCCATCTCATTTCAGGTACGTTGCCACCCCGTTAAATTTTAGGACGAGATGGGCGCCCGATTTTTTTAACACTTTTTTGAAAATCCGACCGAGCTAGTCCATGAAGTTCGTAAACAGATCGTAAGAAGTATTTACTACGTCCACTCAGTTTACACACAGACTATGCCCTTTCGGCAAAATTTGCAAGGACGTAGTAGGAACGAGCTCAGTATGACGGGGGTAAAAGGAGTGAATAAAATAGAAAGACACACTCACACAATTTACATACAAAATATGCATAACAATAAACAACAAAATAATACTATATGCGTGAGGCAATTTTAGAGATGCAACCAAAGTCAATATCAGTTAGTGCGAGGCACCCAGAATGAAAGCACATGTCCGCCGAGAGATGGTTGTATGCGATTTAAATGTATGTTTTTTGTGTTTTTTTTTCAATTTCTTTATAACGCTTTTGCTTTGTTTTTTAAATGTGAACTCTCAGTGTTAGTCTTCGGAACTTATGAAGAACCTTTTTTTATATAACATATTGAATTGAATAGAAAAACGGAAAAACATACCTAATGCATGAATAATGCAGTGTTTGGATGCATGTATGCCTCTTAATTTTGGAAAATTATTCAACACAAATACTACAAACTAAATATATAAGTGTTTACCTCGAACTTTTTACTTGACAGTGGTACTGAGAAGGTTTTTTTTTTCTCTATCAAGAAAATGATGTTCGGGGTAACTTGCCCCCATCCCTTACCCTAAAACCCCCACAAACATATTAAAGGGGAATCCAACCCAAGGAGAGAATCAACCTTATAGGAAAAAGGAAAATGAGAGGAGCAATCTAAAAACAGTTTCATCAAAATCGGTTATAAAATAAGAAAGTTATGGAAGTTTGAAAAGTCTAGTTGTTCCTTCTATCGGGATCCTCAAATTGGCATCATCGGCTTCAAAATGGCCGATCTCATGGACAACTCTCCATTCGTTTTGTACCCAAATTTTCAGGTTTTCCCCATTTTCTTTCAAAATATATCTATATCTTACCTCCTTCTGAGCTCAACATATGTTGGGTGAAAAATATTTTCCCATGACATATTTTGAGCTCAGAAGTAAAGAAGACATATTTCGGAAGAAAATGGGGAAAATCTGAAAATTTGTGTACAAAACGAATGGAGAGTTGTCCATAAGATCGACCATTTTGAAGCCGATGATGCCAATTTGAGGATCCCCATAGAAGGAACAACTAGACTTTTCAAACTTCCATAACTTTCTTATTTTATAACCGATTTTGATGAAACTTTTTTGAGATTGCTCCTCTCATTTTCCTCTTTCCTGTAAGGTTGATTCTCTCCTTGGGTTGGATTCCTCTTTAAGACTTTAGAAATAAGACTATCCACATGGCCATTACTTTTTCGAGAGAGTGAGAGCAGGACTGATGAGGAGACTTCGCTATTTATCGCTACTCAAGCAATCTTATGTTTCCAAGACATTAAATATTATGGATTCATTAATACGCCTGTGATACTATTAGCTCAGATTGCGTGTCGCATTTTAAACTAGTTCGCCAAGCGCTCTCTGATAGTAGCATCAAGTTACATTTAGCAATGGGAAGCAAGTGAACGGTTGTATTTTCTCTGTAGCATATCACTTTCATAGCATATTTACACGAACTGTTCCACCAGGGGTATTGGTTGTAGTATAGGATAACCAATGTTTCCTGTGCACCGTAGTAAGTAGGATCTCGCACTTCAGAATGTTGAAATGTTTAAAGTGGTTTAACATGATATCTACTAAGCAGTGCGTCGCCATGCGTCATTGTTGGTCGTAGTGGTGTTGAGTTTGTCAGAATAAAATGCAAGACAGCAACTGCAACAATAACATATTGTGATCAGAGATGGCGATTCTGGGATACCAGAAGCAAAATATTTCCCATTTACCAAGACCCCACCTCCCCCCTCCAAAAAAAAAAAATAACTAAATAAATAAATAAATAGAGGAGGTCCCTTATCGGGGGACTTATCGTGCATTTCTTTTGAACATAGCGTCTTTAGAAATACACTGTTCGTCATAAAGGTGGAATATTTTTTTCTGGCTCAAGTGACATTATGTTGCTTCGTTATTAATTTCTTGAATGTGTTTGTCACCGCTTTCACTTTCTGGGATCTTGGGTATATCTTGTACGTTCCCTCAACCCTTCCCGGGAATTTTTTCTTCAAAAAAGTTTGTCACCCCCAGAAGATGGCTATTTTCGTCATTTTTTCTTATTTTGGGGGCCCTTTTTTGTTCACGCGACCCACCAAGGCCCCCTCAGTCCTACCCCAAGGAAACACGTCTGAGATGGAGATTTGTTATTGTTCTTTAAATTTAATCTAGATTTATGGTTACAGGCTCGACTCTTTTGTCTAGGGGAGGGGTCAAAATTAATTTTGATTGGGGTTCAACATTAATTTTGTTTATTTTTACACCATGGAAATTTATATCTTCCCTAAACTGTATCAATCGAACATATATCAAAATAAAATATTATCAATAATGACTATTTACAGCCTTGTCATCAAGGCTAAACAAAATTTAAGGGGAAAATAATGATATTTAAGGGTTAAAGGTGGTTTTTCATTTATTTTGTTTTCAGCATAAAGATGGTATAAAATATTCCGAATTTTCACCAATCTCGTTTTTTTACTTCAACCCCTCCCCTAGGCAAGAGACCTAAGCCTGTCCCCAGAAATATAGATTTAACTTAAAGAACAACAAAAAAACAGTACACCTCAGCCGCGTTTCCTGGGGGTAGGACTGAGGGGGGCTTGATCGGCCGGGACAAAAAAGGGAGCCCCAAAATGAGAAAAAAATGACACAAATTGGCATCACGGGGGTTGACAAAACTTTTTTGGAAAAAGGTCCACGTGAAGGGTTGGGAGAATGTCCAAGATATAGCCAGGATCCCAAAAAGTAAAAGCAGGGACAAACATATTCAAGAAATTAAAGTCAGAGCAAAATCATGTCGCTATAGCGGCAAAAAAATATTCCACCTTTATGACGGACAGTGTATAAGAAAGACATAGTTTGTTGATAATATCCTTTGAAAAGTATGGCGACTTACTAATGCTACAGTCACACAGACCCTTACGTTGAGTTACGTCCGGTTGCGTCCAAAAGGTATTTTCTTTTCTGCGGATCCCCACGAATGCCTACCCGTCATTGTCAGCAATGGAAATATTGATAATTTCGTTCATCCAGTAAAACAAAGAAATACATAAGAAATTATAGAATAGAAGATAAATTAAGATTAAAACAACAAAAACGTATCTATACGTAAGTGTCTGTGTGACTGCAGCATTAAAGTCCCCCATATCAATTCTACTCCACGTGAAATGTAAATCTAACGTATGACATTAAATCTTAACATAAAGACGCGTCCATTATTTGAGGAGGGGAAACGCAACATTACATTCATGAGTTTAGTGGAAATGCACGCAGCTGAAAAACAAAACCCGCGCTAACGGCGGGAAGCGACCGATTGACAACTGCATGCAATTATTACTTAGCGCACAAAAACTCGCCTAAGAAAACTTCCCTGTCGGTAAAATGAAATTGTCAGTCGATCCGTTCGAGGAAATTAGTCATGGACATGAAATAAATAATTGAACTTTTATCATATTTTTCGTAGGTAGATGCGTCAGACCAGATTGGGGAAAAAGACATTTTGGCAAGCCTATAACACCATTGTGCTAAAGTTGTAATCAGAATCTTTATTTCACATAGATTGATGTTCCTAACGATTATTGATATAAATAGTGATCTTGTCACATCTTGCGAAGACGCCGTCCACATTCGATATGCATGTGATATGAGGAAATATTGACCCATCGAGTAAAGATTCGTTTGGGATAATGTTCAAAGTGACAGGACTTTTTTTTAACCAATCGAGATGAATGTACCATATTTGGAAAGCTGAGAATTCAAGCTTTTAAAAACTGCTTGATCATTAAGATGTAATATAATGATGCGTAATCGAGGAACATGACTATGCAGCCTATGAGCTATTTTGAAAGCAAAATTGGCCATATTGTACAGGAATTTGATCTTACTAGGATTTCGAATTGACACAAGTCATTCCTATTTTTGAAAAATTCGGACTTTTAGCGTACTTATTCAAGTTGATCATTTCTTTGAAAAGATAGTTGCTCGCCATAATCAAGAAAACAAAGTGAAAAAACTGTGCAAAATACAAAAAGTCTATGGCCGCGTTCGCTTTACGTAGAGTGATAGCGCCCTCTTCCCCTTAAGTTTACAACTAGAATTGATATGGACCGGACCGAGAAATGAAAACCCAAATTACATATAAAACGAAAGTTAATAATTTTACATAATACAACAATTCCCAATTTAAGCGTTTTTATTGTCCATTTAGAAAGTATTTCATTAAAAAGATGATCGAACCTCAACCAGGCCATCCCTCCCGAATACTCGAAAAATTACCCCTATTATAATGGCGCGGCTGATGATGTCAAAAGAGGTTAACGGAATGCTACATGCTAAATGCTGAATGAATTTGCCCTTTCATTTCATAACAATAGAATTCTAGCACAAATGGGGTCTATTGTTCTGACATAGCAATGCAAACGTGTTTTCTAAAGGCGAAACCCAATCATGCCTGGCCGTAGCATTCCCTTAACATCCTTTGACGTCATCACCTCCACTATTAAAATAGGGGTAACTTTTTGAGTATTTGGGAGGGATGCCCTAGTTGAGGTTCGATCATCTTTTTATGAATAATGTTATGAAAATTGAATTTATTTTTTGTGTATTTATGTTATACGGCTACTTAGCTTTCAATCGATGTAAGGTTGTATTTACTCCGTCCACGATCTTTAAAGAAAATGCCTCAGTCCGCTGCCTGCAGACCGGACAGCGGTATTATACGCCGGATAACCGATCTTCTACGGGTGGGGGTTAATAAGTAGTACATCCGATGCAAAGCGCCGTTGTGCGATCGGAACGAAGAGAACAGCGGAAAATCGCTTTGATTGTTGTCAAAAACACACGTGATTTTTCTTTTTTTTTCTTCAAATCTTGTGTACTTAAAAAAAAAAATATATATAGAATTTCTTGCAGGAGATTGTGGACACACTTAAATACGAATTATACTCGTTAGGGGAATAGCAAGATTCATGTCAAGTCTGAATCTAGAGATTAATAAGCTTCAAAAACATAAATCTTGGTAATTAATTAAACATACACTGCAACAAAACAAAAAAGAGAGAAAAAAAAATATCAGCCTAAAATATTGTTATTAAGTATTTCGATCGGATGATCAGTATTATTTTTTTTAAAGTCAATTTCACAATAACTCATTCAAGAGAATACTTTGACGCTTTAAACCTTCCTGTTTTTTTTTTCTCATTATTATGTCTCTCTCTCTTTTTTAAAATCCTTCTTTGTATTCTTTCTCCTTTTTTGCATCTAATCACACCCCCCCCCCCTCCTGATAAGCGTTTCGAGTGCATACATTTGTCAGATAGAAGTGGTCTATATTCTTTTTAATCATGTAAAACATCAAGGACTTAATTCAGTTTTAAAATGTTAATTAATTGTTAGTCACAATGCCTCCTCAAATTTGTCGACATTTGACCAGATATAAGGTCGAACACCTTCACATCTCAAACACCTTTTCAAAAAAGGTAACTACATCTGGCGTAACTTTTAAAATCATCAAACTTAAGTGTCAAGACAACTTGCATGACAAAAATAGCTCTGCAGGGATAGGGGAAGCTATAGTTCTGAAGTTCACCGTAACCAGAGATGATTTGGCTTGCGTAGCCGCGATCCTGAGGGGCAAGTGATGGCAGTTAACGGTCATTAATTTTCCATGACAATTCGAAGTGACGATCCCCTGATACAAGTACATAAGCTGAAATATAAGCTGAAAAGTGTAGAATTGAGGACAGAAGTAGATTTATACTTTATAGGTGCCTTCGCCAAATGTCACTTTCATAATTCGTGTTTATGATGAATCTCTATCTTTGATAAGTTTACCTAAAGCCTCGGTCACAAATGAAGGGCTACCTACGCCGTACGAACGAAGAGTAAGAGTCGCGTAAGATCTTCGTATATTTAGTATGGTTGGTTTTATTTCCGTAAAGCCCGTCTCACACTGTGCGATTTGCTGCGATGCGATTTTTGGGAAAACTGTTATATTATGTGATATGGACATTCAAACAAGGAAATTAATGCTGTCCAAAGTTCTTGGTATTCCTGTGAATAATAAAATTGTAATTCACGGCTATTACGAACCCCCTTCTCTGTATAAAATCAAATTGTTTCTATATCGCAGTGACGTCACAGCGATCTTGCGATTTTGAGCTAATTTGACATTAAACTCCCAATTAACGGATCGCATCGGAAAAAAAATTTCGCTTGCATTGTTCCTATACATTTTTTGCATCTCGAAAGATCATTTTGAATGTTGGAATTTGTCACATTTAAGGAAAATTGCCATTTGTTCCAAAAATCGCATCGCAGCAAATCGCACAGTGTGAGGCGGGCTTAAAATAAAAATCATATACAATTATATACAATATACAAACATATATCAAGATTTTTAAAAATAATAATGTTGCTGCTGGTCTTCCACGGTGCCACATAGTCAATAGACAATTCTTGAACCATTTAATGATTACGTTGAACTTGTTCCTAGTCCACATTTACAAGATGTTTGGCTGTTTTTACACGCCGTAAGGGCCCCTTGAGTTACGATAGAGGCTTTAATCTGCCCGTTTTTGTTTTTGTTTGTTTGTGTTTTTTTTTTGCGGGAGTGTACGTCTATAGGATTGGGTGTATTTTAGTGGTAGGGCGTGTGCGTGTGTGTGTGTGTGGGTGTGCGTTTGAAAGGTGGGAAAAGTGTGTGGGTTTTTGTTACACAAGGAGAAATGATAACAAAATTACATTTATTTATTGCTTTAATATATTAATTGTCATGCATAAACAAAATTTGCATAAAAATCATCGAGCGACTCATGTTTCATATAAAACATAACAAAATAATCATAGATCAATAAACATGAGTAATACGTAATTATTAATAAGACATATCACTTGGGATACAGATATTTCAAGAACATAAATTACTGCTTCTGCATTCTATAAAGTTATGAGTGCCGGAAAAGCTTTGTGATGGATGTGACAAAATCAGATTTGAACAGACATTTTTTTTTTCACCAATTGCAACCTTAATCTTGTAGAACTCCATTATGATTAAAGGTAGAGATACTAATCAAGTACATAGAGTTACTGGAGCATTCTGAGCGAATATCAAGTTAATTCCCCAATTCTGCTTGGGCATTATTTGTAAGGATATGAGCACAAAATATTAACAAGGAATACGCGCAGCAACGATATACGTCATGATAGCTTAGCGAAAGAATCATTTGAAGGCAATTTATTATTCTTAGGAATATGCCAAAGATCGATGAGTCTATTTACTACGATAGATATTGCATGTTCTATAAATGCAACACTAATAAACTATATGAACTCAAATGGCCTAGCTAACATTACTCACGTGCATGAAAAAATCAATTGCGCTGCAAAAAAAAAAAAAAAAAAACATCTATACCTCTAAACACTATTGTATTACGTTTGTATTTTTTGTATTTCATTTTTTTTCCCGTCATACTAGTCTGTCATATTTAATTAATTAAGCCGGTCTTTGTGGTGTCATAAATTTGAACTTCTTTAAATTTCAATGTGACGTAGTTTGTTGGTAGCGCGTGGGCGTGTGTCCAGTCTCCGTGCTTCCTTGGTTACATATTTTTGGATCAATGTTCAACTTCATTATTGAATGCTTAATTAGCAAGTTCTCAGTTTCAAGGCAAATTCTCGATATCGTCATCTATACACACAAAAAATGAGAACTTGCATATATGAGTGATCACACTCAAATATCCAAGTATTTTTGACAATATAGTGACACACATCCATGAGTGCTTTCACTCAATAAAGCTACTTTGAAAACGCACCTAATCGAGTATTCTAAATTTGACAATATAGTGACACACCAAAATGAGTTTATTTAATTAACTCATTTCATTGAGTAACATAACTAATTGTTTTGAGTACATTGCACAAACTAATCTAGTGAGTAACGCTTTACATACTCAGAGAGTTAGTAAGTAAAGGTTTAAAGCTCATCAACTTGCGTGTGATGAGTTTGTGCAACCTTTACTTACTGACTCTCTGAGTATGTAAAGCGTTACTCACTAGGTGAGTCCTATTCCTTCCTGTTTGCTTGTTTGCCTGTTTTTATAATATTTGGAATGTTTCGATGATATACACATCAGTGCATCAATTCTCTCAAACCAATACACTGCATTACTCACTTCAGTGCATCAATTCACACAAACCAATACATTGCATTGAACGTGCATCAAATTACTCAAACTGTGTACATGACTGACAAAGTAATGGGAAATCCATGCATGTTAATCTAGTTGTTAGTGTTATCAGACGATGTATATCATCGGAACATTCCAAATATCATTATAAAAACAGGCAAACAAACAAACAAAAAGGAAAAGGACTCACCCAAAGACAATAAGAGCACGCAGGCTCTCCGCTCTCGGATCCGTACCGCTCACAGAGTGTAACTCTATGGTTCCGCTATAGGCCTACATGTACGTACTTACGCGTAGAACATACCTCGTGTGCAGTCTTGATGTCCGTACTCGTGATCCGAGTAGGCGTACCGGGCGCAACATGTAAAAGTATCGCATAGCCAGTAAAATTACTCTCAAAGACTTTCACGGGACTTGAGACGTACGAAGAGGTGTCGTAGTTTACTCATCTAGTGAATAACAGGCTATATAGAATTTCTCAGCAATTCTCACTTTACTCGATTGTTAGTGTTTTCACCCGATCATCCACCAAGCCGTACCAAGTTGAAGAGAAACTCACTTGCACAATTATTTTACGTAATTGAACATGTAAAGTTACTAAGGGATACTCAAGAAAAAAAGTATATATACTCAATAATTTTTTTTTCTTGAGTATCCCTTAGTACCTTTACATGTTCTGGAAGAGCGGGTGTGTACTTTTAACAGAAACACAGATTCTGAAGTAAAAATACGTGATATACGAATAAAAGCACTCGCCTCCAAGAGTAGCAAACGGGTTTTACTCATGGAAACTAGTTCTTGTTTTTTGTGTGTAGAAGTCTGAGAAACTCCTCTATATATTTATTAAATATAGAGGCAGCCACAATAACATTCAAACCTTAAGCATGAAGCGGAACATGCTGAATAACATTCTAAAAGCTTTTCGATGACTAGTATCGACACACACTAGAATTTTTCTACGTCGAAAAAAAAATCGAGCCTGTTCCAAGTGGAACTGTAAAGAGTAGGTCAGTGAAAAGTGTAACATGTCAGAAATCAATTCAAAGTGAAAAGCTAAAGATAACAAAGCAAAAGCCGCATGTATGTTGAATCAGATATTCGAAAAAGAAGAGGAGCTATTAGAGCTAGAGATGCAACAAAGACGGAGAGCATTACTACATAGAATGGAAGAGGCTCGCCTCAATGCCGAGAAAAGGCCCTTGAAGAATTTGAAATAGCAGAAAGTGACCAGTCCAGTCTTGGTATTGGAATTGCCAAGGAATCGAAGGAAGAACGTTTAAATAGATTTTTTCAAATCATAGGATGGAGAGGCACCTATTCTCCAACCCAATGAGCCACCAGTGATGCACTCGGACCAAATTATGGTGTGCCTAGTACCTGGAATAAAATAGAAGCATGCATGGCGCAATTAACCAATGTCAATATGCAACAAATTATGATATCACAACAGTCAGCAGGCCTCAGCCAGCTTCCAAAAGTCGAGTATCGTATCTCCAAGAGACGAGACAGAAGAGGGTCCATCCTAAGCGCAACCTCGCGATAGGCGCCGTCGTCATTGTACATGCACATAGTTACCCCCGTCCGGGTCATGGCTAGTTCAATAATGACGAACCAAAATATAACAGTCAGAAATGAGTACTTGATCAAGCAATGCTCATGGCAGATACTGCATACTCACTGAGGTAGATCTACAAACTTACAAGTATTCTAAGTCTTCAAGTACTGTTCTCACCAACACACAAGTCTGAAGTTCAAGATCTGAAGATTACAGTTGAGATGAAGCTCCAACTTCAAAGTCCAAAATCCAAGGAAATTAAGTCAACTTGATGAGATAAAATCATCAATTAAAGGGTAAATCTTTGCTATAGTAAATTGGCGCTTATTAATAATAATTGAATGTTGCGCTTGCTCAATAGAAACCTGCATAATGAATTTTGAGTACATGTGGTGAACGTGACGAGAAAGCGATTCCTTGATTTGAAATGTTTAATGTTATCTGCATTTTCTGAATTATAATTTCTGCGTTGTCTGCGTTATCTGATTGACTTCTTCAACGCATATTCTCAATATCATCATCTATAGAAGTCTAAGAAACTCCTCTGTAATATAGAGGCAGCCACGCTCCTCTTGGTTTCGTTTCCCTCTTTCTATTGTACTTTTGCATTTCTGCGCTATGACCTATGACGCTTACTATAATTCATATATTTGTCTAATGAATTCATTACCTCAAGAAGACCTAAGAGCAAAATATCGTAATACTTTTCGTCGATTCTTTATTTTTTATTTATTTATTTTTTTGCATTTCAAATGTGTGTTTTACTTATATATTTATATATATATACACTTTCTGACATGAGAGATATCAAAACAGCGCGGAGGTATCAAGAGCCATCAGGGATCTGAAACGGCACGATACACCATACACAATCAAGTGGTCGATTGCCCGCCATGTGCATCCATACACAAACGAGTCCAAGGGGTGTGACTTGTGTATATCTGAGAAACTGCTTATGAATACTGACAAGCAATCACTCCTGTACAAGCGACCTTCATGTCTAAATAAAATGTCGTCATCGGAATAAGTTCTACTTGTGCAATTTCGAAAAAAGTACTTTCATAATCGCCAAACCCAGTTTCACGAAATTTAATGTTTCGTCGCTTTATTTCTTTCCATCTAATTAGGTTATGTCTAGCAATTCCTTGGACTGTTGAAGGAATAAATGCTTCGTTGTGTTTTTCCGCATCCGTTTGTACATTGATACTTTCTGTTGAGTGGAAGGTACAAAGGCTTAAAAAGATTGTCCAAATCACAATATTGCGAAGAGGCACCTTCTGTTCTAACAGTCAAAGAGCCACCAGTGGTTAAAGGAAACCAGGAGCGCCAATTATTCTTTTGTGCAATATGGATCCTATCCAAGGACATTGTAATGGCACCAAATACATTGCCAATTACTGACGTCATATCGTGAGCTGAGTACATGCTGAAAAAAGAAACAAAAAATCTTCTTTTCACGCGTTTATCTTTCGCCATCTCAAAACCAGTACCCATTCCAATTCCACAGACATCAGAGTGCGAATTTGAATTTGACACGACTCCCAACACAGTGCAGGGTCAGACATTAGCACGAGTTTGCATATAAGTGGAAAGGGATTTCTTCTCTTATGGCCAACGTTATAGCAATTGATAGAATGGCAAACCCAAACAACCTGAAGTTCTTTTAATCGAATAACTTCACTACCGGTGGTAATAATCCCATATATGCCTACTAATCATGTATACAATACTGTGACACAATTGTAGATCACAAAGAACGCCATTAATATCCAAAGGAGTTTTTGAACAGTTAAATCCCTTTTTTCCATCAAGTTTAGTCATAACTGCTTTCGAGGATATACTAGCAGATGTGATTGCTTTTGAAAGGTACGTGTTTCAAAACAACATCCAAGTCGATCAAATCAATGCGTTCATCCAGTTTATAAAATATCAAGCAAAAGGCGATTCAACGCATCATTGCTCCGGGAACCTCTAGAGTCTGCAAAAACTGCACATTATGACATATCTAGGCCAGGACGAGATCAAACGTCTGGAACAGTGGATCAGAGGGACAACATATGCATGGAATTGAACAAAAAAACAAAAAAAAAAACAAAAAAACAGATTGAACATTCGGATATTTGGTTTGAAGAGTTCGACTGGCTGCGGAAATGAGGAAGATGTCAGCGTTAGCCATCGCCTACCACAGAACGGGAAAACATCCACGAAGCCGATCATCTTGAAATAAAAGCAGGCACTGATGAAGAACAGGAAGGAGTTTAAAAACGGAGACCCGGAAAAACGTGTTTAAGGAGGAGGACCTGACCCTGCTGCATATGAGGATTGTAAGCTCTCTTCAGTAAGCTAAAGTCAACTTGACTAACGGAAAGATATTACCAATTCGGAAGAACGACGGGGAAAATGGAAAAGTCTTAGGAAGGTTGGATGGTCGACGATAAGGATCAAGAATGTCATCCGTCATTAGGAGTGTAACGACAACATAGAAACTGGGTTTATTTCTTAAACAAAAAAGAAAAAAAGAAAAAAAAAGAAAAAACGAAAAAAGCCAAAAGTCTATGCCAGCATTTTTGTGGCAGATCTTGAAGAGAAGTTTCTCTAGAAGCAAACGTGTAAACCCAGCTTATTCCTGCGCTACATTGACGACATCTTTCTCATTTGGGTGCACGGCGAGGAGGAACTAGTGAAGTTCACACGCACTTGAATTCGGAGCATCCTACCATAAAATTTACCATGGAAACCTCACGATCCCAGGTATATTTCTTGAATGTTAATGTTAGTAGAAATGATGATTGTCTGAGCATCTCTGTGTATCATAAACCCACCAACAGCCAGTCTTTCTTAAAATACAAAAGCTACCATCCTGACCACGTGAAAAAGTCGATTGTATATAGTCAAACGATGCGCTATCGACGCATCACGTCAAGTGACATTGTGTTTTCGGCAGAATCAATCGAACTCGGGCAAAAGTTCGTACAAGCAGGTTATCCAACATCTGTGGTCAAAAGCGCCAGGGACAAAGCATCGCGCCAGAACCGCTCTGATGTGTTGCAGCACGTTAATCTCAAGACCTCATCCAAACTCAAGATGTGTGTGCCTACCCCTATCGCTGAAAAGTTCATGAGTAATGTCAGACGAGAATGGCCTATCCTCCGTCAAATTCCATCTCTGTTTACCTGATGTAAGTGAAATTCCCTTACATGCCCAACGGCAACCGGCTAATCTGAAGAGTATACTCACGTGTTCCCAAGTTCATAGTGTAAAGCCTCCATCTGGTAATAGAACATGTGGAAACTCTTGGTGCCAAATTTGTAAACATGTAAAGGCCTCGTCACACCGAGTCCGGTCCGGTGACCGGTACGGCAAACCGTCTCAAATCGCGCCAATAGCGATCCCATAAAAACCTTACCGGTTGCCGTTTCCGGCTAGTACGGCATAGCCCGTGTTTGTTTTGACCAGTCTCATTGCAATAGTACACGGCCGATTCATTTCGACCTTTTTTGCCCATTGTTGAACCGGAACGGGCCCGTACCGTTACCCGGACCGGACTCGGTGTGACGAGGCCTTAATTCTTCGAGATAAGATAGAACTGACGACAGGCTTTCATGTGTATCCAATTATGGCTGATTGTAATGCTACTAATGTAGTGTACTGTTTGACATGTAAAAAATGTCCCAGTGTATTGTACATAGGTGACAGTCAACTTCCGACTGAGATTCAATAATCACAAAAGCACAATCACTAGGAAGCAATTAAAACATCTAGTAGCTAACCATTTCAACAACCCCAACCATTCAGTAGCAGATCTTCAATGCTGTATATTATTCCAAGTTTTGGTGTCATTCTATGACAGACATCTAAAAGAACTCAAAACCATAAGAGCCAAGAGTTTTGAGAACCATGGTCTGAACAAAGATTTTTAATTTTATACAGCTTTTAATTTTATTGTGACGAAGGTCCTTGGCAGCACGGGGGCATGTGCTGACACCCATGCGCTCCCTTGGTTACATATTTTAATAATGTTTAATTTTACTTTGTTATTGTTCACTCTATGTCTCATAATAAATTTTTAGTTGGATACAAAGCATGACGTTTACTCCCTTCGTATTATTGTATATATATTATTATGTATACATGTATGTATATATATAACTACATACAGAACCAAGGCACTGTCATGGATACACCAGTTGCGCCCTTATGCCAATATATTTATGGCAGACTCTTTTCCACAATCCCACAATAGTCTTACAGATCATCATGGTGCAGATACATGGACGACATTAACTCCCTTTGGTCTGGGGACAGAGGGTCTCTTGACGAATTCATCAAATTTGCTAACCCATTCCATCCTACGATCAAATTCACGTTTGAAACGTCTGACTCAGACGTTCCCTTCCTTGATGTCCTACTTTACGTGCAGAACAACATTCTTCAAACGTCTCTCAACTCTAAACCTACGGATACTCATGCTTAACTCCGTCCCGATCACCCATTCCACATATTCAACAGTATCCCTTAGAGCTAAACGATTCGAATTCGGCGCATTTGCTCCGAAGAAGCCCACTGCGAATCAAGTACATGTATCACTGATCTGCAAGAACATCTGCAGAAACGCAATTACAATCCTAAACTCTGTGAGCAAAGCCATCAACAAGGCTAAAAACGTTCCTCGGGAAAATCTCTTACATTACAAGAAGAGAGACAAATCAATGAAGAGAACACATCTTGTTTACCTATCACTCCAACCTACGTAAAGTTGCGCAAATTGCTCGTAAAGACAAGCTCCCTCTCCCTACCAAAGAACAGCTGTGCCTAGGCCATCATCAGGATTGGAGGACGTGGAAGTCTATGAATCGCATTCGCACAGGATTGGGTTGGTGTAAAGTTAATATGCGAAAGTGGGGTGACACTCAAGATGATAATGTAAATTGCGAGTGTGGTACGCCGCAAACTATGGGCACCTCCTTCAATGTCCAAGTAGAGAACATTGCAACCAGGATAGGATCTAAAGGCTGCAAATGAGAGGGCTGTAAATATGTGCAAAGTCGTGACAAAATATATAATTTTGATTGTGTTAAATAACATATCCATACACTTCAATGTATGATGGTGGACACGAAAGAGGAAGAAAAAGAATAATTAAATGTTGTGCTTGCTTCAGAAACTTTCATAATGAATTTTGAGTGCATGCGGTTAACAGGACGCGAAGCCAATTCCTTAATAAGAAAGCCACATTTGATAAGTTTTGATAGATACATTATTGCTTGATTATTATTCTATATTAAGTGTGACTAAGTTAAGTTATTAAGTGTGACTGTGGTATAAATTACTGCGTACGTATGACTCTCATATATCTGTTCGTTATTACAGAGTGTTATCTGCTTTATCTGTTTTGTCTGCTTAACGTTTGATTGACTGCTTAGTAATCGAATAAAGTTTTGAGTTTCAACGCATATTCTCGATATCGTCATCTACAGTATTCCATGACTAAGAAACTCCTCTATATAGTAAGCAAATATGGAGACAGCCACAGACACTGATCGTGTACCGCCTGTAACGTAGCACCCTTGCACTTCCCGTTTGGTATCAACTATTCTGGAAAATATCAAACTTCTCTCTGAAGACAACGCTACGAAAGATATTTTCAAAGAAATACCTCTGATAGCTTATACAGAGGATAGGAGCCTCAGACAAATCCAAGTTCGATCCATGCTATCTACACCTGAAGAGGATAATCCCCATCTACCTGGTACATCTAAATGTCTCAGGCCGATATGCAACACTTGCCATCACGTTTCGAGTACTCTCATCATCTCAGGACCGAGGAAAATTTGGAGGAGAGAGAAGAACCTTGCGGATCTTAACGTCGAAATAGAAGAAGGGATTAAACGTAAATCAAACCAAGAGTACAACAGAGGAATATGGCTGGAGAATTGTGAGGCGATGTTGTGTAGAACCCAGAGAGATTGGGAGAAAAAACGGGAATGGTGGCTACACCATTTTGCAGATGTGGTCTACCCTCCTTCTCAATTTGCATTTTTTTTTTTTTTTTTTTTTAAATAGTGCAGACGCTCAATTTGATTCTCAGCCTGATCTGGTGAATTCAACACCCTTTGATGTTCCTCCAGCCTGCCTTATCTGATGTACTTCAACCACGCAAATATACACGGAGTCCACCAGAGGGACACTTTTCTAAACTTGGTGTATACATTGATAGATGCAGTCTTGAGATTAACAGAGGCGTGAGTAAAGATGACACTAATCCCATTGTTTCTTCAAACATATATACATGTTTGCCAATCTGAAAAGGCTGTCCTCCAAACGCTCCGCAATAACAGAGTTTAAATCACCAAGCCTGTTGACAAACGTGGCGCCGGTGTCGTCTGGAAACAGGAAATGCACATCGCCGAGGGGCTCCGTCAACTCAACAACACGGATTTCTACAAAAAGATTGATTCAGACTCCTCTGATGATCACCAGAAGGGTTCCAAAACAAGTGATGACCTGATTCGATCATTACGAAATTTGATTCAAAGAAAAGTTAGGAAGGCCAAATTCGAGTACTTGCAAAACCAGATAGAAGAAAATAAGCAAGACTCGAGTAAGCTTTGGAAGAATTTGAAAAACTTGGGATTGAAAAATAAGAAAAATAAAGAACAAGAGTCTGTCATTCGTGTTGATGGCCAATTATGTCATGACAAACTGACAATCACTGACGAATTCAATTCTTATTTTACAAATGTTGCTGCAAACTTTGTTAAAAAACTACCTCCATCCAATAATCTTTTCAATGCTGATAATCATTGTATTCGTGACTTTTATAAAGAAAAGGTGTACTCGAAAATAGTTTTGTGTTATCACCAGTAAGTGAGCAATAACGAGTTGCGCAAATTAAACGTATTTAAAGGTACTGGATTAGACATGATTCCCGCTAAATTTTTGAAAGATGCGGCTGAGAGTCTTTATGGACCTTTGTGTAATATTAATCTAAGTATTAGAACGAGTACTCTTCTAGACGACATGAAAATAGCCAAAGTAACAGAATTGTATAAAAAGAAAGACAAGACAGAAGTTGGAAATTATAGACCAATAAGTTTATTAGGTGTTGTTTCCAAATTTTTTGAAAAATCTATTCATGTTCAACTTGAAAGATATTACAAAGAAAAAAATATCATATATGATTTTCAATCTGGCTTTAGACATGACTATTCAACCGAAACATGTCTAATTCATTTGACTGATTATGTGAGGACCGAAACATCACATGGAAACTACGTTGGTATGGTGCTTCTTGACCTACAGAAGGCATTTGATACTGTTAATCACGAGATATTATTGACTAAGTTAAAAGTAATGGGATTCAGCATCGAAACTTTGGCATGGTTCAGATCATATTTATCAAGGCAGGTGTTGAGCATGTTCAGGAGCCACTTGAGTGCTACAGGGCCTAGGTGTTTTATTTGCTCACAGAGAAGATCATCGAGCCCAGCTGCTTTGTTGTTCTTCATGGATTTGATAGCACTACATAGCTCTAACAAGCTAAAGGGGTCAGTAAAACCGTGGTGCTCTTGAGTACAGGAGGCCGCCGTAGCGGGAAGCTTAGCTCTCTTTGGGTGGTGATCAGGGTTACCCTTGCTGTTCTCTAAGAGCTGGTGGGACACTTGGTTTGCAGTCACCTCTGTTCTTGGTTTAGGTTTGGTATAGTCATTGCCAAGGATGCGGATGGTCTTCCACGCTTTCCTACTGCTGTGGGTCATGTCTATGGATTCAATGAATTCCTGCCATTTCCTTCTTCTGCATTCAGCTATGGTCTTAGTAAGCTTGTCTCCAGCTTCTATTGTATCATCGCAGAAGGGGTCTGTCTGGAATTTATCTATATACTCTAGATACAAGGCCTTCGAGTCGTCTGTGAGGCCTTGGATGAAGTTGGTAGGGCAGCCACGAGGGATGTGTCGTCTCGAAGATTCCTTTACCAACTTGATGAAGGAGTCATAGTTGCTGGGAGTTGCAGGGAGGTCCTTGATGGAGGAGTCAAGATCTTCAGCAAACTCTTTCCACTTCGCCTTTCTGAGGTTGAAACGACGGAAGGGGACAGGTCTAGGAGTGACAACAGCGTTTACTCTAAGCCCAATTGGGCGGTGTTGAGCATGTTGAGTATGGGGGATAGAGTCAAAAACCAGCTTTTCACACTGGTTGGATATGGCGCTTGAGACAAAAGCCAAGTCCGGGTTGTAACCTCTTCGCCATCTGGCACTGTTAACAGATGAAGGGAGCTTAGCATCATGGATGAGGGACAGTTGATAGGAGTCTGCCCAGGTCTCCACGAGTTCACCGTCATCGTTGGTGTCTTGGTATCCCCAAGATGCACTGCGACTCTTAAAGTCACCTATTACGATGTTAATGCCGTTGTCGGTGGCCGTGCTTGGGACATCAAAGGGTATTGCTGGAGGTTTATACACAGAGCTCACACTTATCCCTAACAAGTTGATGGAAAGGATTTCAACATCATTCGTCTCAGACAGGAAGGTGCCATCAACTGTCAGCCCGTGACGAACAAAGATGGCACTGCCATATTTTTCATGTGGTCTTTCTAGGGTAAGGATCATATCTGGGACGCGAGGGCGGATGGAAGAGGGACCACGATGGGTTTCCTGTAGGCAAAGGATAATCACATTGATGATCCTTGCAGACATCTGCTAGAAGGTCTTGTTTGATGCCCGTTAAACCTTCGATGTTAGACGAAATAATGCTCAGGGCCGGTCCTGAAAAGGACCCAAGTGTCTGACCCTGGGCTCCGTCAACAGTAATAGTTTGGAGAGGCATGAAGGTACAATGAGGAAAGGTAATCAGTAAGATAACAAAGTTAGACAGAGAGAGAGAGAGGGAAAGGTGATAGAAAGATTCGCAAACTGGAAAACAGCCTGACGGGGATCGCCGCGTATTTGTGTAAAAGACTGCAAGCTGCTACTTTATGCTGATGACAGCGTGTTACTTTTTTCAAGTTCTAACCCAAAACTTGTTGAGTAAAAACTCAGCGAAGAAATTTCAATATGTGTTGATTGGATGACAGATAATATGCTATCGTTACATTTGGGTAAAACAGAAAGTATTTTGTTTTCCAACAAAAGTAATAAGAAAAAGGATGATGAATTCAACGTAGCTTACAAAGATTTTTTTTTTTAAATCCGTTTAGTGTCTAGGCATCGAATTAAATAGTAGGGTTTCATTTTTTTCTTTAATAGAATCTATTGTAAAGAAGGCAAACTCCCGTTTGAAATTTTTGTATAGATATCAAAATTGTATGAATCTACATGCAAGGCGTATATTATGTTTTGCTCTCATTCAATGCTTATTCGATTATGCTAACGGTGCGTGGTTTTCTAATTTAGGCAAATTAGATCAAACGAAGTTGAAAATCATACAAAATAAGATGGTAAGAATCATTAATTGTTTAGGCCCAAGATCACATGTTGGTTACAGAGAGCTCTCTGCAGCTGGTCTCAGATATGGCTGGTCTACTTGATGTAAATCAAAGATCAAAACAACTAATACTGCACCACGCACATAAAATGTATCACTCGAGAGCAAATCATTATATTAGCCTCAACTTTAACCTTGTCTCAAACTTACATAATTATGATACAAGAAATAGTCTTCATAACTTTAGCTTGCCAGGGCGATTTGGTAGTATTGGCAATTGCTTTTATTACAATGCCATCAAATACTGGAATTCTCTTTCTAATCATATTAAAGCAATAGAAAACTACGCACATTTCAAGAGAGTGCTTAAGGAGTTTCAATTGAGACTAAAACAACTGAAGCAAGCGACGTAGTAACGACAGTATGATGTGCCTTGAAATTTTATTTTCTCAATGTTCTACTATAATTTTGTATGTGTTTATGTTTTGAACTAATTCTTATGTGTTAAATAACCGTTTAAAGTTTGCTGTAAATACGTTCCATGTATATATTACAATTTATAATTTTGTACTTGTATTAACTTTATTCTATTATGTTGGGACCCCGTTGTAAATAAGCTCTCGGGCTTTCATGGGTCATCCCGTCAAGCTTATGAGAATGTTGTTATACTTGCCAATAAATCAAATCAAATCAAATTAAAATAAGCTTCCTCCTGCTGCCAAAGCATTGGTACAGAAGAACCATAAATCCCCGAAACTCTACATGTTTCCCTATTACGCCCCATTGGCCCATATTCTGATAGCAGTAAAAGTTAACCTTGGGCTAAAGTTAACCTTAGGTTAACTAAACCACACTTAACCCACACCCCTGGTTTAAGTCATATTGGTATTCTGATAGCCTAGTTTAACAAAACCCAAGTTTTACATTTAAACTTGAATTAAACAGATTACGCATGCTCAGTAGAGCTCATCTCCAGCTGAGCTCCCAGGTCAGTGTCGCGCAGCAGTGCAACGCAATTGCCAATCGTGCGCACCGCGCTGGTCTTAGCTAGGCGAGGCATGGTTTGGTTGATTGATTGATTTTTTTTAAATTATTTTTTTATCAAGTAATGCATACATTTAGTATTGGGAATTGGACGTATTTTTAACATGAGAGATTAATCAATCTGGATTAATTTTCGTTTTTTTATATTGTTTTTATAATCCTCCCCCAGCCCCTTACCACAAAAGTTAACTTTATTTGTGTTGTATTTAAGGTGCAAATGGTTTTAGTAACGATGATGCCCAGGACATAAACCTGGCTTAAACTACCCCCTGGGCTAGTTTAACTTTTAGAGGATTTATTACCATACTTAACCCTGGGTTAAGCTAAACTTCGCTATCAGAATATGAAAATTTAACCCAGGGTTAAATTGAGGAGTTAGACTAGAATTATACTACCCTTAACCCTGGGTTAAGCTAAACCAGGCTATCAGAACATTTTTTTTTTGCAGAATATGGGCCATTGTGTCTACCTTCAACTGTCCTATGGAATCTATATCTGGACAGCATTTTCGCCCCTTTGGTTCGGAAATTGCCCGCATATGTGAAGGATTCCTCGGAGATGATAAATTTTTTTTTACTCCACCTATTTTCCAGAATATTTTGATACTATTCACGATGGATGTCCGATCTCTATACACAAACATACAATGTTAAGACGGGCTCGTTGAATGATTTCACACAATTGCATTTACGTCATCCTGACGATGACGAAGATCAGAGGGCTTGCCCCTTTAACGTTAAGGAAGGTACAAATTGATTTGACAATACATTTTGAAACATTTTCTGACAATTTAAATTTACTTTTTTACTTTATTGTAGGCAACATGTATACCATAAAAGCAACATCCCTCCAAATAACTGGTGTGATTTCAAGATTGAAACTTCATATACCCATTCAAACAGAAGAACCATGGCATACGATCGTCAAGTTTTAATACTTAAAACATTGCACAGCAAATTAACAATCAGCTGCACTAAGCTCAAGAATGTTTGAAGAACACACAAAATATAATGCATGCCTCTCTAAGAAAAAATTGAAATTTAAAAAGGAACTTTAAATAAAGACCGACCTTGATGATTTTATAAAAAGTTTAACACACTGATCCATTGGCTTCATTACTTTGAAAAGGACATCAGAACACCACCGTTTACATTAGAGATGACATAAAATTAGCGCAACCCAAATCATGCATGTGTATGATAGGAGTCTCTTGATGCCCTAGGTAAGGCAAAGTACTTTTCAAGCCTTGATCTTATGTCAGGATATCTTCAATTGGAAATGGCAGAAGCTGATCAAGCTAAGACAGCATTCACTACACCTCTTGGACTCTTCGAGTATACTCGCATGCCTTTCGGTCTCATAAATGCACCTGCTACATTTCAGCGCCTAATGAATACTGTCCTTGGGGAACTGAATCTGTCTGAAGTGCTTATCTATCTCGATGACATCATCATTTTCAGCGACACTATAGATGAACACATTAATAGGCTACAACGAGTGTTCTCCCGCCTTAGAGAACATGGCCTGAAGCTTAAGCCTAGCAAGTGTCATTTGCTGATGGAAGAGGTCCTCTATTTAGGACACGTCGTTTCTGGAGATGGGATTAAGACGGACCCAGCCAAGGTAGATACAGTGGAGAAATGGCCAGTACCGAGGAATGTGAAAGAGGTGCGCAACTTTCTGGGCTTCACCGGTTACTACCGCCGCTTCATTGAGAAATATGCTGCCTTGGCGCAACCTCTGTTTGAACTACTTGGTGGGAAGCGGAAAACTAAGAAGTCAGCTGCCAAGCCTTTTGTATGGACTGACAAATGCCAGAAAGCATTTGATGATCTCAGACACAAAATGACATCGGCTCCAGTCCTCACTTATCCGGACTTTACCAAGCCGTTTATCCTTCAAACTGATGCCTCACTTGATGGATTTGAAGCCGTGCTAGCCCAAGAACAAGAAGGCAAGGAGAGAGTAATTGCCTTTGCCAGTAGAAGTCTTCGTCAAGGTGAACGGAAATACCCAGCCTACAAACTGGAATTCAAGACGCTACACTGGGCTGCAACGGTGAAATTCTGGGACTATGTTTATGGGCAGAGTGTACTTGCCGTGACAGACAACAACCCGCTGACATATGTTCTGAAGTCTGCGAAGCTGGACGCTCACGGGCAGAGATGGGTAAACGACCTCGCTCAGTGCAACCTACAGATAGTCTATCGACCTGGGAAAGCAAACGACAATGCTGACAGTCTCTCAAGAATCAAACGAGATGAAGTGAAGTTCTTGCTGGATCAAGCTTCAAGGGAAGAACGGAAAGCAAACTTGAACACAATCCAGGCTACAAGTGATGACGAAATTATCTCTTCATTGTTTGGTAATGAGTTTGTGGAAACTCAAGCTAAAGACGAGACTATTGTCAGAGTCATCGAGTTAATGAGAACTGGAAACAGACCAACCAGAAGACAAGCAGGGAAAGAGACCAATCACGTACGGAAACTCCTTGGGAGGTGGAATCGCCTTGTCTTAATAGGTGGAGTACTTCACTACAAAGTCAACAAGGAGAAAGATGCAGAGACTGTTCCTGTTATTCCAAGGTGCTTCAGATCCAATGTACTACGATGTGTACATGACCAGATGGCCCATATGGGATACGAGCGTACCCTAGATCTTGCCAGTAGACGGTGTTACTGGGTGGGCATGACTTCGGATGTAAAGAGACACATTCATCGATGCAAGAGATGCACCCTGCGGAAAGTAGCTGAACCTCAAGGGAAGACACCACTCACCAGCATAAGGACCTCTCGGCCACTGGAGGTGGTATGTCTGGATTTTCTGAGCCTTGAAACGTCTGGAGGAGGAATTGAAAATGTGCTGTTCATCACGGACCACTTCATCAGACATGCCCAAGCCTTTCATACTCGCGACCAAACAGCCAAGACAGTGGCTAAGACCTTGTGGAAGAAATACATAGTACACTACGGGATTCCGGAAAGAATCCATTCCGATCAAGGGAAATGCTTTGAGGCGGTAGTGATAAAGGAACTCTGTGAACTCCTTGGAATTTTGAAATCGAGAACAACTCCATACCATCCCCAAGGTAATGGAATGACAGAACGTTTCAACAGCACGCTCCTGAACATGCTTGGGACTCTCCAGCCATCTATGAAGACAAACTGGGTTGAGCATGTTGAGACACTGACTCATGCGTACAATTGCTCCAAACATGCTTCAACTGGATTTTCGCCATTCTTCCTAATGTTTATAAGAGAACCGAGGATCCCACTTGACGTGACGCTGTGCAAGGAGGGTGATGAACAACAGAGTGATGATGATCAAGTAGAATTTGTGGCTCGATTAGGACGATCACTCAAAGAAGCTTATCACCAAGCGGAAGTCAACGCACAAGGAGCTCGTAACAAACAAAAGTCACATCACGACCAAAAGGCTAGGCCAGCAAAGTTCTCTGCAGGTGACATTGTCCTTGTATCAAGCAAAGGTCATCGTGGACGCCACAAGATAGCAGATCGGTTGGAGGAGTACCCGTATGAGGTGGGATGTAGAAAAATGCAAAATGCTGTTTTAAAATTATCTTAAAGAGTTCATTTGTAAAAAAAAAAATAAAAAAATCAAGGGATAAATATTCTTCCTCATGAAATTGATACAATTGTATATGAAAAGGGTTTTGATATTTATTTCAAGCTTTATACTTTACGCTGATGATACAATAGTTATTGCAAAAACTGAAAATGAACTTAAACTTGCACTGAATCTTTCAACTGTATATCGTAAAAGATGGTTGTTAAGTGTCAATACTGATAAAACAAAAGTCATTGTATTTTCTCGTTGAAAAATAAGAAATATTCCTAGTTTTACTTTCGAAAACAATTTTGTTGAAGTTGTTGATAAGTATGTTTATCTGGGTACTACATGTACATTCAACTATACTAATAGTTTTCATGAAACACAAATTAAGCAGCTCAATCAAGGAAGAAGGGGCTATGTATGGTCTTTTGGGGGGAAAAAACGTATCAATTTCATTTGCCCATTGATATTCTGTTTGATCAAGTTGTTTTACCAAGTTTGCTTAACGCAAGCGAAGTATGGGGATTGAAGTTGGAAATGATCCCGGATTATTTCATGTAAAATTTTGTTTACGAATTTTACATGTTAGGAAGTGTACAGCACATTGCAAGAAAGATAATATTATGTAGGTTTGGATGTTCGAACCACCGTTTGGACATTGTGGTAGGTAGATCTGAAGGACCTGAGGATGTGTAACCTGTGTAATAATCAATCACTATGGGATGAGTTTTTTTTTTTTTTTTTTTTTTTTTTGCTGCATCACTTCAGTTTTGGTTCAATTGGAACGAGTGAATGCAGTGCATTTTGTTGTGAAGAAGTGTACCACACATGAATTCAATCAAAAAAAAGAGAAAAGGATAAAGCGTGGAGCAATAGACACACAAGGATAATGTGAAGATACATTTGGTGAAGGGAGTGGTGAAGGGACAGGTTCCCAAGAAAAGAAGCTTAAGCTTCCATGGTGAGCGCAAAGAAAGGATTGAGAGAGAAGCAGATATGGAAGGTGAAGACGAAGACTTCATAAAGAAAATACCTGCAATTAAGAGCGGATAATTGACAGAAGGATCAACAATATTGACAAGGGAAGATTCAAGGAAAATAAGTAAAAGTAATCAATTCTTTTGATAACCCCGGTCAGATTGGACTAGAAAAGAGAAGATCAAGGGAATTGGCATTAAGCTAAATATATAGGATTTTCAGGCACACGCGTGTAAAGAGAAATTTAACCACACGATTACCTTTTTTTGTGAATTTCGAACTCTTCGCTTGTGTTGGTAGTAAATGGAAAAAAAAAAATGCGTTTCCTAATAGAAATTATTTTTAACCAAAGAGTTGAATACACGCAAGTACCCTGGGCCGTATTCCGAAACATATCTTAAGACAAATATTCTTGTATCTCAGAGTTAAGACAAAATTTGTATTCCGAAAATTATCTTATCTTTTCTCTTATCTTTTCTTGTAAGTTCGCTGAGCGCGCATGATGTCAGGACTGTTTTGCGTAAAGTTAGACACCGGCGCACAAATATTTCTGTGCGCAAGATAAAATCTTTAGATAATAGGTATTCTGAAAATTATCTTATCTATTTTTTATCTTAACTACCTTGGCAACAACAAGAAAATTTACAAGAGGTAGGGGGCTATTGTATCTCAATGATAACTGCGAATTTGCCCTAATTAATCTTTTAGTAAGGGGAAGATAATAAGTATGAAGGGTCAACAGGCCTACATAAGAAACATCCCAAAGAAATTAGAGTAGATTTTGCTTATTTGTTGCAATTTATGACCTCATTCGAAATGATACACATTTTCATTTTATGGGCTTTTTCGTTGAGAAAACCCAGAAGAAACGTCACAATAGAATCAATTTTACGTCATAAAGAAAATTTAGCTTGCAGACGAAAGCGTACAAATCGCGCAAGATTAAACTACGCCTAATGTTAATGGTGCGCGAAGCGCATCTTAATATTTTTAAAGAAGGGGCACTGCGATTGGTTGACCTAAGTATTTAAAACCTTTAATGATTCGTTGATGGTAAAAAATTGGGCGTGAACGGGGCGTGACAGAGATAATATAAGGGTGGTCCTTAGAGAGATAAGATAATTTTCGGAATACGTCTTAAGCCATATATTAGCGGTCTATTATCTTTTGAGATAAGATAAAAGATAAGATAAAAGATAAGACAATTTTCAGAATACCGGCCCTGGATCATGGTACGTTGTCTTAAAGGTAGTATCAGCCTTTTTCACAAATTGCGAAAACTAATGCAACTTGGCATAACTGTAGAATAGGATCAACCTATACTGTTTATTCAATCTTACTGTCATAGGCTGCCTAGATCAGTAATACGAAACGAAAATCTGACTACCAATCTTGACCAGCTCTCCATCAACATCGTTGATATTACAGCGCGTGCAGCACGGACCGTACACAGCAATATACACGTGGCGCATCAGCGTGCATTATTCTCTGCGCTAACAGTCAGCGGTTCGCACCGTACGGTATATTTTTCGAGGTTCGAAAAAATAGGAATGAATTTTGATAATTGCAATATAATGACATACACATTTGAGCTTAATCATGTTGTGGGAAGATATAGTCATTGGTATACTACTATATCCTCTAAAAACTTGAAATTTAATAGTTTTGCCTGCAAAAGGCTGACACTACCTTTAAGACTCAATAGACAGAACTAATACTAAAATACATGTATAGCACATACTAAATTATGCACAGGTTTATCTCACAAGACCCAAGGTCAAGTTGAGATAGACCTCCATATGACACATGAGACACTATCAATCTTACGATCTATTTCCACTTTTAATACAGTTTACTATAGACTTATGATCATCGTAATATGGATCGTATCTTTTATGTTACAGGGCACAGGTGGGATAATTATTTTTGTCGAGTTCATGTAGTCAGGTAAAGTGGAAATAGAACATCCAATATTAGACCCCTTGATCTAGGGCCTAGGCTAGACCTTTCAATATGATGCATCAAATTTGCCCCAATTCCTGTGCTACTAAACCTATTATGACGTATATTGCTGCTGCACGGATTTATTAGCTTTTCTGAGCAGAATTTTACTTAATACTCTATATCTGCCACCACAATCGGAAAAATAATCCTTAATAATTTAACGCGGTTTTCTTGGAAGTAACCTTCTATGAAATGAAATTACAGTAAACGACCGTGGAGCAGAGTCGCTGGTAATTTCATGTAAAAAGTACAGTATTTTTTTTTTTTTTTTTGTACAGTTACAGATAGAGATGTTTTGTTTTTGTTTATTCAAATTCATATTTACATCTATTCATTTATTCTGTCATTCACTCATTCATTTCATTTATTCACCCAACCACTCACTCACTTATCAATACATTATTGACTCATTTATTCATTCATCATCAATCTGGTTAGTGGTCTAGAAGCAATCCTCTAGATCAAACTTGGTAACAGGAGTTGTTTTGATCGCAGGCAGTCGGATCTGCGATAACTTTCCGAGCTTGGTGAGCCGTTTCAGTCTTTTCTTCTCCTTCTTGACTGAGCTTGACTGTGTAAAAAGCAGAAACGTTAACATTATATGTTCGTGATAAGATAACAATGACTCACTAATACAAATCATAATAAGGAAAGAAAAACTAAATAAAATGTCTTAATTTCAATGGTGTGGTGTGTCTCTTCAGTGAACTTTAAACCAGAACAAAATTTCATAACTTATTCATACCTATATAAAAAAAAAATATTTTTAAGGGAGGATGTTTGTACACATGATTTAAAAGTAAAATAAAGTAATTCAGACTATAAAAACAAATTGGAGGATCAATGAGTTAACACCAGTTTTATTTCCATTTTCTAAGATAAAAGAAATATTTTCATTCTATCTTACTTGGCCGGAAATCAAATTATTGTATAATATCAATTAATAATGATAGATAAATCACAAGAATGCATTCATATTAATAGTCACAAAAATCATATTTACCCAGGCTAGCTTTGGTGAATCACCGCTAGAGTCATTTCTAGCATCATTTGGCCTTGGACTCTTAATTGTAGAGCGTGCATATTTCTTCTGAAAAAAAAAATCAAGTAAGCAAAATAAAAACTATCAAAATGAGGGAGGAGGGTCTAAATTATATCTTTATTTTCAATTTTTGAAAACAATAACTTGCTGGGGTAAATGGTCATGACATCAGAAGTTATGCTTCAAAATTACGGAATGAAAGGTGATGAAGTACTTTTCATCATGTTGTAGAAATAAATTTGAATATAGTTTAATATAATAAGATTTCATTTTCTTAGAATAATGGGAGTGGACTGTAGCTACCTTGCCATGAAACTTGATTTTAGGGACTTTAGTTGAAACCACTCTCTGAATTCTCTTCAATTCATCACCGGGTAGTGGCTTGTTAAAAACATCCACACTGAGAGACAGAACACTAACATTGTCATCGTTTTCATCGATGTCTGCATCATCAACTTCACCACTATGATATGCAACGATTGGTGTGAGCTTGTATGGTACCTACAGGTATATTTAAAACAAACAATTTGATTAGAAATGAATAGTAAATTTCAGTGCATATAAATATATAAACAATATTTGAAATGGATCCATTAACGATAAACTCGTGTCACTCATTGTCCTCATTCTTTAAGATTCTTTGTTGTTGTTTTTTCACACAATAAATAACACAGTATGATTTGTCTAAAAGTCGCTTCTGGTACATGAAGCATCCCCCCCCCCCCTCTCTGTCTCTCTTTGTTTTTACGGAAAGCAACAAGACAACAAGCTTTTGTCACACCATTAACTTTTGGATTATGGTGTTTGCCAGATAACACTAGCAAAACCGAACAAATTGCTTTTAGGAGGTATTGAACTTGAAAATGCACACCACACAATTATAGAACATGTATTTTATTCAGGTGTGTTCGATTAAATACAACACTATGCAGAAAAATAAAAATCAACTTTACAAGAAATCCAATAATTTGCTAAAGGTGTGTACAATGTACATTATTTGTACATGTCATTCCCATATCCAATCTCAGATGATTTCATATCTGGAATGTGTGTCATGACATTTATGAGTGGAAAATATCCTCTGACATTAAAGGAGGAGTCCGGGCTGAAATGAAAAAGTTTTGTAAAATTAAGTAAAATTCATCAAGCACAACACAGAAAATTTCATCAAAATCGGACGAAAAATAACAAAGTTATGCATTTTTTAGGTCGTGATTTTTTTGTTTTGTAAAACAGTTCTTGGCAATTGTCTCATTGTCTCATATGAATATTTGAATATTCAAATGAGCAAACTGATGATGTCACAGTCCCCTTACTTCTTGTGTATTTTATTATATGAAACCCTATTTATCTCATTTTTTCATATATTGCGTATACAGAAAATCTGTCCCTCATACTGAAATAAGTAAAAGCACTTGTGACATTGAACATTCCGCAAGGATTAATCCGTGTTTTTATGTCCTTGGGGCAGAAAATCTTGGTAATTGGTATTTCATACAATAAAAAGCAAAGAAAGTAGGGGGACTGAGACATCATCAGTTTGCCAATTTGAAGAACTGATTCCTAAAAAATTCAAAACCTAAGAAAATTAAAAACTTTGCTATTTCTTATCCGATTTTGATGAAATTTTCAGTGTTGTGCTTTTTCGATTTTACTCTTTTTTTCTTATAAAGCAAACTCCAGCCCGGATGAGTCCTTTAAGATATTTTGAGTCAATGACTAATACATGTAAAATATTTCACAGTTTTTTTTATCATAATCCCTTGCATGACACATACATGTAAAAAAAGCCCCAAAAGATGGATTTTTCACTTTTTTTCCCACATTATGATTACGAACAAGTCTTGAGTTGCATGAATACTGGAAAGTACTCAACATATTCTAGAACATTATTGTTTTTCTCTCAAGTATTCAAGCACTAGCATAGAGAAAATCAATAATTTTGTTATAGACAATAAGCCTTAATGCTCGGAGTACAGTTGAGAAAGAAAAAAAAAATTCATTTTATTTATTTTTTGTTGCCCTAATTTGTTTGGCATTATTTGTTGTGATATATCCAAAGTGATAGTTTATTCGGAAGTGTTATTGCCATCAATAATTACCAAGAACTCAGGAACACCTTTTGATGAAATACCAGCCTAAATGAGTTAATGCATGTTTCCCCTAAAGTATACATGTGTGCCCTACTGTGTCTAATTTGTCTGTGTTTGTGCACATTCATGCTATTTTTAATTAAATTATCACTATTTTCTAACATGGAACGATGCAATGTGTCAGAGATAAGAATCTGAAGTTTAATTTCCATTAATCATTACCCAGAACTTGAGAGCACTTTTATCTAAACCTTGTGGGCAGACCATGGTGTATGTATACCCGAGTTCAATATGATCTATCAGTATGTGTACACATAATACAATTTTTTAATTTAGATATCACTTGCCGTCTAAAATGAAACAATCAGTGTATGACGGTTTCAGTTTCAATCTTAAATTTCATTTACATCAATCATTACCCAGCCCTCAAGAACACCTTTTAAGGCAATTTAGTAGGAGCAATGTTTCATATGATCTGTCAGTATCTGTGTATATTCATTTACTTTCTAAAATTGATTAGTCAATATATCAAACTTTGATTTTGATATGAAATTATATGTCCATCAATTATTACCCAAATCTAGAGGACACTTTTAACACATTACCAGAATAGCATCTGTGTTTACCAGAGTTCAATATAATGAGTCAAATGACATTTCTACATTTCTGAACATTAATGCTATTTTAAATTTTGCAAGCAAATCACTTGAGATGCTGTGCAAATATAAACAGGTGACAAGACACCCAACCACTATAAGGAGAGTTCACAGTATACATGTAGGCATATATACATAGGGCATGAAGGGGGCATATGCCCCCCCCCCCCAAAAAAAAAAAAAAAAAAAAAAAAAGGGGGGCCCCCAAAAGTGAAATGTGATAGTAACAGGACAGATTTTGGAAAGAAAATAAAAATTTGATATTTCCTAAATCTATGAAACAGTAGGTTGTAGATCCTCCAAGACCAGGCAGAGTTTTTACCATTTAGTAGACTTTAGCCAGGCCAGCCCCCCCCCCCCTCCCCCCAAATAAAAGGACCGAGGTGACAATATGCCACTGCCTCATCACATCAGTTATGTTTGCTATATGAACACGTTCCTCAAACACACAAAAATAACAACGTAGTCTGGAATTGATCACACAAGAATCATTCTTATAAAAGCACTTTTCATTTTGTCCTTGAACTGCATATAATACTTAGTTTGTGTTTACGCAAGGTCTGGTCACAGAATAAGTTTACTTGGGCCCCAAATATACTCAGCTGTTAAAGGTACTGATTTTTAGCAATAATTGAAGTTGGTAGATGGCTAAGAAAGGCTTCTTGACATACATTCATATCATTCCTATTCATTCAATCAAACCATGCGGCTCCCTACAACTTTGAAAACTCATTTAATGTCCTGAAGTGCATTAGTAATGTGGTCTTAACACTGGACTAGGGACCCACAGGTGATGGGTTTGATCCAAATGCAAAGCACTTCCATTCCTTGAGCAAGGCATTTCATTTACAATGCTTCTCCCTACACAGGTGAACATGGGTACCTGGTAAGAATGGAGTACAAGCACCTGAGCGGCAGAATGCACTCAATGACCGATGGTATTTATATTTGCAGGTGAACATGGGTACAGTAATATTGTAGCAATAAGAGCTACATGTTTTATACAAGTTATCATTATAATCATTGGTCCAATGGCATTTTCAAAGCAGTGTATTGATAAATTGTTAGTCTTTAACTGGTTTTACTGACTGTGGCAGGGGAATCAATTTTGTCCAATTCTACTTACATATTCTTTATGTTCAGTTGCAGCTTTGGTTTGAGTTGGTGTAAAATTAGCTTTGTTGGAGCAAGGACTTTCAGAGGGTGAGAGTGAAACCTAAGACGAAAGAGAAAATATACCACAAAGTCATATTCTGTTTTAATTGCCTCACTATAGTGATAAATTAATGATTCTGATTGCATTTTCCATTACTGTGAAATCTAATAGAGACTTGTAATTGAATACATTTGCTAATTAAATTACCTTGATCTTTTTTGTCAAATTCAAAAGAGCATTTTTTTTTCCTTGTTCAAGGAAGGAAACAAGGAGTCCCAAATTCACAATCAAATATCAATATGGAGAATAATCGATTCCTTTGAATGAAAAGTGGTATTCATCTTCTGTGCTAAATCAATCTGCATCATTTCACTTTCTTCCTTATCCATTGGTAAAAATGCATTTTTGTTGTTAGTGTTGGGATTGATATATTCATCATCTCTTCCAATAAAAAAAAGATAGTGTACAGATCTATTGGACTGGAAAAGTGGCAGTGTTGTAGAAACATGGTCATAATACCTTATCGGGTTTAATGGATACATCCATCACACAGAATACAGAGAAACCACCCAGGGGTTCATTAACTGGGATCTATAAGAGTAACAATAAATACCAAAACAGCTAATTAATTGCAAGGCCAGAAACACCATTATTTGTAAGATACCTATTCATCATGAAACAAATTAACCATTATGTATAAGTACCCCATAAATTTCCCAAATCATCATCATCATATAATGTGCTTTCTCAAACATATAATACTGAAATAGATTTTAGTAAAAAAAAAACAAACACTGAAAAACAAGCCACATATGCAACTCACCTGCCGTTTTTTCCTGTATGCCACAGGAGGTGAAGGCATTGCTAGTCTTGGCGTCAATGTGGATGCCACTCGGGTAACAACAGTCTGCCTTCTCTGTTCATCAAATGAGTCATCATGGAAAGATGCTCGTGGTACATTCATAGGGTCTGAAGTAGGAGACTATAAAGATAAGATAAGATAAGATAAATCATTTATTGTTCAAAAACGGAAAATTCTTCTTCCACTGGTTTACAATTACAAAATTACATACATAGAATGAATGAAAACATATAAATGATAGGATTCAATGTGCACAGTTTAACATATCCATGGTTTTTAGAGGCGTCTTAACAGAACAGTGGCAACAAACGCATAGTTATCATTATTCAAGTTATTTACGTTATTACAAACATCATTGTTATCAAAATTATTATTGTCGTAATCATTATTATGTCAATTATGAAATATTACATTACTAGTTCATTATGTTCGTTTGTTTAATTCAAGTTTGTCAGTTTAAATATATAAATATAATGAAGGCAGGAATAACAATAAAACGGATATGGTATATACATTCTATATACTACTCAGAAGTAGTCCTTGCATCGCCTAAACAGTACGGAATGGGACATAACAATATGATATTTACTAGACATATCATATTAATGAGTTCGGTATAGGTAGAATGAGGCAGGAAGGAGTAGAAGGGGAGAGACGAGAGAGAATCAAGTTTTGAAAATCCTGATTTATTCAATTTGTTTTACATCAATAAGAAATAAAATTAAATCTCATATATCACAGAAGAGTCGGTCTATAATCACATAACTGGGTATGCAAAGGTTATTGCAGCAAGGGCACTTATACCATTAAGCAATGCATTTTAACTAAATTGCCTCTCCCCCTACTGCGTGCTTTTGGGAATATTATTTGTGGTGAAAAGAGAAAATTGTCTAATGGTGCATCTGCATGGCTGGAATGATCCTAAAGGAATGGAGTGTATGCATTCTAAGGGCTGAATAATACAATACTAATTAACTTGTTGAGCACTGAATTCTTACACTCCGATATTGGCTTTATAGAGGGACCACTTAGTACCTGTTCGATTCCTGTATAGATGTAAAGACTTTGTTGAAGAATATGATAAGAGTGATACGACTTACATTCACGGATATGACTGGCCCTCTTTCAGAATTTGGGCTTCCAATTGAGAACACATCATAGTGGTCTTCAGAGGGTTTGTAGATGTACCCAATATCAGGAGTAGGTAGGATCCCAACCTTAAACAAAAACACAAAAACAAATAACATTAATGACCATCTTTAAATGTGGACTAGCTAGGATAATTCAAAATCAGGGGGGTGTTTCATCAAAGGACTTTGCTCTCAGCCAATCAGATGCAAGCATTTCAGTAGCTTATAACAGTTTGTCGGATAAAACGTCTGACAAGTCCTTTCATGAAACGCCCCCCAGGTGTTAGTACAGGAAGTGTTATGTGTGGAATGCAAAATGATCATAATGGTCACCAAAAGAACAAGATAATCTTCTTTTTTTTTTTTATCATATACATGAAAAATCCAAAATACATTATATTATTAAAGTTGGTAACAACATTTTTGTTGGACAATAGAGATTTCCAGCTGGCCAAGGAATAAATTGATTTACACACGTTTTTTTGCAAAAAGATTAGTTTATTAGGGATAAACATAATAGGGATTGACCATACAGACTTAGATCCAGGTATTATAAATTCAGGTATTCACATTTAAACTGTGAAATCATGAGTAGAATATAAGAGAATATACTTTGTAACAAAAATAAGCATACCTTTGAGACAGGAAGATGAAAGGGGAAGCTCTTATTTAGAGTAACAGGCATTGTGAGAAAGAGAAAGTAGGTATGTCCAAGAAAAGCAGTCAGTAGTTGCAGAGCATTGATGATTAGAGCACTGAAAGAGACGTTGGAGACAAAAGAAGAAAAGAGTTTGGGGAAGTATGATCTTTTTTAAACCCTATTCTGACGGGGGGGGGGGTCAATTTGACCCCCCTGTACAAAATCCGCGACTGCTGCGCAACCGCTACAAATCACAAGCCGACGCTCTATGAATTTTTTGTTTCAAGTGTTCCGCAACTTTTGACACCAAATTTGAAAAAATTGGACACTCCGTTGTTGCGTTACGCAACATTATGTAATCGCATGTCAGGCAAAAATTGAACGAAAATCGTCATTTTGCATGCGTTTGTGTACAAAATACTGCTTTTCCTAAATTGCTTTATAACACTGATAATTGTGCCTTCTGAACCTTTTGATTGATGAAATTTGTCTTTATTATTGATAAAAGACGCATTTCTCAAGCATAAAAAATTACAAAAACAAAGAAATACATGAGAAATAAAAACAATAGAATACATACAAAATTCACAAAACAATAGAATACAAAAAAATTAATTTGAAATTTCTGAATTTGTCAATTCAATACTGTTAAATTTGCTACTGAGCAACTTTTACAAAAATTTGAGCTTCATAACTATGTTCATTAATGAAATATTAACGATTTCAATAAAAAACATCTAATTTGCATAGGTGAGTATGCATAAATTAAATATGTGAATTTTTTGTTGAAAAAAAAACATATAAGAGAAACCCCTTTACATGTGCAGCAATGTTCGTGCAAAAGTTTGCGGCGATTGGACCATCCGCGGCCGAGATCACAATCGCAGGGGGGTCAAATTGACCCCCCCCCCCCAGTCAAAATCTCCTCTTGAAAAGCCCAGTCAGAATAGGGTTAATGATGGAAAGTTTGATATTTCGGATACAGTACTCATGAAGTACTTAGTGAGTATATGAGACACATGTTTCACATTAAGCCATATTTCAAAGAAGTGTTGAAGACAGTGTGTTTGGTTTTATCTTTCTGTTTATTAACTCATACTTCGCTTGCTTTTTTAAAAGATGACATTCTTTTCAATTGTTGCTTTACATTGCTCAATCTTTAAACTCTTTGGTGTAATTGTAATAATAATTAATCTATGTGAACAATAATTTACCTGTCCATTTGCTGAAATACTGATGAAGTAGAAAGAATAAGAGACACTGGTTCTGTCATAAACCATATTGAGAAGAAATAGGAGAAGGGTAGGTAGAAGGCAAGCTTTTCAGGATTCCTCTTAACAGTGAAGAATACTCCATACAGAGTCCAGATAAGACCTGAATGACAGAATGGAATCAATTGTTAGAAATTGCATAATTAACATTCTTTAGATGTATCAGTATCAATTAATGATTTTTTATCATTATTATTTATATGCTTGGGGGTTCTAGTATGATTTTTATTTATTTATTTATCTATGTATTAATTGATTTATTTATTTGCATTATGAAAGTATTTGCCAGAAATGGGTGTGTTCTCTTTTTATGGTAAAAACTTCAATTATGTGTATTGTACATATTTTGGGGTCCTCTTTTTTTCCTTCAATTTTTGATGTTTTAAATTGATGATACCTAGTTTTTCTCTCATGTCCATGTTAATCACAGAAAACTTGAACCTCAACTGGCACAAGAATAATTCTTTACCAGCATAAAAACTAAAGGCAGTTGGTAGATTGTTTGGACAAAGTAAGCAAACTATATAAAAAAAAAAGAAGACAGGATAATTTGCTGCTTGTTCCAACAAAAACATATGTAGTATACCTGTTATGCGGCATACAAGTGGACCAGCTGCTACCTTGATGCTATATAAGGCAAGGACATCTCTAGGATCAAGCACTACATTCCGGTAGATGAAGAAAACCAGGTAGGAAGAGGTATAAAGGACAGTGAGGATTGCGAGCTTGATGGAACTATGCATATTCATACGGGCTCTGCACGGAAAGTATGGAGGTAATATCACAATAAAACTTAAAATCAATTCAAAGAATAGAAACATTTATTTTTATATATCATGTGGAGTACAAACAAACGAAACAGTAGGGCCAACACACACATAAACATAAGTCTTCAGGATCGAAATAGACAGATAAAACAGATAAAGAATAAGAAAAATAAGAATATTTTGCACGTGGTCATTTTCTTTCAAACGTGAGTGACACGACATTTGCCAGACAGAAGGGCGCATATCTTCGCACTTGTAGGTTATGAATGGATCATGACTACCATATTATGTATAGTGTAGGAGTGGAATGTGTCATTACCAGTTGGATTTGAATTTTACAATTAGTCCTGGAAATTATGATTGAAAAACGGTGCGTGAGTGACACGACAAATTTGGGACATGGGTTTCTGACCATTATTGGTTATGGTTGGATTTGTGCCCAAGTAGATCCCTATTAAAGGGTACCATAAGTGTTGGTATATGTATATGAATAGTGTACCTCTGTGACATTTATTGTGTTTGTCAATCATTCCCTCTCTGTGGAAAATGGTCCACCTCTGTGTGTCGTGAGTGACACAACATCAAAAACGTGAGTGACACGACCAGTGCACAAAATGCAACAATTCAAGTAAATAGCTAGATCCAAATTACCTGTGTGTATATGCCATGTTAGAGTAGTCCATGATAATTACTTTAAGCAACAAAAAAAATCAATCTGATAAAAATGACTAGATATATTTAAAGCACCATAGTCCCATATGTGCAAATTCCTGTTTGATCAGTTATTCAGCGTAAGAAAACTGGATCACATAATGTTTGAACTAAAATATTTAGTTGTATTGTAAAGAAGCCATTGTGTTGATTTCAGATCCTAATTGCATTTTCAAAGGCACAGCACCACATTAAAATTTCAGCTAAATGTCCACTTTAATTGTCCCTCCTTATTTCATTGTTCCTTTACATTACAATGACGGCACTATAAATTATATTTCAACTTTAATATTAGTTGGACCAACCATTTCAGTGCACATAGCCTTTAATAAATACCTGCCAATCGGGTACCCATTTACTACACTTAAGCTAGAGAATGACACTAATGCTATTAACTTTTGGACTAAGTATTGAAACCACCTCACTACAACACTAGTATATCTTACAAATCAATTGATGATTTGAAAACAAACATTCTGTTCTTGAATGGTCTGTTGCAAATTGTGCATTGCATCAAAAACCCACCTGGTAATTGTATAGCCTTTGGAGACCAACAAGAGGAGTGCTACAAATGTCACACTAGATGAACCATACAAGATGTCAGCTAAACAAGAGGAAAATAAAAACATTCAAAAATTATAACAATACGGTATTGAAGTTATCTATTCATTTACAGGTAGGAAGCAATTCCTTGAATGCTGTGAGCACCTTTCGGGGTACCTTATCTAAGCTAGGTAATAATTAGTTAACACAAGAAGCACTTAGAAACACCAAAGTGGATGTATGTATTATTAAATATTATTCACGAAGATTTTATAATTTAAGATGCATTTTTGCTTCAATACAAAAAAAGGTATTATTGTTGGGAAAAAAATCTGGATATTTTGAGGGATGCAAAGATATTTCATGAAGATGAATATAACTTATGACCATAGTCCTTTACATTGTCTTTCAACATTCTATTGCAAATCAATTACAAATCTTATCAATTCCTTACCTGTATTGCTCAAACATGGAAGACCTATTCCATTTCGAATGAAAGTTAAACTGCATTGGTGAAACATCCACAAAATTAAACTTTTGATCCAAATGCAAATGAATATTATCGGTAAAAATATTTACCTCCAAATTTTCGACTGAACACTTCAGTCTTCTTCAGGGATATGACCCGTGATCCGATCACCGCCGGAAGTGACGTAGCGGCGAAGGATTGAGTCATACACTCTTGGAAGCTTGTATCGTCCCCCGTCACGGTTCAACGAAGGTTGGTGCGCCCTAATGTAGATGGCTTCAAACCCACTAGAACCTTGAAGCAATTCTTAGTAGCTCCCAAGGACAAGACTGAAAAGAAGAATCTTACCGGTGTGATATATAGGATTCCTTGCCAAGGCAAAACAACAACTGGCTTATGTAAAGAATCTTACATTGGGGAAACAGAACGTTCCCTGAAGACTAGATTTTTGGAACATCGTCGCCCCAGCTCCGTGTCGTCGGAAGTCTCGCAGCATATTCATATTGAATCGCCGGGACATACCGTGGACCTCGACAAGGTGGAGATCCTGGACAGGGAGGACAGATGGTTTGAGAGAGGCGTGAAGGAAGCCATCTACATTAGGGCGCACCAACCTTCGTTGAACCGTGACGGGGGACGATACAAGCTTCCAAGAGTGTATGACTCAATCCTTCGCCGCTACGTCACTTCCGGCGGTGATCGGATCACGGGTCATATCCCTGAAGAAGACTGAAGTGTTCAGTCGAAAATTTGGAGGTAAATATTTTTACCGATAATATTCATTTGCATTTGGATCAAAAGTTTAATTTTGTGGACCTATTCCATTTATTAAGAATTGATCGAGGGATGCACAATTAAATAATAGTCATGTTACTTCTAGAAGAACAATGCCATAGAAAATTCTAACTTTCTAACATTTTCACAAACTTTCTAAACTTTTCACAAATATAATTCAATTCCTTACCTGAATTGCTCAACCATGATAGACCTTTACCATCAATTGAGAACTGACCAAAGGATGCACAATGAAGCAGGAGAGAAGTCAGTTGAAGAATAAGACTGAGATAGAACAGTCTGTATGTCACATGGAGAAGGTGCTTTCTGTAAAGTGTCACTGTTAAAGAAGAGAAGAAGGAATAGTGTGCTGAATGACATTCATCCAACAACATGTATATGGGATAGTATGAACCTTGATCGCTACGGGCACTCCGGTGGTCTAGCGGTTATGACGGTGGTCTAGCAATCCACAGGTCGTGGGTTCGAATCCCGCCCGGGCAGCCTATGATTTTTTTTTCATAGCTGTCTGGTTCCAATATTTATCACACAGCAGTTGCGTGTGTTTCTACCAATTTGCATGGTTTCTACCGTTGGAGACAAATGAATAAATTAATTGTCTAACATGTATAATGTTTGAATAGGTAGGCAACATCCAAAAACTTTTAAAAAAAAAATTTTTTTTGTATGTGTGTGCAAAATTTCAAATGTTATTAATTCTATTTTACCTTCATATTTTAAATTTCATATATTCATCTATAAGGTATAGAAACATGTATATCGGTCTTTATTCTTAAATTGAACCTTAAAAGATTAAGACACACTTATGCCACACAATGCAAGAATGAATTTAAACAAGTTACTTTTGGTTATCAAATGAAAATAACTATAATGACAAAGTGTTTACCATGATTTATAGTTGCTACAAGCAGAATTCCAAGGTAGGAAAACAAGAATCCAAGATCAGTCACAAAAAGATCTGCAATATAAATAAGCCATCATATTAGATGTATGCAAAACTTTCTAGAACATACATGTACATGTATTATTCATTGAAGTAAAAATTATTATTTGATCAAAATCATACATACATTTTAAATGAGCACATACTTGTGCAATTCAAAGTATTTGTGCATACAGTTGTTTGGTTGGGGTTTTTTTTATAATAAAAGAAAAATTATTTAAAATTTGGGATGCTGGGACCTTCATGTATAGGCCTACAATAACTTTTTTTGATAAAATTGATGACACTTTTATAATGTCACCACACTTTCGAAAAAAGATGATTATAGAACTGCTTTTGGGCTAAAACCAGTCAAAGGTGCAAATGTATGAAAATAATTCAAGTTAAGTCAGAAAATGTAGTAAAAGGGCAGTTTGATACTTACAACGTTGGTCATATGAAAATTCATGTTCCAAGCGATCAAGTCCATTAGTCATATGAAGCTGGTAGCTGACATTCCAGATGCCAGCTCTCTGTCCGCGACAGTTTGCTAGGTGGAAGAAGTAGTGTCGTGGTGACTTGTTTGACGAAAAATCTTTGTATCCTTTGCAGAGAATCCACTGGATAGATTTAACATTGAGATGAAAGAAATAAAATATATTATATCTGAGTATTTTTGGTTCTAACCATGCAATAAGCAATAAAACTTGTCTCCTTTAATAGGAAATAAATCTTAAGTTACTACATGTTCATGTATGTAAACAAGTTTCTTTGTAAGATTTTCAGAAAACAGATCTTACATAACAGGTCATTAGGAAGAACGATGATTACAAAAGCAAACTTGGATATAGTCTAATATATAAATATCAAGGAAGCTATCAAGATATTGAATAAATCAATCACTATTGAATTTAGACCTCAAGTTTTGTTTCTTCTTGCTTTGTTCTACTTTTACTTCAAAATATATCTAAAGAAGATGTGGAACTACTACAACAAAAAATAGGGTTTGTTGATATTTTTGTTATAGAATCAAGAAATCAAATTTCAAGTGAATACGAGGAGCTCTTTTGAAGAAAAAAGAAGTATATATTCTAATAATTTTGCTTGTCTTTCTAACTTGCTTTCAGATGAAGATGTGAAACTATTATTTAAACACTTTTTTTTTAAAAAGTTTATTGTGATATTTTGTTGCTATTGAGAAATTCACTTTCAAATAAGTTTTAAAAATATATCACTATGATTTACACCTCAAGTTTTGTTCCTTCTTTCTTTGTTCAACATTAATATCAAAATCTGTTATCTAAGGAAGATGTGGAATTACTACATGAAGTACAGAAAATATGTGGTTTTGTGTGATATGTTTGTAAGTAACAAGAAATCTAATTTGAAGTGAATACGGGGAACTTAATAAACTCACCTTTTTAAACGGAAGATGAATAATGAATTCAACGTTAATAGGAAGTTTAAGTTTACCATTTTAATCCTGTTATGTATTTGCTGTCATCACGTGAAATGTACAAGTACATGTAGATACATCACACATAAGTTTGAACAACAAAACTATCACTTTCAAATTTGCATCATTTTTCGTAATCAACCAAAGAATGGAATTATGAAAGCATCACATCACAGTAAGAACATATGATACAATTTGCTGCTATCAGCAGTAGATGAGAAAGTGTTATTTGTCACATGGCTTTTATTAACAACTTTTCATGTTTTGAAATAAGTTCTTAATGAAATTAAAAGTGAATAATAAAGTATTAAACTTCAGACTTTCCTTCAAGTAATTTTGCGTATTATTATCAGAAGTAGTATTACGTCGAGCAAAATATAGCTTTCAACTGAGTTGGCTTTTAAAACATTTAATTGAAGAAGGCTACAGCTATCCCTTGAATTATATTATCTGATTCAATTTGCTCATGTGGTAAAGATGTAAAAGTCACAAGGGCATGTATACTATTTTAAAAAAAAAAATAATAATAATTGAATATTAATTTTGCACCCCTAACTGAACATAGTTTAAAGGTCATGTATAGTTTTGGGAGAACATATTTTTTGTTTTACTTCCATAGTAGAATAATATGAATTTATACCTCAAATAACCTCTGTGTACAAAATGATTTGTTATAAAATCCACTCTAAGACCTGAATTTAGCAACAAAACTGTGTAAATCGATTTGTTGATGGGCCATGGCTAAACAGGATGACACGGGGGAGAGTGCAACGTGCAGTGGTTTATGTGCAAAGTATATGCTGTTGATACACAGACTGATACACACAGAATGCACCCATGCCATATGATACCAGTCAGCAGTGGTGTGGCATGCCCAGAGTTCTGGGGTGAGAGTGAAGGAAGTATGGCCTCATTTTGATGAACATCTCCCTATGTTCATGCTAACTATAATATATCATGAAAAGACATGCATGGTACATGGTTATATTACTTGCCCATGTATTGATATGCCATTGGAACAATATGAGGACAAGTTGAGTAAGTCTTTTAAAAATGCAATTTTCTCTAGATGATCTACCACAACTATACTTGGGCTTTAAATGTGAACTTGCAAATTATTTAATGAACGCACACTTCAAATTGACAAACTATTAAATCAGGAACACATTATTCTCATGTTATAGTGGAAGAAAAACACTTGACAGAATACTGACGGAAGAAAATGTGACAACTACACAGAAATGCAAGTATATTCTTCTGTATGATTCCTGAAATATGTGTATGAATTCATAATTTACCTTTTCTTTTGCTTTCCAAGCCACCTTACATTGATCAGCTTCCTCTGTGAGGTTGAACTTGAAGGTAGGATCAGTAATTTTAAACAGCTTCTCAGAGCATGACTTTATAATTCAGACAAAAAATTAAATCATTAATTTGGCTTTTAAATAATGATTGACAAGTAAATGAAATTAAATAAATCCCTAAAAATATTTAGAGGGTTTTTTTTTAACGTGCATTTAATGAAAATACATTGAAAAAAAATGTTGTACTTAAATACACTTGTTACACTTAATATTTGAAACCACTAATTCAATTGGTCAACAACAAATTACCAAAAATCCAAAGCCTTATTTTACAACAAATAACATTTTGGATACGTGTACGTTGCAGGCTTACATAGGTTTTGTACTTAAGTTGCAGACACTGTAGGTATCTGAACAGGAATAACTTTTCATCAGGGTTTTTTTTTTCAATAAAAAATGATGTGCCTTGGGGTTTTGTTGGGGGTTTATTCAAGTTGCTGCGTTTAGCAGAACCAATACAAAAACAGAAAGTGACTTATCTTTTTTGTTGGTGGAGGGGGGGGGCTCTACATGACAGATACAAAATATGCTAGGTGCAAACAGCAGATGTATTTAAACTGAATGAAAAAAAAAACATGGACATAATTTCATATCAAAGTTTGCTTGTTTCTCTGATTTTGTTGGAGGAAAACTTACCAGACTATTCTCATTTTGTCTTACAAATGGCCACTGGTCAACCGAGTCATCAAACATAGCCAGTGCATAACCATGCTGAGTCTATAAGGTTTGGGAGATACATTCAAATGAAAAATCCTCACACAAAATCTTGTTTCCATGAGGTTAAGAAAAAAAAAATTGCTTATCTAATCTAGATCTACATTGAAAATTTTTAGAGATTTTAAATTGAAATGCAGTGTTTGAATTTTTTTACCCTTAACACTCCTAACTCTTAAATAATAATAATTATACTTGCTTATATAGTGCCTAACACTTACTTTATCAGAAGTCTCTAAGCGCTCTACAATTATGCAGCATAATTACCCTGGCTTTAGCAGTGCAGCTTTTACGCACGCTGCGTTTCAAGGAATAAATATTCCTACCAGGTCCCCAAAAAAAACCCAAGAAGCCTAACATGTTGGTTGTCAACAAATGTAAACACAGATTAAACTGCATCAAGATCATTTTACATCACGTTCCTAATATTAAAAAAAGTAAATTATATCAGCGACTTAATAGAGACAACTAAAGATTGCATTAGCACTGTAATTGTAGAAATGTTACGAATTAAGAAAAAGTTAATATTCAGTTGCATTACTGTCCAGATTAGTGTACTTACCAAACGAAAGAAAATTTTGAATTGCAGTAAGTTGACATTGTCTGTTCCATATGCAAATGTATCCAAAAATGCAACATTCTGAAGGATGAAAAAAGAAGAAGAAAAGGTGTCAAAATGAATAATATAGTCTAGATTTAGTCAGTCAGATGCGGATCCAGGGGGGGGGGGGGCAGTGGCCCCGCCCCCCCCCCAAAAAAAAAAAAATGCTCCAAATTTTATTGTCCAAATCGGATATTCTTTTTGCCCTTGTCCCGTGGGCTTGGCAGCCGCTGAGCAGCGCCAGATGGACGTTGCTCTATCCCCTTCTTGTTGAACGCCAAACAAGGAAGCAACAACTACCATTTTTAACGTCTTTGGTATGACGCGGCCGGGGAGGGGAAGAAAGAAAAGAAAGGAAAAAAAGAGGAGAAAAAAATGGACAACAGGCCCAATTTACAAACTACTCTCCTCCTCAGTAGATCTAATGACCTTCAAGACCAGACTGGATCGGGTATGGAAGGAAAAAGAGATAGATTTCTAATGTAGACTCTACTGGAGTCTGGAGTGCTCCCCTTGCCCTCGGCCTTGGCCTTATGAGCAAGATCCCGACTAACAGACTAACATAACAGTAACAGAGCAAGAACACTCAGCAAAATACGAGGAAGTAAGTGGAAGGTCGGACCTTTATGTTGCAAACCAAAAGTAAACTGAGAAGGAAGACAAACAAACGAGCTGGAACTGGAAGCCTGACTGCTGCAACTGCAGCAATTTTCCATAACTGCGGGTAAAGGAAGGTAAAGAAGCGTAACACGTAAGAGGATCCAATCTTGCTCGTGTCGTTTCATCATCAATTTGACATTTTCATAATCATTCAATTCATTCTCCATAAAAAGTTAAACAAAAAACAAACGAAAAACACACCACTCCACACACCAGATCTAGATCTAGATCTAAGTTAGATCTCGCCTAACTTCGGTCTTGCCTTGGTGTAGAGTCTAGATCTAGGCCTGATCACATGATTAGTACAGGCCTTAATTGATTTGGGAATGGGCTTAGGGTCTAACGTTAGGCCTAACTGTTAGATTAAAATTCTAATTCAGTATTGACAGGGGCAAGTCCAAAATAACGCGCATGTTACGTATGGGACATTTCAGAGCCTTTAACCCTCTATAAAATCTTTTTGAAGGTTAAGGGTACTATTTTCTCTCATCCTCATGTCAGGTATCCAAGAGAGTAATACACTGATGGGAGATGACGACATATGACCTTTGACCTTTGATGCAATAGCATGAAATGTAGTGCGTTACGTATGGGACCAGAAGAATTCAATTTTTTAAAGAAAAATTGTCAACTCCAAAACTCTCTGAAAGTATTTCCACTGGCACTGATGTATTGAAGTTTGGTGTGATGAAAGGTCCAACCCTCTAGTTTACTTCTGTAAAGTTTGAAGTCATGATGATTGTCACTTTTTTTGTAAGCCTTTTAAAGTCGGAGAGGACGTGTTACGTATGGGACAGTTACGTATGGGACAATTTGTCCCCATAGAGAATGCACACAATTTGATCCGTAATTTCTAAAATCAAATTTTTTTTTCAAATATGGAAATAGCAAAAGAGTTTTTTTTCGTTCAAAATGTTGTATTGAAACATATTCAATAGGATTTTAAAAGAAATTGACAATTCCCACGATTAATTCTTATGTTTTTCATTGTTTTGTGAATTTCTTATGTAGATCTAACTGTTAGATCTATTATTCTATTGTTTTTAATTTTTCCATATTTCCGATTACCAAATGTTTTGGTCTAATTCTTTTCATGGACCTGTTATCATGGCAAAGCAAACTTTATAAACTCCAGAAAATGTGAATAAATCACTTTTTGGAGCACTCTTAAATTTTTTTTCTGACATTCACTTTGTTATTTTGTATACAATTTACAAACTTCCCCATTGTCATTGATATTGTGTACAAATGTCCCATACGCCCATACATAACAATATTTTAATTAGAAATAGAGTAAAACCACCAAATACCGGACACTTAAGCATTTTTGGATTCTAAAAAAAAAAATATACCGGTAGATTCTAACAGTTAGGCCTAATGGCGGTATTATATATAGACCTATATAAATTGAAGTTAATTAAATTTTCAAAACTTATTTTATACTGTCACACTGAATAAATTGGAACTTCCCAGATTTGCAACAATTCATGTGTTGTATTCTGGGAAATAACTTAACAAAATGGCCTCAATTTGTTACGTATGGCTATGGAGTATGGGACATTTCATGCTTGGACACGAGTAACGTTAAGTTAATTAGAATTCACCAATTAAAAAAAATAAATAAATAAAAATTGAATGTCCCGCCTAATGATTGAATCTCACCAATTTTGTTTTGATTTCTATGAATTTTTATAAATGTCCCATACGTGACGCTCTGTTTACCAATTAACTTAGACCCTATGCAAATTAAGTTAGATGCCCCAAATTTGTATAACAAGTTAACTGTTAACTGTTAACAGTTAGTGTTAGATCTAACGTTAACAGTTAACGGCCACGTTACTTTGTAACGTTAGAGACTAACGTTAGATTCTAACTTTTAACTGTTAGGTCTAACGAGTAACGTTAGAATATATTAACAAATTTTTCTTAATAAAATTCCGAGGTTTGACATTTGGCTTTCATATTCTACCAAAAACTCCTTCATAAGACAAAGATGAAATTTTGTCCTTTCAGGGGACATTATCTTGGACTTGCCCACAGTAATTGGTGGTCTAGCCTCGTCCTCGGCCTCCTGTCTGCGCCATGCCATGGGGCCATGCCCATGGGGCCTCGTTGCTTGCCACAGCGATGATCTGATGGCTGCAAATGAGAGGGCAGTACTATGTGCAAGCCAAAGTCGTGGCCAAATATATAATTTTGTTAGGGTTATATAACATGTAGGATGGGGGGTCCGTTGTCCGGACAATTAACAAAAATGAAGCCTGCTTGTTTGTCTCAGGATTAAGCCAAAAATATATGTTGAATGATGCTTATCTTCATCAATATTTGATGTGTAACAGTTAGAATATTTTCTATCACTTTGTTCCAAAAAACTACAAAAAGATTGCTTGTAAACCTTTTCAAATGGCTGGTCAAAATCGTCTGTCCGGATAAACAACCTGTCCGGACATACAGCAACTGGGTATACATACCGGTATATTCATATTATACTTAATGTTGTAAATGGTGGACACGAAAGAAGAAGAAGACAGCGACACACTCTCGCTAGTCACACACTTTGCCAGGCCAGGCGCAGGCGCCTGTGTGTCACACACTGCACTCTATGGTGTCATAACTCACAAGACACGATCACATCATGACATCACAAGTCACATTCTTCGAGACCAGCCTCACATTATTAAATGCCTTTATAACTTAGGCTTAGATCTAGCCTTGTTTTTGTTACATTACCATGTGACTGTTGATGGTACCCTCTTGCATCTTTCCAATCGATTTGTTAATACACAAAATGCAAAGAAATATGCTGAAAACAAAAGACACCGTCATTTTCAATCTAACGTTAGATTTTCAAAATCAAATTTAATTCTTCAAAATTACGTCATATAATTATATATGCGCGTGCGCGCGCGCGCCCGCGCACGTACGTACGTACGTCATCAAGCAATGCTGATGACGTCTACTCTGAAAACATTATGACGTAACAATATAGCATTAACACACGCCCGAGCGTGACAGCCAGATAGAGCATAGTATTCAAGTTTGCGCAATAGATGAGGATGGGGCACCTTAATGTCAAAGGCCTTGGCAAAGTCAAGCAGAATCTTCTTCTTCTTCTTCTTCTTCCAATATGGTACAGTCCCAGGCGCGGATCCAAGAAAATCGAACTGAATGCATTTCGGGGGCCCAATTGTCTGGGAACAAAAGCGGCTCTATTATGTTTACGCGTGGGCCCGGTAAATCCATTGTGTGACTCCGGTCTGCGTCCGCTACTCCGGTCAAGTGCTGAGCATACAGTGCAAGTAAAAGGCTCTACATTGTAGTTTCTATGTGCAGCTAAAAACAATTTGAAGCTCATCGGAGTTTCAAGAGTTGCACCTTCTTCATGAAAAGTTCCAAGGAGGTGCAGTTGATGATGTCAGATGGTAAAGAATTCCAAAGTCGTATGCTGTCTGGGTAGAATGTAGATTGGAGAAGGCGAATTCTAGCAAATGGAACCCTGAATTTTTGAGGGTTTCCACGGGTTAAAGGACCAGCAGTTGGTACGAAGCTGTTGAATGGCAGATCAACCAGGCCATAAATGATGCTGTAGACCATGTATACCGTCTGCTGGGCCCGCCTCTCTTGTAGACTAGACGAGTGGAGTTGAGTTAGCATACCAGCAACACTGCTCATGCGCCGGTAGTCACCAAGAACGAAACGTCCCTGGACCATTTCCACCTTTCGGATGTTCTCTTTGGTGCATGGGTCCCACACGATTGCAGCATACTCCACAACTGGCCGTACTAGTGTCTTGTATAAATAACGCCTTGGTCTTGGGTGGGCAAGCTCTCACATTTCGCTGCAAAAAAAACCTCGTACTTGGTTGGCTTTCTTGGTTGTCAAACTCACATGGTGATTCCACTTTAGGTTGTTTTGAATGTTGACTCCCAAGTACTTCACTGCCTCGGTCAGTTGTAGTTGTTCCCCATGAATGAAGTAAGGGAAAGACGTCTGAGATGCTTGCCTCTTATTGGAAACATGCACAACCTGGCAGTTTTGTGGATGGAATTGCATTAGCCAGTCTGCTTCCCATTCCTGAAGGGCATCTATGTCGTTCTGCAGGCTTATGGCATCATCAGCACTTGCTATCTTCCTGTACAAGATACAGTCATCTGCAAACAATCTCACCGTAGTTTGAGATGGTAAGCAGTCTGGGAGATCGTTGATGAAGAGCATGAACAGTAGAGGACCAACGATGCTGCCTTGCGGGACGCCTGACAGGACCGAAGATGTGTGAGAATGGCATCCGTCAAGCAATACCCTTTGTGAGCGATCAGTAAGGAGATCCTTGATCCAGCTGTGGGTATTGCCTCGAACACCATAGTAGTCAATCTTGTGTAGGAGTCGGCCGTGTGGTACCTTGTCGAATGCCTTCGATAGGTCCAGTAAGATCACAACAAGCTGTTCCTTTTTTGCCTATACCGTTCGCCAGGTCTTGAATGGCAAGTACAAGTTGAGATGTACATGACCGCCTCTTACGGAATCCATGTTGAGCGTCTGATAGAATGTGGTGTGCATCAAGGTGTTGCAGACTATTGATGTAAGACACAGGCCTGTAGTTGACTGTTTTGCACTTATCCCCTTTCTTGAATATTGGGTCCACGTCTGCTTGCTTCCAATCTTCAGGAATAACCCTTTGATTTACAGAAGCTTGAAAGAGAACAGTCAGAACTAGTGTTATTATTCACATAATAAATACACAAATGTCAAAATACTTCTAAAACGTTTTTTGTGAATGTCCTCCTGATTCCACCAATAAAAATACATGCGACTATAGGCCTACTGTTTGACAATGTCGGAACCTGGTCGGAAGAGAACGGCGGGTTTTCATCGAATCTGCCAGCGAGTGAATCCAGGCGATCAGTTCCGCGGAACCCAGGAACCGATCGCCTACGACACCGGCTGCCTTCGAAAAAATTTTGAGTTGAATATTCAATGAATAACAACAAGAAATCTAGACTGCTGATGATTGATCGAATGTTTTTTTTTTTTAAATAATTCCCATTTCCGCGATTGATCTAAGGACTAAATTTACATGCTGAAAAGTTACTAACAAAAAATCGCCAGCCGCATACAAAAATTGTCTTCAGGCGATGATCCAGGTGCTCCCCCCCCCCGGGCCAATTAAAAAAAAAAAGGGGGGGGGGCGAAAAAAAAAAGCGAAGTAAAAATAGACGAGAGGGCTAACTAAAGAAAATAACACACCTACCCCCCCCCCCGCCCTCATTGCTCATCGCCTGGGCCAGCGTGACGTGAAAAAAAAAATGAGTGTACCTTTTTGGCTCGCCCGGTGTAACGGGAAAATTTTTTGGGTGTACCAAAATCTGATATTCTGATTTTGGGCCCCCCTGTAATGAAATCTTTTCTTTTATATAGACAATTACCCTGTACAGTTACAAAGCGTTGTGCTTTATTTCATTTTCAATGTTTGAGATGTATATTTCTCAGTTCTCTCTCTTTAAGTCAATTGAAAATTGGCTACAAAATGTGCGTTTCTCTTTGCACCCCACTCTTAATCTCCTTGATCTATTATTTCTTTATGATGCAATTCATAATTATGTATGGCCTATTTGCACCTCTCCCCCCCCCTTGGATTGGCTTTTATCTGGGCCCGTATTTCATAAACTATACTTAAAGGGAAGGTCTGGACCCCAAATTAGTTACTTTTATAAAAAGCAGAAAAATTAGAAAAACAGTATAAAAAAGTTCGAAGAAAATCGGACTAATAATAAGAAAGTTATGAATACTTTTACGATGCACAAAATATTGATCGGTATACCAAATTGGCAACACAGTAACAAAAGCTGTGATGTCATAGGGGCTCAACTTGCCATGCATTTTCTATATTGTTTTATGATAAACGTTCACTTTATTTAAGACAGGGGCCGCGGAGCCTGGGGGGCTGCAGCCGCCCCCCCCCCCCATTTTTTCAGCCAACGTGTACAAAAATGCAAAAATGACCATACATTTGAGATTTTTAGCCTGTTCAGCCCCCCCCCCCACTTTCGGCTCAGCCCCTCCAGTTTCAAAAACGCTCCGCGGCCTCTGTAAGAAACTGTGTTCCTCATAACTTTGGCCAAGATATATTGACAATATGATTTGCATCTATACATATATTGTAAAATCAGCACCCCATCTAGAAAAAAAAAACAGAAAAAAAAAAGAAGAAGATTTTAAGTACGGGTTGTCGGTATAAAATAAAGACATTCATAAATGTTGAATTTCATGAAAAATATCACTTTTCTTTTCAAATGTCATTACAATGCTCATTTTAAGAAAATACATAGATGCTATAACATATTTCCATCAATTATCTTGGCCAAAGTTATGAGGAGAACAGATTCTTAACAAATAAAGTGAAAATTTATCATAAAACAAAATAAAAGACAATGCATGGAAAATTGTGGCCCTGTGACATCACTGATGGTGCCGATTTGGTGTAGCGATAAACTTTTTGTGCATCATAAAGATATTCAGCGGTGGGTCCTGCAGGAAACGCCCCCCCCCCCATTTTTTTAAAACTAGGCGTACTCATTTACTGTAAATGTTCATATCGGAAAATTACGGCTGCACCCCCCCCCCCCACCCTATTTTCAAAGCCTTATTCCGCCACCGTACACCAGCTAAAAGGACATCAAATACTTCCACTTGAGGCTGGATGAACACAATTTCAAAATTGTCTAGACATCCCTTCTATTCACGAAAAAGACAAATGTGTTTTTACGTGCGTGGTCAAAAAAGAACGCCGCGGTGAATTTCTACGATCAAAAGAACTGTCGGGAGTTCGGGAGGAAACATGAGAAGCATCGGACTATAGGATTTGTGTGACTTGGTTTTTAGCACGGTCCAATGGGAAAAGTGGTATTTTCGGTTAGCTTAATTAGATTCTGACCTCAATCTTGTCGCTTCATTACGTTGTAACGATTTTAGTTAAGGCCCGGTCTCACTGCCAGAACTTTGCTGAAGCGTTCCTGGAGCGGTGAAAAAAATTCATCACCGCTCGTTACCGTTCGCCATCGTTTAACAGAAGTTGGCCACCGCTAAGGCAACGCCGTATACGCTCGGGCACCGCTGATGGTCCCTCCTACCGCTCCGAAAGTTTTGAGCAGCACAAAATATTGCGAGCGGTGAGGAGCGGGCAATTTTCCGCTCCGGCCAAGTTCACCACCGCTCCAACAACGCCCAGTCAAAGTTTGGCACCGCTAGACGCAAGTTCGTGGACGCTTGGGTCCGCTTGGCCAACGCAGAAATATTGAACGCTGGACCTCCGCTGCTTCGTTAGCTTTGCCCGGGTGGTGATTAACCGTTGCACCAACTTTGGTGGAGCAGTTTAAAGCGTTTTACGAGCGGACACGGGATTGCTGGAACGGTGTCGGGCGTTGAAGCAGCGATCCATTGCCTTGATGAACTTTGGTTTGGAACCAGAATTTCTATCAAAAATCTATCAGAATTTCTATCAAAACGATCCGTTTAGCTATGTAGTCAAAAGCGGTATGCCGCTAAACCAACTTTAAACCCCCGCCGAGCCAACGCTCGCGTCACTGTTAAACCGACGCTCGCTAACGCTCGCCACCGTTAAACCAATGCTAAAGCAACGCCGGCTTCAGCGGTGCACCGCTATGGCAACGCCCGTGTTTTAGATTCCCCCCCCCCCATTTTTGTGCGCGGTGACGAGCGTTGTCGAAATTTGACACCCTCTCCCCACCGTTCAAGGAAACGCTCCAGCAAATTTCTGGCGGTGAGACCGGGCCTTTTGCACTTTTAGTTTCTGTCTGGTTTTGTTGGGGAGTAATAGTTTTAAAGAGGTGTTCTCATTCCTTGACTCCTTTCTCATCTGAAACGTTTGGCTTCATTCAAGTTCGTGTATACTTTTTAATCTCAATATAAAATATATATGGTTTTTACATATTCTGAATTGTTTGAGCAAAACAGACAACAAAACAAAAATAAACAAGAAAAAAAAAAGGAGCCATTATCAAGTACTTGGGGAGAATACAATTTTCCATTGAGATCAAGATAAAACTGGGATTAAAAACCCAGGATTATATACATTTTTTCTTCTTCGTCTTCTTCTTTTACTTTTGTGCTTTGTTAACCATGCAAGCTCGCCCATGTATTATTGGGACCTCATTTGTCAAGACTGAAATCATAATATTTGCATGGAAGGGGACATGTCATGATTGAGATCAAATGAAAAATAAAGACGTAATCGCTATAGGACATGTATTAGCTTCTTATTCTCCGTTTATTTCGTATTATGGTTCGGGACACCCCGGATTACCACTTTCATAAGTTAACCAACATGCGGACAAAATTTATATAGGACACGAAACCTTTGCGGCTCTGGGATTAGTTTTCCTGGGATAGTTGACGTATATGGGTATTTTTCATAACGGGGAAATTGTCCTGTTTGGGGTTATTGTCTTGGGGTATTGAACGAGGGAGTATAGGATTGTTTTTCCGAGTGAATAAAACAAAATAAATATGGAAAATTGTCATTAAAAAGAAAACCAATTTATTAACCGCAATTTATAGGCCTATTTAAAAAGTAATCTTCCTCGCATTTTCGGTATCATTTTTGTGTATGTGTTTACGCTTGGATGAACACGGCGCATTGTTTTCGAAAATGTAAAAAGCGAAGAATAACAGAAGCTCTATCTATCCTGATTAAAATAGCATAACTTTTTAGCGAAAACGTTTTAAGCAAAGCGACTTTGAAGGGTTGTCGTTACACCTATGGCTACATTCTGTGTAAAAATTATATAGATCTGTAGAGTCATGCAAGAGTGAGCACACGTCAAAGACAAACTATTCACTTTTCACAAGTATTAAAAGCCCTTTTTACATCTGTAAGTGACCATTTGCTATTTGACGTGTGCTCAGTCCTTGATACTTCATAAATTATTCTCATTTTTACCCAAAATCTTCTCGACAGGCGTAACAACACTCTTGGTACGTTATTTTGCTCAAGACCTTTTTACTAAAAAGTTATTTCATTTTAATCACGATGAAGTTTGTTGTTGTTGTTGTTTTGTTTTTTTTGGCACAAGTCGCTTTTTACATTCTCGTAAGCAATGCGCCGTATTCATCCAAACACACATACGCGTACCCCATTAAAATGGTATCGAAGATGCGGGAGAAATTAGGCCCTATATACCCTTTCGAAATAAAAAATAACAACTTTGGCCCGAATTCGGGGTTCATAATTTCGTTTTCTTCTTTATTACATTTTTCTTAGTGTTAGTTTATTTATTAATTTTTTTCATTATTATCATATTTTATTTATATATTATTATTATTATTTTTTGTACTCTCTCGGTATATCTGGGGGTATGGTATAGGACCTATGCTGTCCAGGGAATGTGTCCGGGTACGATTTATTATATCCCTACCCACTCTCTCTCTCTCTCTCTCTCTCTCTATTTCTCCATATTATTATCTCTTCCTCTTCACCCACCCCTTTTCCCTCATCAATACCGCATTTAACGAAAATGATGGATGGTTAAAACATGAGCCCCCAGAAATACGACTCCTTAGTTAGATAGATGGGAGGAATCATGGATATGAATTTCCAAGCCCATTTAAAACACCCCAGCGATTTCCAGCGAATCCCAGGCCAGGTTTTCACAAAGCCCGCAAAGGTTGCATGGACAAGAAAGACCAAGGTAATGATCGTAATGCCCCTATGACGTCACACATGGGTATTGGGGATTCGGATACGGATAACGAGGGAGGATGATCAGCGATATGACTTCTGTTTAGAGTCATAAAGGCACTAACTCACATACGTTTATCTAAAGCTAATGCCTTTGTGGCGCTGAGGGAATGGTTATTGATATCTTCTTCTAGCGTGATGATCAATATGATGGCGGGAAGATTGATTTTGTTTCGCTTCCTTCCCAGCGGGGGTCCATTGGGGGTTCTGCTTTTACGGGTTATGGTGGTTTACTGTCGGGAGTGATAGGGGTATCCTAGTGGGTCTTGACGTCTTCGTGGATTAGAGAGTAACATGCATGGTTGCTGGCTTATTCCATGATGACGGAGAATATCCATGGTCATGGGAAGGTGGTGACGGGGCTCTCCTCCTTTCTTCCAAAGTTTCTTTTTGCCTCTGTTGGATTGTTTCGTCTGTCCCCTCTCTATGTTTCTCAGTCTATCCATACCTTTCTCTCCGTTCCTTTTCTACCCAAGTATCTTTCCTTCTTTCCTCTACCTCCGCATGTATCTCTCTTCTGTCCATCTATATCTTTCATATCACCCTTTATTTACCCCATGACCACCCCATCTCTCTCTATGTCTCTCCCTCCCTTTCTCATGCTCACACCTCTCTAGCCTATCCTCTTCTTACTTTCCTTTCCTCTATGTTTCAATACCCATATTTTCTCATCTTTTTATTAAAATCTATATATCTGTATCTCTCCCTGGATCTGAATTATGTATTCTGACGTCACGTTAACATCAATGTTTGGACGTTTGGCGTATCGGGATGAAGTCCAGAAATCATGACCTTGAAAAGATCAATATCATGGACCAATACTTGATTTTGGTGTTAGTTTCCCTATCATACATTATTTTAGTTTTATAATAAGTTTTATATTTACAAGTATACAATCATAATCATATCCAAATTCCAGTTTGAAACTTGTTATTTTATTTGGATCTCATTCTTTTTTTTGATACTTCAGCCATAAATACAGTTCTTCCCTTGCATTTACTCATCTAATTCTTCTGATTGCATAATAACCCTTATCTTACAATGAAAATTACCCTATCATCATCTCTTATCTCTCTCTTGCTTTCATTTTTCTCTTTCTCTCACTCTCTTTATCTCTCTGCATGGCTCTCCCTCTCCTTTTTTTCCCCCTTTTTTTTATCTCCTCCTCCTTCTTCTTCCTCTCCTTCTCCTTCTTCTTCTTCATCATCTTCTACTTTTTTTTGTTCATATTTCTCTTTCTCACAAAAAAAAAGCTTGTCCCTACATACCTCCTCTCATCTATGATTATTTTTTCATGCCTTTTGAAAATTCAAATAAATATCCCAAATTTCATTACAAATTTCACTTTATTAGATAAAGAAATCTGCAGCACTTTAAAATATAAGAACTTAAAACCAAACCACACAATGAAATTTCGTATCACTTTACTTCTTGGTGTATAAACTTTGATTATGACCACAAATACAATAAGATAATATTGAATTTTTTTTTTTTTTTTTCAAATCACACAATTCTGGCATATATGGAAAACAAAAACAAAGGAAATTCATTTTGACCATTACATTCATATCTTGAGGAAACTGTCCCCAAATAATTATCTTGAATTGTTTGAAGAATGACTGTTTCCTTGGCTTAAACGAAATGGCAATAAGTTTGTTTGCTTTTCTTTTCTTTTTTTCTTTCTTTTTTTTTTCTTCAATTTTTCAGTTTGCTTTTGAAGACAATTGATTATTTATTTTATCTGACGGATATCAAGGCAACTATGATATTATGCTACTGTCACACATGGCCATATGGCCCAAAGTATAGTTATCAGTTATGTGGTTAGCACACTTGAGGAATGCATCGCCTTTCTTAAAAATTGGTTGATATCCTTTAAAAAATGCTGTTTATGTCCCATTTTATCCTTTGGATTGACATTCGTCATCAGATGCTTTCCCTCAAACAAACAAAAGTTTTGTGTCCATTTGCTTTGTTAAATGGCAAATTCCAAACTGCTTGAATTCCCAGATACAAGACCAATTAATGCTATATTACCGAGCCATTTCACATTCTGCAAATTGACAGCAATGTGCAGAAGCATGAAAGTGAATCCACAAGTGGATTTAAATTTTGTGAAAGAGGTTTTGGAGAAAATGTGAATAGCTGCCATGGTAATGTGAACATGCCTTTGATGCATATATTCTCGGGATTGTGCTGGCATCCAGCATGGAACACACAAAAAATTGTAGGTGGATCCCCCAAATTGGCCAAACTTGGAAATAGGAACAGCTTTGAAGGCAATGTAAACAGTTTTTCAATCCAATAGTATCCCTCCAACATAACTCATATGCTAGGAATCCATGTTGTCTTCCAGCATGGATTACACAGAAACCTATAGATGGATCCCCTTTGGTTTGGAGGAAAGTGTGAAAAATTTGATGGCAATGTAAATAGGTTTTCAATCCAGTGAAATTCCTCCTCCTAAACTTATCATATTATAGAGATCATGCTCTCATCCAGCATGGAACACAGAAAAAAATGTAGGCGCATTGACCAAGTTTATTTTGGTGAAAACAGGGAATGAGAACAGGCTTTCAATCCAGCGGAATCCCTCCTCCCGAACTCATCATACACTGGGGATCCGTGCTCTCATCCAGCATCAGCTCTGTCGTCATGGCAACAAAGACCTGTTGCAGCATGGATAATGCTTCTCCATCTTCCAGCTCCAGACCTTGAATGTCTTCAAGTGTCTTGAGATGTTCCCTGACGAGACTAACATCATTCCCTGAGAGCAAGAGACAAAATTGTTTCTGTTAGTTTAACAATAAATACCTAGTTTGTAACTACATCATCTCATCGAAAGATTGCATCTCGAGAAATAGTCACAATCTTTTGAAGAGAATTTTACCTTAAATTCCATGCACATTAAGGGCAATGGACAAGCTCAGAATGTTATCTTTAATAAAAAGTTCCTGGCCAGACAGACATAATTCTCTGAAAGCAAAAATACAAAATTGTTTAAGTTAAAAAAGATTTATTTTGTAAGCTCATATAATTTCTGCGACAGATATTGCATCCCAGGATAAAACATTCCTAATTTTGTGAGGTGTTCGTGAATCAACCGTAAGTACCAGATTATTAGCAAATGAAAGAACTGAGAATCCTTTTTTTAGTCAAGAGCCTTGGGATGTCTACAAGTATGCTGACCAGACATACATTGTTCCCTCAGAGAAAGAAACAAAACTGTTCCTGTTAGTTTAAAAAGATTACAATTTTAAGCCACATAATCTTATCAAGAGCCATCTGCAAAACACAGAATATGGACCTCCCATAAGATTTAATGATTTAGTAAGGCATCCCAACAAGAGAAGCATAATAATAATTAGCCGTGCTTATATAGCACCTAATACCTCCTGATCAGAAGTCTCTAAGCGCTCTACAATTAATGCAGCATAATTACCCTGGCTTTAGCAGTGCAGCTGTTAGGCGTGCACTATAAAGGCCATCGCACACCTCACGACTTGCGACTTACGACTGACCGACTTTGGATCTGAAATAACAAAGCGTGTTGCAAAATAATATATACCTGATTTCAGATCCAAAGTCGGTCAGTCGTAAGGTGTGCGGTGGCCTTGAGGGACATAGCTATTGTTACGTTATAGAGATAAACCATTATTGCAGCAAATCATTTCTGATAGAGTTCAAGTTTTCAAACCCCACCGTCATAAATTTTGGATGTCCTAAATAGAGCAAATATTCAGTATACCTTTTGATATTGTTAACTACATTTGCTAAATACAGAAGTCAGTAATAAACAAAAACAATGCAATAGCAAATGTTTGGAATGAGTGATATTCTACAGTAGATTTGTGATACTTTGGTTATTTATTTCAGCCACCACGTGGAACAATATCTTACATTAATCAAAGCCCACATCCTCATCCATTCATAAATTCATTCGCTTCCTTGAAGAAAAAGGGGACAATGAATTAATCAATTCATCTTGTTTTCTTCCTCTTCTTCTTCTTCTTCCAGATGACACAAATGAATAATTTAGATTGAAATGTTTTATACCATAGAGGATTCCTAACCCACTGACATTGCTCCAAGCATTCTCTTCCAAATTTATAAAGAGTATTGCAGCCCATGTCATTTATTCATATATGTTTTGATTAATGTGCAAATGAATAATGTATACTTAGTACTATGTCTGGATACTGTTGAGGGACATTATTATCACTTTTCTATTTGGACAGCACAAATTGCATTTTATAGCTAGTACAATGAAAAACATTTTGAATGCACAGATCATCAAAGCATTAATTAGTTGTTGCTCTTGTTAAATATGTTTCTAATAATATAAGGCAATTATTCACCATTGCAACAAATTTTATGTTATGAAAGAGATGCACTGCATTTCCCCACAGAATTGGGAAGCTTGTACTATACATTTGATTTTAGGGCCATATACATGTATAATACCATGTCCACCACCTAACAAATAATATCACTGCTAAAAACATTATGAGCACTGACATTTTTTTCTCCTACCCTTTTGGAGAGAATGAAGGGTATAATATTCAGGCATATAAATCTCCACACAAATTTTATACACACAGGTAAAATAAAACTAGATAGATCATGACAATTAATTTTCTCAGGATTTACCTGTGATATATTGCCAATCAACACAGGTTCACACCATTCTTCATCTTGAGCATCATATATCATTATAATCACAAATTAAAAATAAAATAAATGTTTGGTAGAGAAATGAGGAGGAGAGACAATATCTTGTATTAGTCTATAGTGATAAATCTTGTTCATTTTCAGATCCATGTTCCAAGTCTAGACAGAGCTAATGTTTATCATTAATAATAAATCTTCATCTCAATTTTATTCTAAGTACTTCACGACATCAGCTTCAAATATATAAGCAATATTTATTTCCTTTTCTTTTCAAGGGGGAAAAAAATTTCAAAAATCCATATCCATTTGCCTGTTAATTTTGGACTTTTTTCTTCCTGAATTTCATTTCAACTTATAAATGACATTGTAATTAATATTGGCATACCATTTGGACTTTTGGATTAAACTTCTGGTATTAAGTCTCATTTGAAAAAGATATGATACACATTATCATTCCGTTCAATTTGATTCAGTTTTGCTTTCTTTTGAATTTACTACAAATAGATATTAATTGTAAACATATTCTTCCACATATGACAACTCCAGCATTCTTTTCATCAAAATCAAAACTTGGTAAATTCCCTCTCAATTTAATCATATTAACTCGTTGTATACTGAGAACTTTTTATAAAGCCGAATGAATCACGATTGTCAAGCATGCTTGCAAGAAATTCTTTTCATTTCAAGGTGAAACAAAGACAGCTTTAAATAGCTCAATGGCAGATAATTCCAATTATATAAGGTTTTTATTATGAATATGCAATCATGAGTGAAATAAACGGTCGACAAGAGGGATGTCCTATGTTCCTTCAGCCCGCATATATGCGGGCTTAGTATACAACGGGTTAAAATCTCTCAAGTTAACTCTTGTCTTCTAAAACATGCAATGTCCACATTCCTTTACATAGAACTGAATGTGGGTCTTTAAAAATAGTATTTCAATTTATCAATAAAGGAAAATTGATACAATGTAGTGGCGCTATCATAACAAGAAGATCCCTGGCCTGAATACAATGTGATGAGCCCTTTGAGAGCATTTCCAAATACCAAGGCCTTTAGATAGGACTTAATATCACAGGCTCCTGGTTGCATTTGGGCAATTCCAAGCAAAACAGGACATGCAGCTGAAACTTTAATGTGGTGCTGTGCCTTTGAAAATGCAAATTAGGATCTGAAATTACCACAAAGGCTTCTTTACAATACAACCAATCATTTAAGTTAAAAAATTATGCGATTCAGTTTTCTTACGCTGAATAATTGATCAAACCCAAATTTGCACATATGGGACTATGATGCTTAATGCGGCGGTCACAACTCGTCGTAGGCTACGGGGCACATGCCATCAACGTAGCCTGCATTGCATGTGCAATGCACGCACAGGTCCTGGGTCAACTTCTGCGATTCCTGCGTTTCTGTAGTAAGGGTATTATAAAAACCTCATGTACGTCGTACATACATTGCACCTGCAAGGTACCTCCGCTGCACGAATTTTCTACGAAATCCATCGTAGGGAGTTGCACGTCAAATGTACGGCGAGTTGTGACCGCCCCATTAAATGCCTTTTATTCTTATAATTATCTAGTCACTTTTTGCCGATTTTTTTTTGCTTAATGTAATTATCATGGACTATTCTAACAAACTGTGTTATTAATATTTCTTTATAATGCATTTCTCCTCATGAAAAAGACTGGGAAACCAGATGTCACTCCGTAACTGGACATGGGTTCAAGTTTTAAGTCATAATTAACAAAATATTCAACCAATTTAGCCATTTTTTGCTTAATGTAATTATCATGGACTACTCTAACAAACTGTGTTATTAATATTTCTTTATAATGCATTTCTCCTCATGAAAAAGACTGGGAAACCAGATGTCACTCCGTAACCGGACATGGGTTCAAGTTTTAAGTCATAATTAACAAAATATTCAACCAATTTAGCCATTTACCGTTCACAGAGTTTAAGCAAAATTTTTTCTGCTCAAATATGCATGTCCATTTTGCGTCACTCCAATACCATGTTACGAATATTCATATCTCATTAATTAAGAGCATCACTATAAAAAAATTATCATTTTGAAAAGAGGGTACCATCAGCTTTTGTCATGAACCATTTCTTTGTACATAAAGATTAAAGTATGTATGATAAATTTGTTTGAATGCTGAAATGTTTCTTCTGAATGTCACTCGGTTACCTTGGAACTGCCCATTTACTTGTCAGCATTTAACTGCTTCCTTGCTAAACAAACCAACTAATCAATCAACTCCAAACATATCATATCTTTTGTCTATCTCAAAACACTTTTTTTTTATATGAATTTGTTTGGATCAAGTTGTAACTTGGATTGAGTCAGTCTGAAGTTCATTATTTCATCTGAAGTGCCTATAGATGTTCCTGCTGTATAGTTAGGATGGATGGGGTAATAATGAAGCTCCACTCCGGGAGGCTTGATTAAAATGAACCAATATTTATTGAATGTATCAGAATGTCTGCCACACAGGATATTACAGGTCAGACATCATCGTCAGACCGCTCAAATTTTTCAGACAAAGATCGAGAGAGAGAGAGAGAGAGAGAGAGAGAGAGAGAGAGAGAGAAAGAGAGGGGGAGGGAGAGAGGGAGATACAGAGAGAGAGATACAGAGAGAGAGAGAGAGAGAGAGAAAGAGAGAGAGGGGCCCCTTCCACATTCATAAGTTAAGAGCCACTACAACCCATATACGTAAACATCTTCTCTCAATAAATTTCAATGTTGTTTTTGCATTTATTACACTATGCAGGAAGCGCAAAAGTCAGTGGCAAATGTGAATCTCTTTTTCGCTGTATACGAGTCATGAATACGAAATTGTTAAAAATGATATGTTAAAGGACTATGGTCGGTGTTCTCGAAGGGTGACTAAAGTAAGTAGGCCTACAAAATACGTATTTAGTCATCCTTGTTATTGTCTCAAACAATAGAAAGGCCTACATGTACTACATGTAAATACCTATTCAGTAGGCCTACTGACTTTAGTCACCCTTCGAGAATACCGGTACCGGCCAAAATCTTTAAGTTTTCAACACAAAAAAAAGAAAGAAGAATGAAATGAACCAGAAAATGAACTGTTGTCTATAGAAACCAGGCAGTCCCTGTTTTAAATATATCGTCGGCTTGGAGCCAGAAGGGCGTTATTGCAGATCAAGGATGTTCCGTTTGGTGCCAGAAGGGCGCTAATACCATTGACTTTGTACAGTAATAGCGCCCTTATGGCTCTCAACGGAACATCTATAAGATGCAATAACGCCCTTATGGCTCCCAACAGACGATATGGGCTCTAATCGACAATAGCATTGGAATTCATGTACATAAATGTAATTCCCTAATTTCGCAATTACATTTGTCCATTAATTGCTTCCTTCGGGCATGTTTGTTTTTATCAGACTCAAATTCATCCAGAAGGCTGTTAATTCTATGAAAAAGCAAATGATAACATGCCCTTTTTGCTCTCAAATGATAATCAGGAACAGACAATGGATAAAATGCCACAGAAAATTGGTTTCTATGCATATTTACCAACGGAAATGACCCACAAACCATTAGCACATCATTTCAAAGTAAATGTCAAACAGAATCAATGACATGCACAGGAATTTAATTAAAACTCTGCACAGAAATCAATCTTCTTTAGCATTTAAAAGAAGAAAATACATTTCCTGTTGGAATATGTGAGGCTTTTTAATGACATTAATAGGCAAATAAACACAATTATGAAATGATTTAGGAGCAAATATCAATCAACATACAGATAGGAAAAGGGGAGTTGCCTCATATAGAATGTATACAGAGGCAAAGGGTAATTGAATTCAAATCAATTTTCATTGAAACAAAATTCTATATCTGGTGTTTGCATGTGTTAAGTTTCTAAGATACCATGAATAGATTAGTTTTTGCTGAGTAGGCTATCAGACGGTTTGAACAACAAACTGCAACATGTTGTAAAGATAATCCTGAGTTCTGGTTATGATAGAAAATAACTTCTCACATTCCAAACAATCTTGGACCCAGGAGGGATTTGAACCCTACATCGCCTTGTACTTCTATCCTGTAAGTAACTTAACCATGTCCTCTGGTCCAAGGAGTAGACAATTAATCACCGGACATGATAGCGCAATCGGATAGAGCGCCCGTAAAAAGGTAGCCCTCTTGCTTTCATGAACGGGAGGTCGTGAGTTCGAAACCCGGCCGAGTTATACCAAAGACTTACAAAAATGGTACCTAAAGTTGCCTTTTAACAAGGAGCTTGGGGGTAATAATAACATCAGGCAGGGCCCGCTGGGAGAACAGTTGTCAGAACTGAAGTGGCTACCCTGGGTAAATAAAACGATATTATTATTATTATTATTATAATCATGAACGAATGTCCCAAATCCAAGATACTAAAACAACAATGCACTTCATGATAAACATTCTAGTATAAAGCTTAGCCAATTTCTCAGGATTTGAAATTTCATTAACAGAACAAAGGATTGACTTCAAGCACGTGAGGTGAAAGCCCTCGGCACAAACAACCTCTCCTTGATCACGTTACCAGAAGAGATTTTTATCGGTGTAGGACGACACCAGGAACATGACAGCTGTGCGGTAATTTGCAGGTGATTTCTACAATTCTTCCTTCGTGCTCATCCCTAAGAGCATTTCCCGCGACTATGTTAGTGGCGAAGAGGGCATTGACCCTGATTGGTATTTTCTCGCTTCCCCAACCCCCGTTCCCAAACCACTTTGGTGCGAGAGAATGCCTTAAGCGTTATCTCCAGATGGGTATACAAAATCCCACGCATGTAAGATTTTAAAAAAACTGAATGAATTCTATCACACTCCCACCACAACAACCACACAGGATGTATGAGAAGTAAATAAATGAAACTGAAATAATTTTGTCTTGCCTCACTTTGATTACGTTCCCACAAGAGCCTTGCGGTATATCTACAGACTGGGAATATTGAACATGGATGACTTGCAAGAACATAGTGAAATAATCTTAATATATTCTATCATGTTTTTTTAAACAGAATTCTGAGAAAGCAGGAGTTGGTTCCTCGAGATGAAAATCTCTTGTCTGGTTTTAACTTCATGAAATTGAGAATAGAGCATGGAGTTGACATTTATTAAAGTGAAGAAATAAGTAAGAAGCTAAATTTGCCTTCATAAGATAAGAACAATGTACACAAGAACCAAGTAAATAATGTCCCTTCTCTCCCTGCCTCTACCTTTTTTCTGAATTCTCCAAATATCTATTAAGATTTGTGTTACAGATAATTGTAAGATAGAGAGGTAAAGGTTTAAAGGTAGTGTCATCCTTTTTCACAAATTGCGAAAACTAATGCAACTTGGCATGACTTTAGAATATGATCAACCTATATCTGTCTATTCAATCTTACTGTCATAGGTTGCCTAGATCAGTAATATGAAACAAAAATCTGATACCAATCTAGACCAGCTCTCCATCAACATCGCTGATATTACAGCGCGTGCAGCACGGACCACACACAGTAATATACACACGGCGCAGCAGCGTGCATTATTCTCTGCGCTAATGGTCAACGGTTCGCACCGTACGGTATATTTTTTGAGGTTCGAAAAAATAGGAATGAATTTTGATAATCGCAACATAATGGCAAACATACACATTTGAGCTTAATCGTGTTGTGGGAAGATACATGTATAGTCATTGATATACTACTATATCCTCTCAAAAACTAGAAAATAATGTAATATTTTTGCCTGCAAAAGGATGACACTACCTTTAATGTAGCCACTTAATTATGAAAGTTACATTGAGATGAGATATGTTACATTTTTAGATACTTTGCATCAATATTATCAGCAACTCCAAAATATTGAAGTGAGTGAATCAAAGTACAAGTATATTGAGCCTTTTCCATGCTCCATGCATTTTTATGTACCACCCTGTTGTGCAAGTGTACCTTCGGAGATAGCAGTAGCATTAGTATGATGTTAAATAATCATGAACTCTCTCTCTCTCTCTCACATTTCACGTGTAATAATCACCTGATCAGGATGGGATATAGGGCAATAGGGATTAAAATCTGGTTTGGCGGGTACATGTAGGGTAATCCCCAATACCCTGATGGGATTATCACAAACCGTAGACAATGTGATACATAAAGCGATGTTTAGAAGCGTGTATCGCTGCGACTTCCACACTTTTACTGAACATTGAATTCATGGTGGCAATTTCCATAACATTTGCTGCTCCTAAGGGAGTATGTAAGTAAATAAATGATTCGGAATATAGCAAATTTGGGGAGTTAGTGAGAGTTTATCTGATTTTGTAAAGTGAATTTTGCTAGCAGTTTTTAAAATAAACATTTGCAAATATTCTCCAAGCAATTATTCAAAATTTCTTTGGAAATATATATATATATATAAACGATTTGCAAAACAGACACTATCAGTTTTACATTTGCAAAGAAACAATGAACAAAAAATTGCTGGTGATGAATGCTCTAGAGACATAACACCCACAAGAACATGTTCTATTGTAATACACTGTAGTACCAATTTCATCTCTTTCTTAAGAATATTGAAATAAAAAGCAAAGTAGAAATTTGAGTGTTTCTTTAAATCTGTTCATCTTTCAAGGCATGAGGCAAGAGGTTTACTCCTTGTACAGAAGTAACATTGCTGACACACTGTATACTGTATTGTATTCAATGAAATTTTGATATCTTCAAAAACACATCAAACCCACTAGAACCGTTTTAGTGAGTCCTGAGTACAAATTTCATCTTCTTTAGAGAATATTAGAATACAAACCAAAGTAAAAAAATTGAGTGTTCCTTTAAATCTGTCTATCTTTCAAGGCACAGTGCAGGTGCAAGTATACCTTCCAGCCGTGATACCTTCTAAGTATGTCAAGAAAGTAATGTTGTTGACATAAATACTGTCATTCCACAAGACCGACACCCACGAGACCGACGGCCCACAAGTCCGACACTAGACAAAAAAGGCCTATAAGACCGACGCTAGCAAATAAAGACTTATTAGACCGACACTAGATCAAACAGGTCCACGAGACCGACACCACAATAATATGGCCCACAAGTCAGACGTTTCTTCAATTAGGCCCATGAAAACGAAACAAGCGAATATCCAGGGATATCATCGGGGCACGAGGCCATGCCCACCTCCCCCCCCCCCTATCAGGTAGGCAAAGGGACATCTAAAAGGCAAACAAAAAGGGGAGAAAAGAGGAGGGAGAGAAATTACAAGGGAAGTAAACAAAAAAAGGGTGGGGAAGGGCAACAGAGACTAGAAGCAAAGAACCATAAGGAGGCAGGTACGTAACATGAGGTTGTAATGACCCCTCCCCCCTCCCCCCCCCCCCCCCCCCCGCGCGGATCAAGGTGGCCCAGCAGGCCTGGACCCCCCCCCTTAAAAAAAGAAAGAAAATACACTATTTTCAAGTTGATATAAAAAAATAGGCTCAAAATATAATCTATTTTTCCTAGCTCGCTATTCACGCTCGCATATCAACATTCATAAAGAAATGATAAAGCACACACACACACACACACACACACACAAATAAGTAAATAAAATACAATGTCTTCATATAATTTTTTACATCGTAAACATCTTAGCTTGATTAGGTCTACAATTTATTTTCCTCTTCTTCTTTTTCACAAACCTCTGTCAACGTGGGGAGGGGGGAAGGGGGGGGTAATAAAAAGCTTCCCAAAATAGTCGGTACAAAAATTGAGCCCCCCCCCCTCCTGAAAATCTTCCAAAGCCTATGGATTGTTCGAACTTGTCGTTGGTCACCTGCCTCCTTAGTTCTTTGATTTTATTATCTCCCTGTTGCCCTTCCACCCCTTTTTTTGTTTTGTTTTTGTCTCGACTTCTTGGTCCTTGCCATGTCTCTCTCTCCCTCTCTCACCCCTTTCTTGCCTTTTAGACGTCCCTTTTCTGACTCTTGGATATACTTCAAGTATTGTCGGTCTCGTGGGCTGTTTTGCTCTACCGTAGGTGTCGTGGGCCTTCATTGTGAATTTTCTGTCTCGTGGGTCATATCGTTGTAGTGTCGGTCTCGTGGGCCTGTTTGATCTAGTGTCGGTCTAGTGGGCTGTCGGTCTCGTGGGCCTAAATTGTTCATAGTCGATCTCGTTGGCCTATTTACTTTACTGTCGGACTCGTGGGTCGTCCGTCTCGTGGACCGTCGGTCTCGTGGGTGTCGGTCTTGTGGGCTGTACCCAAAGCAGGATATCCATGCTTTCAGAATACAGGGGTCACAAAAGGAAATTTCATAGAGTTTTATTATGTATGCTCATTGGATGATTCTATAAAAAAAAGAGGGGTTGTGCGCCCCTTGAGAGCCCCCACTTGAATACGGCACTGCTCTAAGATATTGACATGCATGTCCTAGAATGTTTTAACCCAATACAACCAGGAATGTTGATGAATACTGTTCAGAAGATGAACTGAATTTCCAGGACTTCCAATAAAAAAATATTAATAGACAGTGGGGCTTAATTTTTTTTTTTTGTCTTCTTCTTTTTTTAACTGAATGTAATTCACTAGCCACAGTGACGACATGACCACGAACGTTGCCAGACAAACTTGTAATCTCCTGCTTGTGTACCTAAATTATACCCTTTTCTCACGTTCCAAAATTTCCTTAGCCCCGTACTATAGCAGGCCCGTAACTAGGATTTTTACTGGGGGGTTCGAAACCTGAAAAAGTGGACCTTTTTCAAGGATTTTTTTTTGGAGCGCGAAGCGCGAGCCGAAAATTTTGAGTTAGACTTGGAGTAAACTATGCATTATCATGATTATAGACTCTATTCAGTATCCGCGAGCACGAAGCGCGAGCTGAAAATTTTAGGAATCTTAATGGCGTTTATTTTTAATTTAGTACTGAATATAAAGGAATGCGAGCGCGAAGCGCGAGCCCAAAAATTTGAGATAAAAATTGGAGTTTATTGTGCTATATAGAGCCTATTTAGTATCCGCGAGCTCAAAGTTTTGAGCTAAGAATTGTGCCTTATAGACCTTTTTTTAGGACCCATGTTGAAGATACATAATAATCTTAATTGGCTCATTAATAATCTTAGCTTAAACCACCCCCAATCTAGCCCAAACACAATTACAGCAATTCTTTTGACAAGGTTTGTGTCCAGCAGAGGGCACTGGGTCCAACCCTTTTTTTATACTTATTGTTTGTTAACTTTACAGTGCGAGGTCGCATAGCGACCGAGCAGGAAACTTTGGGGTTTTAAAAGACATAATTTTGAAGTAAAGAATGGGGCACTTTTTAGTATTGTAAGTGACACCTTTGAAGAAATTGTCCATTGGACTTTTAAAGAGTATATATGAAAGGCTTCTTTTTAGTATATTAAGGGACATTTTTAAGCTAAGAAAAGGGGCACTCTGCCCCCTGCCCCCCGGTTCCACCGCCTCTGTTAGACCCCAATATCCTCAAGCGCGAAGCGAGAGGAGAAAACTTTCAGCTCAAAATTGTAGTTTATTGTGCATTATGAACCCTATTTAGTACTCGCGAGCGCGAAGCGCAAGCCGAAAATTTGGGATGTTAAAAGACATATAGAGTAACAAAGGGCCGTTTTTAGTATTAAAAGTGCCCCTTTCTAAACAGAAATTGTCCACAGGACTTTTCAAAACTCTGAAAGGCTTCTTTTTAGTATTGTAAGTGACACTTTTTAGCTTAGAAAAGGGACACATTTTGGTCATGAATAGGGGTACTAAAGTGGGGGTCACTGTGCCCCCTGCCCCCCCCCCCCCCCTCCGGGTTCCACCGCCTCTGCCATTAGGCCTTATTTCTGTTATATCATTTCCTAAAATTGAAGATAACATCATTTAAAAATATATAAAAAAAACACAAATGCAAACGAAACCATTCCTGCGAAATGGTTTAAGTGTAATTCCTGCGTAATTTGTTCTGAAAAACATGATTATTATCCCCAAAATAAAAAGTTGCGAGCGCAAAGCGCGAGCGTAAGATTTTACATGTAGGGGGACTGAAAGCAAAGTGTTTTAATCGTCCTTTCTTGTATTTCTATTCAAGTATCTGCTGCATTTCTGCCAAAAAGTTAGGGGTTTAATTGTTTTGTTTTTTTTGGTCAAGCGGACCTGCTCACCTGCGGGGGGGTTCGTTCGAACCCCGAACCCCCCCCCCCCCCCTAGTTACGGGCCTGCTATAGGTAGTACTAACTTGCCATTTAGCCCCACCTATAGTACGGGGTAAAGCTTATCCCACTTACTGTTCCGACGACGTTTTGGCAAAGTAGGCTAACCCCACCTATAGTACGGGATTCTCTGGCCCTGCAAAATAGCAGGGTTAGCCGGCAATCGCGGTGTTTGATTGAAAAGCCGGGATTACAAACTCTCGTCGGAACAGAAACCCGGCTAAGCCAACAGCTGTGTCACATGCCATACTAGCGAGCGCCAAGCCACAACGGAGGTCAAGGATAGTACAGGGTTACCGATTTGTGAGAACAGCGTGCATTTTCTTAGCCGGGGTTAGGCAGATATTTTGGCTCGTCGGAAAAGGAAAATAAATAGTATGGCGTAAAGGAAAGTATGGGGTTAACGATAGTACGGGGTTAAGAAAAGGCCCGTGAGAAAAGGGTATAATAGTACCAGCATGGCTTACAGGATTTGTCTTTCAACATATCATTTGTACAAGTCTGGGAATGTTATTTAGGGTGGTATCTCACTTCGCGGAGACGTTTCTGCAACAGAATAGAAAATTTTGTCTCCTCGACAGATAAAAAGTATTAGAGACGTCAATTTATGAAAAAATTTTTTTGAAATAGTCCCAAATCCGTCTCCGAGACATCTCTAATACTTTTTATCCGTCGCGGAGACGAAATTTTCTATTCTGTCTGTCGCGGAGATGTCTCTGCGAAGTGAGATACCCCCCTTAATGTTCATTACAGTTACCAAAGTACTGTTCACTTTAACAAAAACTATACAATATACACACAAATAACTCTATAAGAACTAGTAGGGTTGTAATTAAAGGAATTCAATACTATTTGGTATCACTCATAACTTCTTTGAAAATGTAGTTTTGATAATTAATCAGTAGTTTTCAAACACATGATCGTATCAATCAACAGAATATATGAATACTAAAAAAAGTATTTAAAAAAAATACTCTATACAGAAATACATGTATACGATACATGAATTCAGGATACCTCCAGCTCAGGTGAACAACGAAGGTTACAGAGGGAATCATCATAGGGTAAAGAGGCTTCATTTTATTAGACCAGGATGAAAAATGCTCATTAAAGCACTCAGCAGAAAATAAAGCAATGATAATGGCAAAGCAACTACAAAATAACCTTCAGATTTTAAACTTGAAAACTTTGAACTTGGACTAGATAATCATTACTGAAAGATGAAGACCTTACAATAATGCGTGAGAAAGACTGGAACAGTAAGTCATGTGATAAGTCGAAAGGATTCTTCAGGTAACCAAATTATTTGCTTTTTCTATTATTGGAGTGGTGTTGGTACTACCATTGGTAATCAGCATAATCCAATGATCAGCACAATGCAATGAACTTGAACAAGATACCATTACTGAGGGAGACAATGATCCTTACAATAACACCCCAGGTGAGAAAACTGGAACACTAAATCATGTAATAAGTGGATAGGATTAGGTTGAACAGGAATCACAGAGTGTTCAGGTAATAAAATGAATTGTGTACAATCAGTGTCATGTCGGTATTTGTGTGATTGGTATAATCCAATGAACTTGGGCACGTTATCATTACCGAGAGAGACAGATCCTTACAATAACGCATCAGGTGATAAAAGTGGAACACTGAGTTATGTGATAAGTGGGTAGGATTAGGGCGAGTACGGATGACGTTTGCTATGAAAGGCTCAACGCAATGGCATTAAAGGGCCTCTGAGTTAAAAAGAAAAAATAGTGCTTTGTGAACGGACGTCTAGACCACATTAAATTAACTCCAAATAACACTACCCTTCACTCTATGGATGATGAGTTAAATACATTTATCAAGTCATATCAAGTCAGTAGGCGCTGCTGCACTAGCTCGAGCTAAAAAATAGCGCGCTAATTGGTGGATCGGGGAAAAAAACCTGAAAAAAGAAACCGGTCCTGCACTAGCTCAAGCTATTTCAAAATTTGCATTAACGACCTGACGTGACCTTGAACAAACAAGCCCGATATGTATTGCGCAACTGGCAACTACCACTAGCGTACACATGCAGAGGTGCACGATTTCGCATTTAGCTCAAGCTAGTGCAGCACCGCGGAAAATAGCGCGCTATTTCGTACCAAAACCGCAAACCAGCTCAAGTTGTTTTGAAAAAACCTAAGATGACTTGGGCTGAGCTTTTAGCCGAATTAGCGTGCTATTTGACCGCAAAGCCAGATCAGCTTCGATCAGGCTAGTTCATCAGATCACAAATAGCGCGCTGTTTAAAGTAGCTTGAGCTAGTGCAGCAGCACCTATTCATTCTATTGATAGAAACCATCGACATTAAAACCAGAAACAGGAAATACCTTTGAGGAAAAACAAACAGAAGGTAGCTTGTCATGCTGTTGAATGATAGAGGATCATCATAAGAAGTAGTAGGCTCATGGCCATGATTGTTGATACTGTACTATCATGTAGGTGGTCTAACCTAGATGTGAACTTATTATAAGGTGTGCATCATCAACATAAAAGAAATAGCATTTATTCTTGGTGTAGTGTGGAATCTTTCCTATTCTCTTTTCAGATTCAAACGTTGTATTATTGTTTCTTCACTGGATCTGTTTTTCTACCTCTCATAATTGACAATTAAATAATTGGCACCTTAACCTGAAACCTAAGAATTAGTGTTAGTGTTCAAGCTAGCTATATGGTCACATGTTGCTTTAAGGTTAGATTTATATTTCTTAAACTTTGTCAGCTTACCATGTAGCTTTTGCTCTGTGGATGATGCACTGCTCGTAGATGAGTACTTCTGGATGTTGGAATGCATCACTTCTACGTTCTCTTTCAAGACGGGAATGAGATGGGATAGGTCTTCTCTTTCAACCAGCAAAGCCAGGTGGATGATTGTTTGACATAACTGTGAGAAAAAGAAAATGAATATGAATGGGCAAGCTCAACCTTAGCTCAGTAATAAATGACTAGGGCCTACTAATACAACTTCAGAAGGAATTTGTATTTAATACACGTACAGAACATGATAACATACAGCAAAGCACACAACTGTTACGAATAGGGGCAGACGTCCTTTTTGGGTGTATGAAACTTTCGTAGTATGCCAAATATAAAAACATACGTACAGCAAACAAACTTTAGCAGGCATTTTGCTTTAGTGAGTCCTTACAAATTTCATGTAAGTAAATTGGTTTCTGTTTTTCACATCAGCTCATTATTTATATGACAATAAATACAATATGTATCTATGTAGGTAAACTCTGCAAAATAGCTTTAACCCCAATTGAGTATTTTTTTATAGCACACTATATGTTCTTTATCTCTAGACCTAACCTGCAATTCAATACAATTTCTTGTGTGTTCAGAGTCAAAAGGATGCTACATTTGTAACTGTTAGAATGAAAAGATTAGTTTTAACATCCTTTTAGCTCTTCATAAACTCACTCACACTCATTTTCATACAATTTATTGTGTGTTCAGAGTCAAAAGGGTGCTACATTTGTAACTGTTAGAATGAAAAGATTAGTTTTAACATCCTGTTAGCTCTTCATAAACTCACTTACACTCATTTTCATACAATTTATTGTGTGTTCAGAGTCAAAAGGATGCTACATTTGTAACTGTAAAAATGAAAAGATTAGTTTTAACATCCTTTTAGCTCTTCATAAACTCACTTACACTCATTTTCATACAATTTATTGTGTGTTCAGAGTCAAAAGGGTGCTACATTTGTAATTGTAAAAATAAAAAGAGATTAGTTTTAACATCCTTTAATAGACTCACTCACACTCATTTTCCACTGTGGGCAATTCCATGATTAGTTTCGTTACATAATATGGCACAATGTTCGCTAAGGATGGCTTCTACATGAAGATGCTTGGATATTATTTTCCAATTTTCGTAGTGTCAATACCTGTTAGATCAACCCTACTTCACATCATCAAAGAGAATCATGAGGCATATTTCAATAAGTAATAACAGGTACTTAAACTTTGGTTAGTTACGTTACCAAAAGTGGACATGGTTTTTGGAGAACTGACTTTGACCATAAAATTCCTCGAAATGACGTTCATCTAAAAAAAAATGTAACATTCATGCTATTGCTGAGATGAGTTGGCAAGTCATGTGATATACTATATTTCATGAATAGCTTGATATTTTTCTGTAGAAACAACAAAAACATGGTCAGTTATGTTACATTTAATTAGGTTACATTTTGTCCAGTGAACTTCTAGAGGTTATTTCACCCCCTGGTAATCAATCAAATATGACAATAGCCTGTGAAATATGGAAATGTGTTCATCCTTTCCCTTTTAGCGAAATTTGCAAGGAGAAATATTAAACGAATACTGTGTAAATTGCATTTTAGTGAAATTTATTGTCCCCAGTCCCACATGTACAATTTTAATGATGGTTTGAGATCTTGAAGATATTAACGAAAATTATCTTTTTTTAAAACTGAATATGAAAGACCTTTGTTATTCTCGAACATCCATGGCATTAGATTAGTGATAAATTTAATAATTAACTTAGGAGACTGACTTCTTTTTTTGAAAATGTCCCCATAATTCATGGAATTGCCCCTGTGTTTTTTGTATGTTGAGGGTAAATGAATCTATTTCCACTTGTATTGTATTCAATTTTCACTCAAACTTGTACTATTTTTTCTATAATTCTCCATGCATAGAGACCTTATGGTGTTATGCGTTTACTAAGAAGTGTACTATCATTATTTGTTATTATTAACATTTTTTTTGTACATGTATGACTGAATATCTTCTTCACTCCTACACATTTAGGAGAAAATATGGACTATACTTTTGTATTTATAACATGAACTTTTCTGTTAATACTCATTCTCCTTTCCAAGAAGTCAGATTCATGAATAATGATAAATTGCTGCAACATATTATCAGCTGAGAGCCAAAACGGCAACAAGGTTGTGTAAGAACATAGTGCTTTTATGGTCTTCTTGTTATTTGTAGATAATGAGTATTTTGAGATATTTATGCTTTTGTTTGTAGTTCCAAATTACCTAAATCCCTATTCCCGAATTTCCTGCTTATACTAAATCTTCTTTTAAAATGCAAATATTCAAATTAAAATGCATATTGATGGAAGCTTTGTCACCGACATAGTTAACACCCGAGATAATCTTTCATCAAATCTCCAGGGACAAAGGAAAACCCTTTGAAATAATAAGAGGGTGTAGATCTTAATAGCTACCAAAGTTATATTTCATAAATTCTCATGATAATGTTGAGCCCATTGCTCAACATAAAAAATAGGCTTATTCCAATCATGGTGAAATGACATACCCAGTAATTATATGTTTCGGCTTTTTCAAGACCTTACTGATCAATGATGAAAAACTTTGTTTTCGTCAAGTATAATGGTGAAGAAAATGACTATGAATGTTGTTGTGGTTTTTTTTTATTTTTTTAAAGACATACTTGGCAGCGCAAGAACCCACTATCATTATCATCCTCATCATCAAACATCACTAGCAGCAGCATTACCATCTTCATTATCAACATCATCATCATCAACATCATCATAATCATATTCATCATTACCGTCATCATCATCATCATTAACATCATCATAATCATATTCATTCCCAATCATTATCATCTTCCATCATCGATTGATGCATAATCATCATCACCATCATCATCCTCATCATCATCACTATCATCATCTTCATCATCATCACCATTATCACCATCATCATCATCATCATCATCACCATCATCATCTTCATCATCATGCCCACACCATAAGCATCATCATCCTCCTCTTATCATAATGTCCAAACTAACTTGGTCGCGAAGTGTATCTCTGTATTTCAGCTCTGATATCTCTGACACTTGACCAATGACCGTCATGGCTTGGACCAAACAGGACCACACCTCTGTGAACTGAGCTACGGACCCATAATCTTGTCTCTTGGACGGGATGGAGAGCGCTAGGGCACCATTAATCCGCACCTGTGTGATAAACAAAATGTTATAAAAGAAATCCTGATAAATTCTTTCCAGCAAACCTGTGTCATTAACGAGTTCAGATTTGTCTAGCATCACCTTAAACTGTTGGGGACTGAGCCCGAATATATTCGGGCTGAGGTCTAGTGGAAATGTGTGTTATAGCCAAATCAGCTTGTCTCCAACAGGTTAAGACTAGTGTTCATAAACCAAGGGCTAGACCTACAGATCTACAGGTCTTGGGTCTACACCACTTAGTGTCAACACCAGCCCCAAAAAGTCCCTCCCACCATAATTCCATGAACCATAGCCTTTATGTTCAGTACTTAATAACATGTACTTAATTTGCGAAATATTTATATCGCAAAAAAAGCTGACAGTTGCCATTCAAGAAAGATACATCTTGCGAATGTTCATGGTTTTAAAGTAATTCATGCCTTACCTTGAAGTTTTTACACTCTGTGATGACCTTCATGAGTGACCTATAGACCTCTGACCCCCATGATGCAGTCCCAAGATTAAGGTGAGGGTTCCTAAACATGTTACCTAGGGCATAACAAGCATTCCAGCGAACCTGCAATCACACAGAATAATAGATAATAATAGATACCACACATTTATTAGCACATAAAAACGTAATGCAAACACAAAAGGAAAACGAAGTTGAAGTCATAACTTTAGTACATATATCCATACACAATACTCTGATATTAAGATCTAAAACTATCACCCACACCAAAATTTCCAAGCACATAACACGTTCATTGGGCTTCCATGCCCAAGAGTTTCCTATTTTTCAAAACTTGAAGAAAACAGTGGATGTTTTTTTTTTACATTCTATGTATGTTTGAACTTATTTTTGAATTCTAAGGAGACTTAGTATAATACTCATTGAGTATATCCATCGCATAAGGTGTTTTGTTTTGATTTTTTTTTTGCAATTTAAATTTGAACAAAAAGTGAAACTGGCCGAGAATATATGATAATTTTGTAATTCAACAATATTTGACTGAAATGCTGGACATGAAATACGGCAAAATGTCCCTAAAAATACCTGCAGCAGATGTACAAGGACCCAAACTTTTGTTTTCCTTTTCTCACACGGAAAATTATCTGCCTACCCCCAGCTAAAGAAATATACGCTGTATATACAAAATTCACTAACCCCGGCTTGTCTGATAGACCGGTTCACTGCTTAACTTTGATCACACAACAGCTTCTGGCACCTGTGTGTCTCAGCAACGTTTTTTTTTTCTGGTATTACTTCTTAACCCCGGCTTTCATGCCTTTACACTGCAACTGCCCTTCTAACTCTGGTATTTTGAAGATTCTGCAAAGCTCACTTTGCAGAATCACCACGGTGAACAGAAAGTGGACTAAGCTTAACCCAAAACTACAGTGGCAATTTAGCCCTACATATAGTATTGGTTTAAGGAAAAATTGTGCTGTGAGAAAAGCACAAATAATATAGTAGTCATATCATCAAAGGACTTGTCGGACATTTTATCCGACAACTTTGGTCTCAGCCAATCAGATGTAAGCATTTCAGTAGCTTAAAACAGTTTGTCGGATAAAAAGTCCGACAATTCCTTTCATGAAACACCCTCCAGACGTCCAATACTGCACCTAAAAAATGTATGTCCTTGAGCAGGGCATTATGTATGCATATGCTCCTCCCCACCCATGTGTAAATGGTTACCTGAGTGACTGGGGTAATGATAAGGACTTTGATCCGTTATCAAATACAAAAAGCAGAATACAAAAAAACAAAAAAAAGATGTGGTTATTATTACAATCTCAAATTTATGCCGAATAGTACATTATTTAACAGAGATATTAAGAAAAACTAGTATCATTCAGCAAAATTGTTATTACCTTCACAGCTCCTCCATTAATGTTCTTGAGGAGAGCCAACACAGCTTTCTCTATCAGAGATTGAAAACTGGATTTTGCTACAGAATAAATACAAGAGCAAGAGAGAAACATAATGAGAGGAAGAAGGGGAAAATCAAGAGTGATGGGAAAAGACAAAGGAAAGAGAGGGATAAAAGAGGGAAGAGAAAGACAGAGGGAGCAATATTGATAAGATTTTTTTTTTTTTAATAGATAAGAAAAAGAAAGAGGGAGAGAAAGAATTAATATTAAATTTCCATCTTGAACTTTTCATTGTGACCAATCATTTGCATGATGATGATAATTTTTCACATCTCATTAAAACGGCACAATATTTTGGTAAAAATAAGTCATGAACATCATCTGACTCATCGTATAATAATAATTATATAAATATAACATTGGTCTCCATAAGAGAGATTAAGGAGGACCCCCAAAAAAAGTCTGCAAGTGCAAGTGTGAGAAACATGTAATTACAAATGAACCATGAACTAAGATATATGACGGATAAATTTGCTTAATGTATCATTTAAAAGAGCATTAGTCAAAGTTTATTATGAACAATGAGTGTTTAATAATATGCCCCATTGCTTCCACACATTGTTTTAGGATTTTGTTTTATCTTGGAAGCACTACCAAACTCCTAACTTTCAAGAGATAGCATTAAATATCAGCTAACATGAAACATCAAATATACACCACATACAAATACACATGTTGAATCCGTTTACTACTCCTCCAAAAGAAATTAGGACAATCCTAATCAGCACCTACTTAAAATGCATAGGTTTTGATCCCCAAGACTTAAGATTTCATCCCCCTTTCAAATAAGCTTCTTACATCTTCATCGCAATATATGATTGGTAGTAATCTGGTTAGAAAGGAAGAAAGGATGAGAGGAATAAAGAGCAAAAGGGCAAATTGGTAAACATCAGTATCTCTTCAAGGAAATGGTATTCATCAAGTGAGAAGGAAATCTCAGTCAGAATTTACATTGTCGTACGTAGGCTTGTCATGTATTCTTCGAACTGGCTGGATGTCATAGATCGTTTACCATTACCAGAATCATTCCAGATTGCACGTAATCTTATTAGAATCGAACAAGAGATGATGGAGCTAGGTTTAGGTAAAACACCAGGTTCATTTCAAGAAAGAGATATTCATAAAATCAAAGGGAAATCTGAGTCAGAATTCCAAGTGTTGTAGGCTTGTAGTACATGTAAATATACAGTGCATACTTTGAATCATACATGTTTTCTACTCCTAACATACCACTCCGCAAAAACTTTAGTTATTGATCATTGATTCAACGTACATGTACTTCGTAAACTTACAAGTATTAGAATGGAAGAGTAGATGAAAAGAAGGGCAAAGTGATAAACATGTTTTCAAGAAAGATATTCTTAAAATCAGGAAAAAACAGAAAAAGAATTTTGCTGGCTTGTACATAACATGTATTCTTTGAATAGTGATGAGTCGATCTAGATCTGGTGACCTAGTGTACCAGTTACCATTCAGCAAAAATGATAGTTATCAATCATTTACTGAACTATATTTTCTTAGAATCAAACAAGGGATAAAGTAAATAGAGAGTATAAAAGGAAAATGATTAAGTTTACACCAGTTTCCCTTCAATGCTAAAAAAAAAAAACGCTCCCAATTTTCTTGTCCGAAACAAAGGTGAAACAGAAATTCTTTCTGCCCCATTGATTGTGGGCCCTGCAGCCACTGAGCAATGCCAGATCGACGTTGCTCTATACATGTACCTTTCTTGTTAAGCACCAAACAGGGTTAGCAACCCCCATTTTTTAACGTCTTTTAGTATAACTCGGCCTGGGATCGAACCCACGACCTCAGAATTATGAGGCAGACGCTACATGTATATCCACTGAGCCAACAAACTAACATTTGTAAAATCAGGGAATAACCTAACTAATCATTTCTTGCACCATGGTTGGAACTCCTCTACCATTTATTTGCAATGAGTGTAAATTCATTGTAGATTTGATAATGATCTACCTCTAGGTGCTATTTATGTACAAACAATATTTAATTTTGATTGGAAGTAATACTACACGTACCGTATTTAAAAAAATGAGGGAATGAAGATAATTTCAGTATCTTTTTTCTTTCAAAAAAATGCATATTACATGAAATCAGAGGAAATGCCTCCATTGTCTAACAATTGTGTATTCTTCATGAATCAAAGTTCTTGGTTTCAAAGTTTAAACAGCAGCATCCCTCCAAATACCAGTACACATTTTAAAAGAAATTGTCATAGGCTGGCTTGTCCCAGGGATTTCCTCAGAAAATTGAAATCACAGACTTTATGATTATCACACTACTCAGATAAAATCTTAGGACTCTTATTACACCCTTGTTGAAGAAAAAAAAGATTATGTGTCTTCAATTTTACGGTACAAGAATTTTTTTTCTCTGAGTGCAATTATTGAACGCTCATCACTGAGAGTAGAAAGTAGAGAAACCTCATCCAGACATTTCTTCTAATCTTTGACCCAAATCTTGTGAAAAAGATCCCCTCATTGACTGTCTTATCTTCTTATAAGGCCTTGCCTTTCTCTTAGCTCAGAGAAATCAATACCAGGGCCTTTCCACATGAGTAAAAAACTGTCTCAAGAATTACCGACACATAAAAAATATCTTCTTCTTGAGTCCTTTAACTTTTTTCAATTTAATATTTCCTCTCTCTCTCCATTTTGTGTGCGTGCATGTTTTTTTTGTTGCTTTCATTTTTTATTTTTTTTTACTGTTTACATGTAGTTGCTTTCTCACAATATTTCTTGACTAAATTGAATTATAAATACTAAACCATTTTACTTCTATTATATAATAATAATAATAATAATAATGGTGGCTTCTTATATTGTGCTCAGGTCCGTCATGCATGACGCTCATGGCGCTTTACAAAGAATGGTTTACACATTATTACCCCAGTCATAGCTGAGCGGCCAAGTATGTAGCGCTCAAGCATATCGGGTACCCATTTACACCTGGGTGGGGAGGAGCATTGTAGACAAAATGCCCATGCCCTAGGACGTAAGTTTCATTACGGGGTTTGAACCCTCAGTCCTTGCTTTCTCAGTCGAGTGATATTACCACTAAACTATGACACTTTGTTGCTTTCATTTTGTTTGTTTGGTTGTTTTTTTTAAATGTTTACATGTAGTTGCTTTCTCACAATATTTCTTGACTAAATTGAATTATAAAATAATACTAAACCATTTTACTTCTATTATACTAGTATTTGAAAGTATTGATACATGTACATCTGTCTATATTTGAAATATTCAGATCTTTTCGTTTTTAAACAAAATTCTAAAGAATAATTACGATGGCCAATAGAGTGAATTGTCCCTAATTTCATATTACCAATCACTACAACATAAGCATGTACATGCATGTGCATACAGGTGTATACATTTTTGAGCGAATCTTTATATGATGGTCACACAAGAAAACTTTCATAAACTGTCAACTTCACTTAGCAAAAATGTAAAGGGTAATTTGAAGGGAAAAAATGTATTTTTGTGCCTGTACGGAAATATGCAGAGGAGGGGCAAAAGATTGAGGATGGAGGGGGGGGGGGTGAGGTCAGGGGGGTCGGACGGGAATTAAGGGAAGAGTGTGAAGAATGATGAAGGGATGGATTAGGAGAGGTGTTGGGTAGAGAAGGGGTGAGAGGGTGGAGAGGTGGTGGGAAACGAGTGATTTGAGCCAGATATCCTCCAATACTTCAACATCTTCATAAGATAACCTTACATGCATTTATACAAATTATTAGGTTGTACATACTTCAACTAATACAATTTAATTGGAATTTATCAATGAAGGTAACATGGAGATTTGCAGAAATTTAAGACATAATGGTAGGCAAATATATATATTATCATTTGCCATAAGTAGGATATAACCCAGGGGAAGGGGGGGGGGGGCAGAGGAGAGAGTATGGGGAGGAATTAAGGGAAGAGTGTGAAGAATGATGAAGGGATGGATTAGAGAGAGGTGTGGGGTAGAGAAGGGGTGAGAGTGTGGAGAGGTTGGGGGAACGAGTGATTTGAGTCGGATATCATCCAATACTTCAACATCTTCATAAGATTACAAAGATGCATTTATACAAGTGTTAGGTTGTACATGCAATTCTCTCTTCAATTAAATATGATTTAAGCTGAATTAATCAATAAAGGTAAGATGGAGATTCGTAGAAATTAAAGACATAATGGTAGGTATATGTACTATATTATCATACGACATAAAAAGAGCAATAACCCAGAATACAGCAACATTTCTGAGACAATGAATACTTTATGAATATTTACGTGCACATGACATAAAAAAAGGGAATTTAAGCATTTTCTTTCAGTACATAATTTCTGAATGTCCACAGTCAATACAAGAAAAATAACAGGCATATATCAATTTCACATCAGGTACCGGTACATTTGAAATAACAATAAAGACCCAAACATATTATCCAGATCAAGAGAAACCACCCCTACCCCCCCTCCCAAAAAAAAAAAAAAAAAAATTAATAAAATAAATAAATAAATAAATAAATAAATAAATAAATAAAAAATAAATAAATAAATAAATAAAAATAAATAAATAAATAAAAATAAAATAATAATAATAAATAAATAAATAAATAAAATAAAAAAATAATAATGGGTTAGTATGTAGTCCTACTCTAGTATCTTTTCAGAACAGATGAAGTCTAAATAGCCCTTGTAGATTTTTGAAACTCATACATGTATGTAAAATTCATGAGGTTTTCCCCTGTGTTTCTTCAGGTTTCCAAACTACAAATAAATGCATTGCATCAAGATGTAACAGGTGCACAAGTATTGATTTAATTTCCCGCCTTGGGCAATAAAAACAGCTACTTTTTGTTTGCCATTCTTTCTATCTCTCTCTTTCTCTCTCTCTCTCTCTCTGTTTCTCTCTTTTCCTGTTTTACATTGTGTCTGTCAATGATTCATAGAAACTCAAAACCACTTTATATTTGTTTCATACAGTATTAACTATAGCCTGTTTGTTTAAGATTAATAACATTCACCAATTACAAATCAATTAGCAAACAACTCTGAAACCAAATAGGTGATTTGTATTGGCTTGGTAGTGGTACATTTTATTTTCGATAAGCTTCTATCTTTGTGAGGGTTTGATTTCCACAAATTAGGCAAGTCAGACAACAAATGTGGCCTATAGACATGTAAACACACAAAAATGTTTTGAACAGTACAAGAAGGTGCTAATTTGGGAGCAGGCCATCAAAAGCGGCCTTATCATAAAATACACAAAAGTAATATTGAGCGAGAATTCAAATCATGATTTACCGAAATAGCTCAATTTGCCAACATGATTTTAAACATGTCGGTATGGAATCCCTTGAAATTTACAAACCAGTTGCTTGCTTAAATATCCAGATATCTACGATTTCATACCCTGATTTTCAAACCCATTTCAGAAACGGGTTTCAAACAGTATTATTCCGCCACGGCTCAGAACGTATACAGTGCGTTTCAGAAAAAAGGTAATCCATTTTTAGAGGGCCCATATTCCAAGTTCATTTGTTTTTGCTGTTCATATGTTACATATAATTTAAAATGAACTCTCTACCTTTCCAATGGTACCTTTCTTGAATCATAAATGTAAAGCATGACTGAGTAAATTGCAAATGAAAATGAAGGTACAGAATCAATTTTATCCAAGTTTTAAGGAAATGAAAGAAGACTGAGTGAATGCTGACCCTGCTTCCCAGAGCATAGAATAGGATTGCGTGCCTATGTGTGACTCCTTTGAAAGCATCCACTCTGTGGTGGTAATTTGATAGCGCAAGGCCGTAGTCCTAGTCTCGTTGTTTCACTGTCCTAAGGTAAAATGACTTCCATTTCCTATGAATTTTTCAGTAGTTTGTTTTTACAGTCAGAGCAAGAGGATTTTACTAATTTTGTTCCCTTTCGCACTTGTTTTGGGAAGTTACTGAATCCCTTGAAAGGTGCTGCTGTACGTTGATTATTTTCATCAGCTTTGCCAGATTGAACACAAACACTTTTATAAACCATCTAGATGATCACAGTGTCAATCGCTGTTCTAAAGTCACCCTATAACAGTCTTGCTCTAAAATAAAACAATTTATATCAAAACACATTGCAACTTTCACTTCTAAAATAACATCAAATGTTAATGTTTTGATAAACCAACTTAAATGAAGGTGACAAAGCATCTAGACATAGACAAAAATCATCTCTGACATTAGTCACAACCTAGAAAATAACATTGCCCCACTCATTGCTATTCATGTCATGTTTGTATAGATATCCCAACAGACTCTTCTTAGCTTCCTCAATCCATTAGCTCAAAACTTGACAGATGTCAAAGATTCCCATAGAGTAATCAACATTTATTGAAACATGAATTATCAGCCTTTTTGACAAGGAAGATTGCATGCTAAATATGACAATTCTTCAGGGAAGGTCACTCAAAATGCTTTCCAAGTAACCAATTTTACATTAAAATATAGACTTTCAAAGGTTATTGACATTGATTGCTGGTATATCTATTTGACAAATGTCAAAAAGATTTTTAACATAAATACATTTACATCACATTAGGGAAAAGAATTAATAGGAGACAAATTGAACTTGGAAAACCTTTTAAAATTAGTTGAAGCACTTCTCTCATAAAAAAAAAAAATGGGGAGGTTGTCTTTTATCAAGACAAAGATAGCGAGTACATGCTTTGACTGATGCAATGATATTAGCCATTAAATCTTGTAAAACATCTCCCTCCACAGTTCTACACAGGACCACCAAACTGGAAATTTAACAAGAAACCTGACTATTTAAACCTGAAAATGTATAGGCCTATTTCCAACAACAGTTGAAGAAAGAAATCTCTTGCCTCTTCCATTCATGGAACAAAGAAGGAAAACCTCTTCAACAAATTGTGCATTTTATACTACCATCATGATTGAAAAATTTTGTAAAACATGAAACTCAATCTCCGATTCCATCGTATAAAACTACGGTCTCTGCCATCGATTGTACATGTACATTATAACTACCATGGTGATATTGCTCAACAGCCCATCAAATTCAAGTATTTATAAAAAGTTACCATAGATGGCAAAGTTAACATTAATGGTAAGGGTGCTATCTCACTTCGCGGAGACGTCTCCACGACAGAATAGAAATTTTGTCTCCGCGACGGATAAATAGTATTAGAGACGTCTCGGAGCTGTCTTCTGAATTTCGGAGACAGATTTTTATTCATAAATTGTCGCGGAGACGTCTCTAATAATATTTATCCGTTGCGGAGACAAAATTTCTATTCTGTCGCGTAGATGTCTCCGCGAAGTGAGAAAGCACCCTAAGTTTTATGCAATGGGGCCTAGAACAACATGTAGATGCCATTCATTGTCACTTCATTTGAAATGTTTCTATGTCTTTGTTTTCCAAAAGACTAGTGATTGTACATAAAAGAAACCTGACTGAACATGTTCTTAATTTGGATAATAAGTCATCCATCAGTTGATGAACAATGCTGTACTTTCATGCCATTACATTCTGCGGGAAATAGCAACATGCTATGACGCAAGCACTAAGCATCATACACACAAAAAAAGTGGTTTATATTTGGAAAGAATTATTTCCTCTTTAAATAATCGTTCATTCTACATGTTTGCCGGCCCGAATTCATGTGTACCTCGTTGAATAACATAATCAGTGTATAAGTACAATTATTTAGACTGATATACATCACCAGTACTGCTGTTCGGGGGTAATCAATTAATATAAAATTCTCAGAATTCCTCTATTTTTCATTAATCACTGCTTGATGCAAGTAGGAAATGTGTTCTGATTCCACACTTTATGCAATTTATAGCAATCAAGTGTGCTATCCTTTTCATTAGTGATTTATAAAGCAAAAATTCAGGACAAAAAATTGATTAAAATTTCTCAAATTTAAGCCATTTCAATGTCCAGGGATAGGATAATGCTCATGGGGCAGACGGTTTTCCATGCAGAGTTGAATAAAGTTAATTTTCCTATATTATCTCATACTCTATTTTGACCAAAGATTAATTACAATAACAGGACATTAGACTTTATGCTTTCCATGTATCATTATGTGATTATTTTTTCTATCTCTGGCATTCTCAGTCTTGTTTCATATTTTTTAGACTAGAATGTCATTTTTTTCCCTGCCAATTTATCTCTCCGTCACTCTCTCTTTACTGTTGTCGTAATAAAAAACATGGCTCAGAAATATGTTTCCCAAGAAAGTTCTAACATTTCTCTTGTATTTATCTTTGATCTCTCTCTTCTTCAATAGCATTCCTTTTATTAACAAACACCTCCCCATCTCTCCATCACTCTCTCTTTACTGCTGTCATAATAAAAAACATGGCTCAGAAATATGTTTCCCAAGAAAGTTATAACATTTCTCTTGTATTTATCTTTGATCATTTATTTTGAATTTCCCTGAGGGAGCAGTGCAGCGCTTTGTGTCCCATGGAAAAGGCGCTATATAAGTTTAATTATTATTATTATTATTATTATCTTTGATCTCTCTCTTCTTCAAGAGCATTCCTTTTATCAACAAACACCTCCCCATCTCTCTATCTCTATCTCTATCTCTCTATCTGCATCTCTCTTCCTTACTGCCGCAGCCCGTACACGAAGTGCACAGGCTGTGAAGCGACTAGCATGAAACCATGTTGTGCCTTCGCTTTTCCAGGCTAGAATTTCAAAATAATGGAATAAAACATTGACAAAACTAAATGTACTTATAATACTAGGCGGATGACTATCTTCATTCTTCATGATGACCATAAAGCATAAAATGGCACCAGAATTGCTGTTCCAGTGTAGTTAAACAAGTCACATTCCCGCAGTTTAGTTTGCAACATGCATGCACTACATCAGCAGCAGCTATATGCTCTACAGGCTAGTATTTTTACGGCGATCGGACTATACTCTGAAAAGGACTGGAAAATACAAGATTTCTTCAAATGCACGCATTTTTTAAGGAAGATCTGATTTGCGAAGGGTCTGTTAAGGTAAGTGGCATTACAAGAATTATATTTTTGCTATATTTTACCCATTCTTAGTGGTATTTTTAACCATTCCAAATGGAACTCTCAAAATTTTGAGGGGTTTCCTTCAGGACAGTGGCAGCGTTCCGTTGCTACTATCTTCCCGCTTCCTCACACGTTTTTCTCTCTCTCTCTATCTCTCTATCTCTCAATCACTCTCTTTTTATTTTCATATTTAGTTATGAAGTACCACAGCTTTCTCACTTTTACAGTTTACAAAACATCAAATTTAAGTAATAATTACACTACAGTTCTTCTACAATGTAATTAAGTATGTCTCAGCTTATGTTTGAGGTTGCTAGAAGCAGACCAACATCCCAATGCCTCTCACAATATTAGATTTAACTTTGTCTAGATCACTTTCTCTCTCTTACGGAACACATTTTTGGTAAAAACTCAAATTTCACAAGAAAGGTCACATTTCAATAATATTTCATGTTTATTGCATCATGTGTTACGTAATGTTTGGGGTTGTATGAATCGGACCAACATCCCAAAGACTCTCACTGCATTAGATTGAACTTCATCCATTATTTTCTCTCTCTTACGGAACACCACATTTTGGTAAAAACTCAAATTTCACTAGAAATGTCACATTTCAATAATAATTCATGTTTATAGCATCATGTCTTACCTAATGTTTGAGGTTATATGAATCGGACCAATATCCCAAGGACTCTCACCGCATTACATTTGACTTCATCCATCACTCTCTCTCTCTCTCTCTCCCTCTCTATCTTATAAATACCACACTCGAGTCAAAGTCATATGTTATTTGAAACATCACATTTAGATAACAGCTATTGTTAACTGTATAAGTGATTTTTTTTGCGTACAGATATTTTCGCGGTTGGCGGGGATCCCGACATTTTCGCGCGATGTTAGATTCGCGGTCGGCAAAATCTGGAATTAAAAGTAACTAGAACTATAAGTATTTATAAAAAGACAGTAAAATGGAATAAAGACTCACTACCTGAATTTATTTGAGCTACATACCAGTCATCCACGCATTGCGCTGTATTATTGTGTGTGCTATTAATAGCGCTGCATAGACAACTCTGCTCCGCGAGCTCATGGAGTTCAAAACATTTTCTAGTGTTTATAAATACGCGGTACTGTTCAAAACCTTTTCGCGCAATGTTGAATTCGCGGTCGCATCCCGATTCGCGAAATTCGTGAAAATAAAACCTTCGCAAAAGAAACCACTTATACAGTAAACAGTCTTCAAGTATGTCTCACCTAATGTTTGAGGTTGAATAAATCGGACCACCATCCCGAGGCCTCTCATCGCATTAGACTTGACTTTATCAATCTCTCTCTCTCTCTCTTTCTTTCTCCTTCTTCTCTCTGTCTCTCTATCTTATACATTTGTAAATACCACATTCATGTAACACTTGACACATCAATTTAGATAACAGAACATGTTTTACTTATAAGCAGCCTTTAAGTATGTCTCACCTAAAGTTTGGGGTTGAATAAATCGGACCAGCATCCCGAGGCCTCTCACCGCATTAGACTTGACTTTATCATGATCACCTGCCGCCAATATAGCTGCCTCAAACAGTCTTTGGAGCAACAAGTCAGAGAATTGGGAGACAAAGCTGTCATCCTCGGACTCTCTGTGAACCAAGAAAGAGACATTTTAAATATTGGAACACGTGAAATAGGTCTTTCATGTCAAATCTACTCCGCTATGAAAAGAAATATATAATAATGATAATAAAAATGATAATGATAATAATAATGATGATAACAATTAAATAATCAATAAATATATATATATATATATATATATATATATATATATGTACAAAATTTGCTGGCATTTCCTATTCTAGTGTGAAGATAAATCAATATTGAAAGACAAATTGAAAGATAAATTGAAAGAAAAATAGAGGTTTTCACCTTTAAAATTGGCAAGAAATAATTTGATAGAAAATTACTTCAAATATATTTTTATTCAAACAATGGACATTATCTATAAAAGTGTATGGCAAATGATGATCTCTGAGTTTTCTTACAAATTTGAACATCTTTTATTTGTCTTATAGATTCCATAATTCTATACTGAAAATGAAATGTATGCACATTGTGAGTGATTAACCACTTACACATGTACATGTACATATAAATGCAATTATGTATTCATAACAAACAAAATTTGTTTTTTTAGGTTAGTTTTTTTTTTCCATCTAGTAATGGGGCTTCATTCGACTCTCACAAGACTGTACATTTTTCATTTTCTCACTGAAAGAAATTCTATTAAAGTTTTACCAACAATGTACACTCTCTTTACTCTGCACAAAATCTATTCTGATAACCCTTGAGAAATCCTCAATTTCCAACCTTTTGAATAATGCCGTGCCTTCCTTTCATATAACATTACTTGAAATATTCTAAAACCATCTCAATTTTACCTTATTGACTTTATACTTCCAAAAGAGGCATACACTTTGATAATGCTTTTTAAAAAAATTAAAAATCTTCAATTCAACTTGTACCTTTGATTTTTACAGAGCACAAACTGTTGCCGACATTACTTAAAATACGCTCAAACCATTCTCAACATAACAAGTGTTCCATACTTAATTTCCCAGAATATGGTCATGATAAAGAAGGCTATTTAGATGCTGGAGCACGCTCCTGGTTAAAATTCACTCTAAATGATGGATATCAATACCTCTGCCAATAATAATACCTTTCCAGCGGTCAGCTACATAAGAGCAAGCTTTTAAATGCACTTCAGAGATTTAAAGGGTGAGTCTACCTCTGGTGAGGTGTAAATGGTTCCCAAATTTGAACATACTCTTTGAAATCTCTAAATTGGCAGCTGCCCATAACAATACCTTTCCAGCAGGTCAACTACATGAGAGCAAGCTTTTAAATGTACTTCAGAGATTTATAGGGGTACTCTATTTCTGGTGTGGTGTAAATGGTTCCTGAATTTTAGTACTTTAAATGAACATGATCTTTGAAATCTCGAAATTGGCAACTGCCTATAATAATACTTTTCCAAGCAGTCAACTACATGTACATGTACATGGGTGAAAGCTTTTAAATGTACTTCAGATATTTAAAGGGTTAGTCTACTTCTGGTGAGGTGTAAATGGTTCCTGAAATTTGAACATAATCTTTGAAATCTCTAAATTGGCAACTGTCTATAATGATACCTTTCCTGGGATCATCTACATGTACATGAGAGCAAGCTTGCCTTTTGAGAGATTTAAAGGGGTACTCTATTTCTGGCGCTGTGTTAATGGTCGCTGGACTTGAATATGAAAATAATCTTTGAAATCTCTAAATTGACTACTGCCCATAATTATACCTATCCAGTGGTCAACTACATGCACACAGGAGGTAGATTTTAAATGTACTGCAGAGATCAAAAGGATTTGTCTATTTCTGATGTAAATGGTTGAAACACTCTTTATAAGTTTTATAAAAAAACTTTGAAATCTTTAAATTGGCAATATTATACATGTACATAAAATGAATAATCACAATTTTGTCCCCAAATATTTTGATTGTATGCACTTCCTAATTCTTGTTGATAAGTGTAATGTGATTTTTTTTTTATTTTTTTTTCTACCATATATGTCCTTGACCTCAATTTCACATACGAAGTGAAATAAAAGATAATTAGTGCCCATTGGAGGAAGAATAAATGGGAAAAAAATTATATCTTAATGATTTAAGGTGAAAACAGGATTTTAAAAAAAAAAGAGTTGTAAGAGAAATTAATCAATAGGGAGTCGTAAAAAGTCAAATTGGCACAATAATGAAATAACTTTCTAAATTCTTTTATTTCACTAGTACAATAAAAAAAATATATATATATATTTTTATGCCTATTTTCAGAGCATTAACCATCACACCTCATAATCAATATGCAATCATATGCACCTAAACAATATTCAAACATAAAGATTTTTTTTTTTAATTGTTTAAAAATCAGAGAAAAATATCTGATAATCTAACAAGTTTTTTTTTTTGCACTACTTGTAGGACAAACAGATGAAAATGCACAAATCAAATTGTCCATTTCTATATTCATTTGCACTTGACTGTAAACGATATTATTATTATTATTATTCAATGGAATTCTAAGTCAATCATTTTGTGGGGCAGAACCCGCTCACCACCACCACCCCTGGAATTTTTACAGTTAAATAAACAAACTCTGATTTGAAATGGAATATCAAATCAACCCAAATAAACCAGAATTCAGTGATTAATGACTGCTCCTCAAGCAAGTACTATTTCAAGTAAATGTAGTCTTTTTTAATGATTACTCTCTTTGCCTAAACCACCGGGGAGAACTCACAGCTACAACCCAAAGTGAACAAGCTCTCTGCTTTGTCATACGATGTTACTCCCATCCACAGGGACGAATGCTGAGTGCATTACCGCTGAACTAATCTCGTTTCCCACTCGTCCGTTGAGGGCGATGGCATTATTAAGTTCTTGAATCGATTCTAAAATAGGGTCCTGACATTTAATGACTTACTATCATGTCTCCTTTCTTCCTTTTTAAAGAACAAGTTAAGAAATATATGTACCGGTACGTACATTATGACCTTTAGTTGATTTATCAATTCTGAATTTCTTTATTTTTGTATTCTAATATTTTAATATGTTAACCTTTTGGAGACGAGCTGATTTGGCTATAACACACATTTCCCATAGACCTCAGCCCGAATATATTCGGGCTCAGTCCCCAACGGGTTAATGAAAAAAAAATTTCCATGATTTTGTTCACCTAATCCCTTGCAATTTATGGGTTTTTTTTATTACCAATCCATGCCTTAGGCCAAAAAAAAAAAATTGTTTGGTTGTCCAATGAATGCCTTTTTTCAAAAATCGGGTCGGTCGGTCGGGGTTTTTTTTTTTTTTTTTTTTTTTTTTTCCTCCCATTGAAACACAAAGAAAAACAAAGAAACGAATGACTTCCATTTTTGAGATCACTTTTACGTTTTATTGAGTTATGTAAAATGGGACTGCATGGAAAAATAACACATGTTATAATACTGTTTTATGAAAATATATACAAATAAATATGAGCTGTGTATTTTCGGCGTTTGGGTGAAAAAAAAAAAAAAAGAGGTTGGTCGGGTCGGGCCGTTTTCAGAGGGTCGGTCGCTCGAGGACAACCAAACAATTTTTTTTTTTTGGCCTTAACATTGAGTGTTAAAATAAAATGAAATTCTAAGTGATACGGTCCTTGTTTTGAAACTGAATTTAAAAATTTACATTTCTTAAGTTGTAGTTAGATGTACATGTACTAGTATTATTGGAGAAGAATAAAAATGATAAAGAAAGAAAAAGAGAGAAATTGCAGTAAAGTTACATGCATTTTACAATAATAGCTACCCTTCGATGATAACAAATTGTACAATGTATCTTGTCAATCAGCTGAAATTGATAAAAAGAATATTATTTTCTGCTAGCTGTTAATTAAAAACAAAGATATTGAGGCAAATACATTGACATGTACACTTTAAAGTTTTCCATTATAAAAATAACAATATTTGCTTAAATGCAAATCCCAGATAAATTTTAACCCTTTCCCCTGCTTTACAACCATTTATTGCACATTTTCCCTTTAAAATAATGTACTACACATGTACACTAAAAAAAGTTCAAAGTTCAAAACAAAGGTGATTTCTAGCTGGAGGCCAGAAGAGTCTCTATAAAGTAGAGATGTCGCCCTGACCTAATAATAGCTATCTGAGCTTATTTCATTACAAGAAATCAAGAAAGTAAGACCTCTTTTCTCTGAGGCCTATATCGATCCAATGATCTTGTAACAGGCTTTCAAACCTTACACTTTCCAGGACACACAATCACACTGCTGTATCACCTGTACTATGTTTGTACCCTCTAGGAACAAGGGCCCGTATTCACAAAGGTGTCCTAAAGTTAAGCCTAGATTAAATCTGTGGTTTAAATATGGGTAGCAAAATGTGACACAACAGTAGATGTTCGATTTATCAGAATTTTAGGTACAGAAAATCTTAAAAAGCGCCTGGGAGTAATAAGTACAAAAGTTTTTCTAACCATTAAAGTACGATTCCAGAACCCAGTAGACGTGTAAGGATCATAACAGCGTTGACAGATTGTGTCACATTTAGCTACTCATACATGTAGTTAAACAACAGATTTAAGCTAGGCCTTAAATTTAGGACACCTTTGTGAATATATGGGCCAGTGACTTTCATTTCTTATAGAGCATGCCTGTTCATGATAAAAATATCGCTACTTTAAAACCGTTCCTGCATCTTGGCTTGGTTTCCACTCTGAGGTACCAAAAGCATATTAAAAACAAAGGAAATGAGACTTCAACTCCTACAAATGATAAACCTCAGCCATTAAAACATTTAAGAAATTTACCCACAAGGGCTTTGAATTTTGACCTTGGACATACACAATGTACATGTAGAGTATCATCAAAGCGCCGTCTTTGGTGATACTTACATTTATCATCAAGTTTCAAGGTCATGATTACTACTACTACTACTAGCACTACTACTACTACTACTACTACTACAACTACTACCACTACCACTACCACTACCACTACCACTACTACTACTTCTACTACTACTACTACTACTTCTACTACTACTACTACTACTACTACTACTACTACTACTACTACTACTACTACTACTACTACTACTACTACTACTACTACTACTACTTCTACTACTACTACTACTACTACTAATAATAATAATAATAATAATAATAATACTAGTATACTACTACTACTACATGTACTACTACTACTACTACTACATGTAATACTACTACTACTTCTACTACTACTACTACTACTATACTACTACTACTACTACTACTACTACTACTACTATACTACTACTACTAATTACTACTACTTCAAATACTGTACTTCTATTACATGTACTTTTATCATTACTACTACTACTACTACTAATAATAATAATACTACTACTACTACATGTACTACTACTACTATTACTACATGTAATACTACTACTACTACTACTACTACTATACTACTACTACTACTACTACTACTACTACTATAACTACATCATACTGACTACTACTACTACTACTACTACTACTACTACTACTACTACGAATAAACACATTAGCGCTTCTGGTTATAAATATAATAATACTATACAGTAACACCTGTTAATACTGAATACTCAAAGGAGATAGAAAAAGTGGTCTGTATAGACATGTCTTTGTACACAGATCCCTCTTGCACAAAACATATTTTCATGACAATATCTGATTTTAAAAACTTGAATTAGTTGAAGTGTCTGCTGTCTCAAGCACATTTGACTGTACATGTAATAGTAGGGATGGCCACACAACAGCAAAAAGCCACTAGAACGGTTTCCACTTCACTGTATGGATGTAGTCACAAAATGCATTTACAATGCAAACAATAACCCATGCACTGCCTACTCAATAATACACAGGCAGAGGAATAGCAAAATTTTCAATAAAAAACAGCTTTCGAAATTGTCATTTGGCCAGTGGTAAATATCAATCATTTTTATTCCTAATTGGTCAGTTTCTTCCTTAGAAAATACCTCAGCAGGTGATCAACTTTTCCTGTTGAAAAAAATGATATGAAAAGAACTACAGCGTGTTCAAAGTGATGCTTGTGTGTGATGTGTGTTATGACTGGAATTTCTCATGATTCGAATAGAATCAGATAAGGAAAAGTGGATATCTGTAAAATGTAACTATTTTTGAACAAAAAATGTATTGGGGTGAAAAACAAAGAACAACGTTTACCACTGGCCATTTAAGTTTTTAAATTACTCTACCCTCTCCAGCACTCAGCTCTGAGCCACACCACCATGAAATAGCCTATTGTCTAGGGTGTTCCTATTGAAACATGCCCTATGGAGTATTTTTCCATGGTGGTCATATTGGATCACAAACGGTAACATACCTGTCAAACCATCAGTTTTGTACTGCCATAACTTTCTGTATAATCTACTCATACGCCTCAATTATGTTACTATAATCTCATTTCATGTTGATACACACATAGAAAATGTTTGGTATGATTTGGTTGAATAAATCAAAGACAAAAGGACCATAAACTTGAGCTTTTATTGCATTTTCTGGCTTTGTCTGAAACTTGTAAAAGTGTTCTAGCAGCTCATTGGTAATCTGAGACACTCTTTGGGTCATATCTTTGAAATGGAACATCCAATTGTGGTAATTCAACTACCAAAATCTTTCTTTTAAAATGCTCTATCCAATAAGCCTAGCAAAAACAACTTAAAAATGACTTAAAATTTTAGTGGACATCCCTAGTAATAGCTTTCTCATCTACCTTCATTACAAGAAGGCATACAATCAAGAGGTTTCTCCTCTAGTCTAAGGCATCATTGATCCTGTGATCTAGTATTGCTGTCTAACCTCATGGACTACTTTACTTTCTAGATGACATCGACTTGGTTGCTGTATCACCTGTACTTTGTTTGTACCCTCAAGGTAAATAGATTTTACTTTCTCATACTAGAGCATCTCCAATTGAAGATGCTAGTACTAGATGTTTGTATGTTACATTTTGGCCCTCTGTTACATTTATGTAACAATGTGTCGTGTTCATCCAAGCGTAAAGTCATACCACACAAAAATGGTACCAAAAGATGCGGGAGGAGTTACTCTTTCGGAATATGTAAAATAATTGAAGATGCTAGTACTAGATGTTCGTATGTTACATTTTTACCCCCTGTTTCTCAAAACTGATTTGATGTAACATAGGAACATCTAGTACTAGCATCTTCAATTGGTTTCTGCTCTCAGATACTTGTTCCATACTGTACATTTCAAATTTGTCAAATGTGATCCATACATATTTAAACTTGATCTAGAGCTGTACCACTGTTTATACATTTGGTGATCTCAAATCAAATACAGTTGATATTAAAGGAGTACTCCAGGCTGGAGATTGTATGTTTAGAAAAATAGAGTAAACTTCAAAAAGTACAACACAAAATTTCATAAAAATTGGATGAGAAATAGCAAAGTTATGAATTTCTTAGGTTTTTTTTTTTATTTTAATGAAACAGTTCTTGGCATTGTCTCATGCATATTCAATGAGCAAGCTGATGATGTAACAGCTCCACTACATTTTTTTTTTTGTATGAAATAACAACTATACAGATTTTCTGCTCCCAGGACATAAAAACAGAAATGACTCCTTGTGGAATGTTTAAGGTCATAAGTGCTTTTACTTATTTCAATATGAAAGATAGATTTTGTACATACAGTCTGTGTCAAATAAAATGGTACAAGTGGAAAACATTTTTTTATAGTATGAAGATTAATCACAACCTGGTATTGTTTGATATTTTTGTAAAGCAGGAAAATCAGACTTTCTTCAGCAATTTTTTCATCAAATTTGGTGTTGTAGTTTTTTTTTCACACGCCGTCCCATGCCTTTGTGTATAGGTTTCACATAATGGCCGTGAAGTGCTCAATTTCGATTTGTTCCTCGTCGCACAAAATTTCGCGTAACTTTTGTATTACGAAAGCAAATTATACAGAACAAAGCGCATCAGCAGGGAAAATTCTTTGGCTTTATTTTGGTACCACATACACACATTATTTGAAAATATTTCACACCTAAATATTTTATTTTCGACTGTACCATATTTTTTGACACAGACTGTACATTGTATGAAAAAATGAAATAAAAAGGATTTCATATAGTAAAATACACAAGAAGTAGAGCTGTGACATCATCAGTTTGGTCATTGAATATGCATGGGACAATAACAAGAGATGTTTTGTCCAAAAAATTCAAAACCTAAACAATGCATAACTTTGTAACTTTTCATCCGATTTTGATTACATTTTCTGTGTTGTGCTTGTTAATTCTACTTTATATTTCAGAACATTTCAATTTCAGCCTGGAGTCCTCCTTTAAGTGTAAACAACTTTATTATTGATGATGACACCAAACGATGCAGGAAACAGTGATGCCTACATGAATAATAATAATGTGATTTGTATTGTGCCACATACACGAGATGTAGAGTGTTCATCATATCATTATTACCCCGCTAAACGAGTTTATGTCTTACTATCTGCCATGTACATTTATGCAAGACAAATTACCCGGTATACACATTTCTTGTTACTACATCTCAGCTATCTGATTAGATATCAACATGCTGATATTTACCAACTAAGGTCACGAAATTACAATACCATAATTATAGAGTATTCTAAAGCTTTCATTAAAACAAAAAAGCATCTAGTCATCTGCAAATCTTTTTGACGTCATACCAGTTGCATCACTACCAATCAATCTGGAAAAGATTCAGATTTACCTCAGACTCAAAGTCATTTCCATATGAGTCTACATGTATTCTGTCGTCAATGAATATGAATTGACAAATCATATCATGATCTTCTTAAGCCTTCCATTAAAACAGAGTGTTGCATCATCTTTAAATTATTCTGATATCATCCTAAATTTAACTGCTGATAAGCTTGTAGAAGATTATTATACTACAAATAGCCTTTGATTTCCATATTGGTATGAGACCTTATGCATTGACGTCATAGCCCTCTACAGTGTGTCCCAGAAAGAACTATACACTTTTGAAATGGCTACCAAATATTAAATATATAATTCTTGGGCGGAAAGATACCCTCAACTATTATTTGACACCAAAAAGTCTGAAAATGATAATAATAATAATAATAATAATAGTTACACTTATATAGCGCTTAATACAATATCCACCTTAGTGTTTCTAAGCGCTTATAGTGTTAACTATGATGCATGCTTCAATGAGCAATGCCCACTTTTGTGAAGGACACAAAAGTGAGGCTGCGCAGGAATTCGCTATGCATTTACCACCTGCCTATGGGCGGCGGGCATGAAGGATCAAAAGCAATAATGGCATGAATCAGCTAACAAAGACAAAATAAACCAAAAGACAGAAAACAAACAATAAAAATATGAAAACAGAAAGATTGTCCATTATATTTTTGCATAATATTGATGTTTATTTCTGAATTTTTGTTTATTGTGTCTTTGTTAGCCGATTCATGCCATTATTACTTTTGATCCATCATGGCAGCCCATAGGCAGGTGGTAAATGCATAGCAAATTCGTGCCCAGCCTCGTTTTTGTGTCCTTCACAAAAGTGGGCATTGCTTATTGAAGCATGCATCAATTTCAGACTTTTTAGTGTCAAATAATAGTTGAGGGTATGAGCTTTCTCTACATATGAATCTTTCCACCCAAGAACCATATATTTCTTATTTGGTAGCCATTTCAAAAGTGTATATTTCTTTCTGGGCCACACTGTATAGTTGGGGGCTGAGGCCATTGCCTTGCACAAGTTTGTGAAAGCAACTGGTGCATCTCTGACAACTCCTTTTATACGTATTCCTATACCCCCCTGAGGCGAGCGATATGAATTGATGACGTCATATGCATAAGGTCTATTCCCATTCTGCTATCAATAATGAGAATTGTACTGTCAAAATCATAAGGTAACTTAAGACTTCTATATAAAAAAAAGAGTTGTGGCATCTTTATATTGTTGACGTTGCATAAAAGTCAATCAGTTTGTAGAAGATAATGCTTTATCAGACTATAAATAGGATGTATTGTAAGCCCATTTAGTCGTTAGTAATGACGATATGAATTTTAATACGAAAATCATGAATGTTTTTATTCAAACATTCCATTAAAAAAGGGTAGTCATTTCTGACGTCATGTCCCTTGCAAGACATCCAATCAGCTTATGGAAGATTACCGTTGTGCTTTATTAGGCAGCAAAAAGCTTACAAATTTCCATAGCCATAATTTCCATAATTTAAAACCATCTTGAGAAAAATCTACATGATCCAATTTTCCAATCTAATCCTAGTGAAACTTTGATCATGATTCAGCCATAGTTTAAAGCCCATTTATAAGATTTTGTAATGCTGTTTACCTTTTATCTAAACTCGGCAATGGCCTGAAATGCAGCAATAATTCTGCAATTCTGGATACATGCTCATGAGCATACATAAGCATGTATGTAACCTATGTTCATGATTCTTTATACATGTAACAAGGGGCAATTAACAAAGGCAATTCATGAAGGCATCTCCCGTATCTATATCATTCCAAGACCACTCAAAACCTAAATCAGGAAGAAATTACATTATATGTTTTTCATTTTTAAATTATTCATTACTTTTCATCGTGGGTTTGATCCCCGGCCGCGTCATACCAAATGACGTTAAAAAAATGGTAGTTGCTGCTACCCTATTTGGCGTTCGACAAGAAAGGGATAGAGCAACGTTTATCTGGCACTGCTCAATAGTTGCTGGGCCCATGGAAAAAGGGGCAAAAAGAATTTCCATTCACCTTTGTTTTGGACAATAAAATTTGGAGCGTTTTAAAATTTCTTTCACAGTCCAGTTATGGTCGGGCATGTTAATTCAAATGATATGAAGAAACAATCCAAGTTTAAGAACTTTTTGACAATTTTTCAATCATCCAAGCAGTCACATATTATGAAGACTATGGCCCAAATTCTTGAAGATGGTTCTCAAATCAGTGGACTGAAACCATGGATGCTGTAAATTTTGCGTAATAATTATGCTTAATTTAGTGCGGACAGTGAGAAGGGTCCAATATGGATGCACGCTTTTGTCACAAAGTGCTAAATTTATTGCTTGTTGCTATGGTTTGAGCATTATAGCCCGTATTCTCAAAAGCCACCTAACTTTAAGCCTAGCTCAAACCTGTGGTGTAACTATGGCTTGCTAAGAGAGAATAAATCTGTCTATGTTGCATGTTCCTATCACCTTCACTGAATTCAGGAATCATGTTTTAATTGTAAGGGAAACTTTTGTACTTTTCATTCCTAAGCAGTTTTTAATAATTTCACTCCCAAAACTTATAATGAATTGAACATGTACTTTTCGGGATCGAGTCCCTTTTAGCAAGCCATAGTTAAACCACAGATTTGAGCTAGGCTTAAAGTTAGGCAGCTTTTGAGAATATGAGCCCAGTTTTTAATTAATGGGTTCACTATAAACAGTAGACTTAGCTTTTAATAGCAATAAGCGTGAATTTAGCACCCTGTGACAAAAGCGCGCATCCACATCGGACCTTTCTCAATGTCGCGCTAAATTATTTTTAAAAATTTACATGATCCAAGGTTTCAGTCCACAGTTTCAAACCCACCTTTGAGAATTCGGGCCAATGTGATAACAATGTTGCATGCCAAGAGAAATGATTCTGTGTGCAAGACCAGTAGTTCAGAACTGTGATAAGCTATTGCATGGATGTTTATAGCCTCATAGTTTTAATCTTTTAATACTTTTAATCATCCCCAGACGTAAATATTTATATCTGTAAAAACCAAATTAAACACACACATAGCACACCTGTTATCACTAATATTGACGCGATAACTTTAAACCGCCAATAAGTTGAAGAAAAAACAAAAAACAAAAAAACAGAGCAAATTGCAGGAGAAGCATAATTACATACAGAAAATCATTGGATTGCTCTTACTAACATAATAATGAAGTTGGTAATAAATATTTGAGAGACCTATGTACATCACTTGAAAGCTTGGAATCTCTATAGTTCCAGCGAAGTTTTCAACTGATTGGTCACAATTCTGAAGCAAACTACACATCAAGTATTCCATATGAGAATAAAAGAGACAGACTTACAGATTGATAAGCATAGCATCACTGAGGTTGCCTAGCGACCAGGTAGCTCTCATCCTTACATTAACAGAAGAATCCTGGAGAGAGTTCAGGATAGCATTAGCAGTGTCGGCTACAAACAACACATCCTGAAAAAGAACAAACAAAAATTATATTAACAAACCTCCCTATCGACAGTAAAATGCATTCTGGGATAGTTATCATCCCAACACACTTCAGGTTGAAGCATTTAATATTTGATTACCATACATCAATCAATTGGAGGATGACATAATAAAACTAGCTACAAAATAATTTGGCCGCCTATTCTATTCTACCTTCAAGCTACCCCATAACATACATAATGGGTCCTAAGGGTGGTATCTCACTTCGCGGAGACATCTCTGCGACAGAATAGAAAATTTCGTCTCCACGACGGATAAAAGGTATTAGAGACGTCTCCGATATCACGGAGATGTCTCAGAGACATCTCCGCGACAATTTATGAAAAAAAAAGTCTGAAGTCGTCCCAAATCCATCTCCGAGACGTCTCCGCGATATAAGAGACGTCTCTTATACTTTTTATCCTTCGCGGAGACGAAATTTTCTATTCTGTCGCGGAGACGTCTCTGCGAAATATCTGATGAAAAATGGGTCATGGAATAAGTTCCTTATCAGCACATACATGCACAGCCCCCCCCCCCCCCACACTCACCCCCCAATGCTTGATTTAAATTTTTTTTTTTTTTTAGTCATACATGTATCAAGACTATGAGGGCATTTGAAGAACAATCTTTTGCAGTGGACTTTTTTTTATAACATTCTACCTCAATACCGTAAAAATAATTTGAAAGCTCCCAATAATTTTGTTTAACTTTCCCATAACACTATATTCTCTTTAAAACCTACCTGTCTGAGACATGGATAGAGAACAAAGACTCCTAATGCTCTAACAGATGCTGCTTTCACTCGATAATCCTCCTCATTGCTTAGACCCAGTAACATAGTTATGCATAGAGCTCTCTCCCTACCCTGTAAGGCAATATATTTAATATAATATCAAATATCTTGGTGTTTATTCATCAATGGGATAGATATGGTTGCTAATTTTCCCCTGTTTAGCTATCTAACGAACAGGGTCAATCAAAAGACAAGTATGATATCAATAGATAACCGAGGCTGCCTTTAATAAAAATCCTCCTCATTGCAGAGAGCCAGAGACTCGAACTCTCCCGCTTTCGGTGTGATCTCATGCAAAAAGCCGTTTTGAAAGATCTCACACTCTCCTGCTCATGTTTGATTTTCTCACACCCAGGCTATATTTCTCCCTTTTTTCTCACACCTTAACTGCATTTCCCTCTTTTTTTCCTGCCCAACCACCTATTTTGCAGCTCATTTATTGTTGTTATTTTGTTCAAAGATAGCACCACAGTGCTGTTATAACCCTAAAAGTGGACTCAAACCACAAAGAATTTGGGGCTTTGTGCTGGTGATTTAGTCCACACGCACATTGAGCTGGAGTTTCCCATTTGCTAGGGCTCTCGTTAGAATCTCATGTTTAGGAGGTGCTTGGGGTTTGAGTCTCTGTAGAATTCTCTCCCTTCCCAGTAAGGTAATTCCATGAATATGGTATCAAACATGATCTTTTTAGTTTTTAGTTATTAATCAGCAGGATATTAGAAAATCTCCCCTATATAGCTGATTTGCTGCATTGACAATTGCTCCAATGTAAATTCCATACAGTAATCAAATGACTCATATTAACCCTGGATTTTTTACAATATACCATATCTTACATCTAACATACAACCCTTAATAACCCTAACCATAAGCAAGAGATACCAACCCTATGCAACAATTATAACATAACCAAAATATTTGAAAGAACTAAACTAAACGACTTTTCTGTCATTCAATTTTGGGAATGCATTCAAATCAAAGGATTTCTTTCTCTAGTGCCCAAGACATTTGACTATTTTCATTTTTCACATGCTAATATTATTCTAGAGTTGGCATCTCTGCATAACCCTACATCTTATAAAAATAAAAGTGACATTTATATAGCGCTTAATAGATATATCCACCTTGGTGTTTCTAAACGCTTATAGTGTAACTAATACTGTATAAGCCAATATTTTCGCGTCAAGATATTTTCGCGATTTTCAACTAGTTGGGGAAATTCGCAGGAGCAAAATTTCGCGATTTTGGTGATGACTTCATTACTATAAATAGCCTTGTACTAAAGTGGAAATTTTTGTGATGACCAACTCGCGAAATTCGCGAAAATAAAGTCATCGCGAAAATAACCACTTATACAGTAATATGTCCGGCTTAGGTAGGCTACCCTGAACAGTGCTCACAGCATTTAAGGAATTGCTTCCTACCGGTACCCATTCACATCACCTGGGTCAAGTGCAGCACATCGTGGATGAATTTCTTGCAGAAGGAAATTAACGCCAGGTATGGGATTCGAACCTGGGACCCTCTGATTGAAAGGCAAGAGTCAGAACCACTACACCACGACGCTTCCATATACAGCCCAGAACAATTGTCGCCTGAGCAAACGTCATGTCATCATATAGCTCAATCATAGATTAATATTTTCAAATCCTCTTCCAAACTTTTTTTTAACTTGTTTGTGATAGATATTTATTTACCTCTAATAGATCAAAGACCCAAGGCCCAATGGTTGATAAACAGTCACATGCACACGACTGAAGGACGCTGTTGGTAGAATCCTGAAGAATTCTGGGCAATGTCCCTGAGAGCAGTTTCCTCCATACATCAACAGCCTGCAATTCATACAAAGAAAGGAATTTGAATAATTATCAAAACCTTGAAAGGATCGTAATCCAAAATATTATGTTTGTCATTTTACAGAAGTTTATGCACAACTATAACTGTGTTCATGGTCACTATTGTCACCAACATTTTTTTTCTCTCTCGTATTTTTTCCTTTAATTTGGTTATTTCATTATTTTCTTTTAATTCAATTTACAATTTATTTGTTGTATTCAGATAATTAATATCTTGGCGGTTTGCCGATCCCACCAGTTTATAATGCACCGTCCTGACAAACCCGCTTGCATACGAGGGTTTATAAGGAAAAAAAATCCTATTTCTTTCAGGCACTGAAAGGAGGCTTATTTTTTAAAACTATCTGGAAACTTTGAACAAAAAAGCGAAAGAAAATAGAAAATATTTTTTTTTTAAATAAAAAATAAACAAAAAACAAGACCTTTCCATGGGAAATTGTGCAAGATTTATTGCATTTAACCAAACAAGGAAAAAAAAACAATCAACTGCAATCAATCAGGTTTAAATTCAAGTAAGATTTTTCCTGAAGTCAATTGTGCGGCTGACCTCAATAAAGACTGTATGCTAAAAGATCAGTGACATGTGAATAAGCCATGTTTTAACTCACCTCTTGTGGTTTAAGAGGGGTGTGAATTTTCACTGATTTTTCAATCTCAGGATCAAGCTGCTCTAACAAAGCCTTCCCAAGCTCTTCAAGTACCTGCAACAAAATTAAAACAATCATAATCAATTTACGTCATGCCATTCCCCAAATAAGACAAGTACATGTACTATAAACTTCTTGCATTTTTGTGCTACAAAACATCTCATCACAGGTGTGAGATACAATCAAAATGTTTATTTGCTTATTTACAAAATATAGAAATTAAAAATATATATGATGCGCAAGCAGAAAGAGGTAGACCTGGTTTATGATTTAGTCGTTTGCAAAGTGAAAAAAAGGCTTTTACGAATGACTGGGACATGTTCTTGGGTGCTAAATACTAATCACATTATCAATCATTTAGCATAAGAACTGATTACCAGTCGTTCGTAAAATTATCCGTAACTTACCAACTTCTTGGTGAAATTCCACCCTGGATGCAAAAACTTTGGTATTATGCATGTTGTAACTTAATTATTAATGGTATCTTTCATGACATATTTTATATGGTAGTGACCATTGATGGTACCTACAATAATAAATACTATGATGAAAAAAACAATAAATACTATGATGAAAAAACTTTTCGTAAAATGGCACCCAGAGCCTTCTTTGCAGATGCAAAACATTTCTGATTAAAAACAATCTAGCCACACTTTGGAAATTTGTTAATACAGTAGTACCTTGCCAGTGTAGCCTATATTTGTATTAGGGAGTCACTTTGTTTCAGGATTTAAATGATGATTAGTGATGTGCATAATGATGTGTCATAACATTGATGCAACCAATTGTTGCCAACTTAGGGAGGCAAAACTTAATATGATTGTTTCTCTGATAAGTTAATAAAGCAGTTACTGGAGACTGAGGAGTAGTATTGGATACTCTGTAAATGTTAAGAATTAAATGATGATATTTGTATAAGTGATCTTCAAGAGTATCCCTCAAATGGCAGTCTGAAGATATCAAATTGTTGCCAATTTGAGGAGGTGAGGCAGAAAGCAATAGGTTTACCTTGAGACTGTGGAGTTGTTTTTGGAGTCTCTATACGTCAGGCATGCAATGATGATGTGAATGACATGCATGGATATCCATGTCATGATAATAATTCAAATAAATGTTGGCAATTTATAGTTAGCCATTATATGAAGTATCAAATTATTGCAAATTAGAAGAGACCATGGTGATTTATTTAATTTTAGTACAATGTGGTTAATGGGTTAATTCAGATTTTAATAAAATCTTTATACAGTGTGTTCCTAAAAAAAGGTAATCGAAGTTCAAAGGTCAGTCATTTCAAAAGTATATAGTTTATTTTTGTGATTTGTTTACTAAAATACTAAGTAACTCATCAGCTTTAATTTGAGACATTACTTACGTCCAAACTTTAATGGGTCACAGAGTTAAGGTCCTTTGAAGGTGATGAGTACAAAACCCATTTTTTCCAAGTTTTTTCGTTTTTAGAGTATGAAACCAACTTTTTAAAAAAATTTGGTTTCATTGTTTTGGGGGTTTTGTCGACACAAAGTTTCAATGAAATGCAGTCTCATTTGTCAAAGGACCTATCTCACTGGCAATGACATGGGTTCTCGATTATGCATGAGTCTCTGGAGTCTCGGAGAGGTCGCCGCGACGTCTCTTGATTCTGCAAGAAGTCGCGAGAAAAATCAAACAAATGTCAAACATGTCCAATCTTTTAGTAAACTTCTTTAATACGTCAGCAAGTCTCTGTGACATCTTTGCGGACGGTTGTCGGAACATGCTAATGATTAAAAGAAAACAAACAGGCTAATAATTATTACTTTCTGGCGTCTTAAAGAAGTCTACTAAAAGATTGAACATGTTTGACTTTTGTTCCATTTTCCCCTTGACGCCCTGAAGTCTCAGGAGACGTCACCATGACGTCTCCACGACTCAAGAGACTCATAATTGCGAACCCCTCTCATTGCCATTGAGATAGGTCCTTTGATAAATGAAATGGCATTTTATTGAAACTTTGTGTGACAAAACCCCCCAAAACTATCACACCAAAAATTTATAAAAAGTTGGTTTCATACCCTAAAAACGAAAAACTTGGAAAAAATGGGTTTTGTACCTATCACCTTCAAAGGACCCTAACTCTATGGCCCATTACAGTTTGGACGTAAGCAATGTCTCAAATTAAAGCTGATTAGTTACTTAGTATTTTAATAAACAAATCACAGAAATAAACCAAAGACTTTTGAAATGAATGACCTTTGAACTTCGATTACCTTTTTTTAGGAACACACTGTAGAGTGTAGACTTGTATTTGTGATTCTCTATCTGTCAGGCAATAAAACAATTATATGAGTGATGTGAATGAGTAACGCCCCCACAAATAAGAGTACAAAATTGTTGCCAATTTAAGGAAGCAACTACACTCACTTTTTTTCTATAATTCAAATAAAAACGTACCTTGAGACTATGGAGTTGTATTTGTGAGTCTCTATCAGTCAGGCATTCAATAATAATATGGGTAAGGTGCATGAGGTTTCCTCTCATTATATGGAAGTATCCTTTCATCATGTGGGTTAAGACTTGCAGAGCCTCTATCCTCACTGGTAGAGATTCCACGCTGTATCTGGTAAGAGGACAAAAACAGACAGAAATACAGAAAAAGAGATGGGAAAATTAGGATTTTGTTTTTTTAAGAAAGAAAGAGGGGGGAGAAGGAAGGAACAAAAAGGAGAAACAGATACAAAGATGTACAGACACACAGAGAGAGAAGGGGGGGGGAGAGTAGGGGGAGAAAGAAGGGAGAGAGAGAGAGGAGAGGAGAGAGGGAAAAACAAGAGAGGGAATGCATAAGAGATGGGAGAAACAATCAAAAAGCCAGAAAAAGAGAGAACAGAAAAGGTTCGACATAAGAGGGAGAGAGAGAATAAAATATTGTGGTAAAAAGATAAATATTCAAGATTTGTTATAATCAAAATTTTATTCATAACATCTCCTCTTTATTTAAACAAATAGAAGTAAATAACTACCATATCACACTTTCACTTCACAAAGGTTTTCTATAGCATTAGAGTATACTAATATCAAAATGATTTTAATATCCAAATGTAACCACAAAGACATTTAAAAGGAGATTCTGAACACATTTCTTTTCTTGTATTTCTCTTTCTTTTCACAAAAATACAATAATTTCGCAGATGTGCTCTTGGTAGTGTATATATTCTAATAGCGATAAGCAATTTTATTACATGCTTTCATATGGCTTTTACCATGTTTCTCTACTAACCTATCATGTTGGTTATTGGCTGCATGCTCTGGTGTGTCAGCCGGCAAGCATATATCACTACATAGTCTAACCAACCACGACATGTGGGCTTCATGTTCCGCCTCTGCTCCTGGATGACTGTCCATTCTAGTCCTGGCTTTACTGACTCCTGATCCTCCAGAGGCACTTTGTTCATCTCTCAATGATAACCTGTCCATTGCTGAATCCACTTCTCCTGTGTTGGGAATGCATGTACCCTGAGGCTGCGCTGGATCTGCCCCTGCCATGTCCGCAAGGTTTCCTGGCTCTCCAGAAACCTCTCTCCTGGACCCATCCAGGGGGATTCCAGTGTGGTCTGCTGTTGATTGGTTTGCTTTTAGACGTAGCATCAGGGTTCCTGAGCCACCTGCCTTAGGTTTCTCACTGCTCTCTAGGAGTTTGGTGACTTCATCAAGGGGAGGAGTAGCTCCAAGGACAGCTCCTATGCAGGTCAGGCAGGCTGTTCTTACGTTGCTATCTATGAAGATAAACAATACCATCAATGGAGTTACTTTGCAGTTTGATATGTGGAAAGGTTATCATAATCTCCACTTGTGAATAGCCTAAATTAATGATTTGAACATCCAATATACATTTTGGTAGGCTCTTAAGACTCATAATATATTTCATTTGTTATTGCTAAATAGGAAGATACTGACGATTCTGAATTGCAATATTAAAAAAAAAAAAATGAGAAAGTTCAACAGTAACATACAACATGAATATCAAAATAATTTCAATCATTTTACTAAAAATCAATGAGATCCAGAAACGATGAGGCCATGAATACAGTGCTAAAATTTGTTGTAGATATGATTCTAATAGAGCTATTTACATTTTGTTTATATACAGTTCAGGGAAAAATTATAAGACCAAGCTCATTTTATAAGGGTTTTTTTTTCTCTTACCATTGCAGCCCATTCTCACTTCAAGAATTCAAAACACTAACACCCTAATGAAAAAGAGCTTTGTCTAATAATTTTTGGTGAGAACTGTAGTATATAGGGGAGACTGGGGTAATTTTGGCCCCCTTTTTCACATTTCCTATTACTACCATTAAATGAAAAGTCCAATGATATTCTAAATATGTAGAAATATAGTTATTCCATATACCTATAATATACAAAGGAAAGTATGAACCTGCTACTTCTATTTGCATATTAATTACCATTATGTTAACAACTTTGTGGGGCCATAATTCCCCCACGGGTTGGGGTATTTATGGCCCCTATTGTATGACTGTATGAATTCAAAGATATTATGCTAATTAATGATGGTAATGTATAATAAATGTTGTTGGGTATTCCTAATACACTTATCAACCACCAACAATGATTTAATCAATAATTGGTTCAGCCAAAATGTTGAAATTTTGCAGTCATAGCAATACATATATTTATGTAAAAATCGTACAAGTTAATGTCCCCATCTACGCTTATCTGTGCGTATACACTGTTTATGCATAGGGGGCCATAATTCCCCAAATGACATTTTCAATTTGATCCGCCTTTACAGCTCTACTATTGAAGATATTCAGGGTGAAGTTTTTCTGTTGTGTTTTTAGTTCCTATTGTTTCAGTTTGATCAAAATTTCATCTTAAATGATTTTAATTAATGATATCACACCCCAAATAAAAAAGCAGACTTGCCACTTTCCAACGAACAGAATTGTAATTGCCATACATTTTAGGCTAACCTAAGCACAAAATTTCAAGTAAATGGCTCATTTTTCTCATATGATAGTAGGAGAGTTTAGCTAGGCATGTGTAAAAATAAATTACAATTGTGTAATGCAGCAAAGAATTATAAGCTCTCAAAGACAAAGGGCCATAATTACCCCAGTCTCCCCTATTCATTTACCATCACATGTACCTAGAAGGAGAAGGAATTAATTTGAGGCATAAAAATCCAATGCACTAGGATGAAATTCTACACATTTACAAAATAGTGTAACGGTTCACTATAGGTTAGACTAGCTATATGTTTTGATGTCCATTTATATCCTATCTGAGGAACTACATACCTCTATGACAGAAGAATGGTTTGAGTGATCTAATGATCCTTGTAAGTAGACCAGCTTCCAGGTGATTGTAGGGGACATTCATAGCTAGCATGGATAGACACTGAAAACGACACAAGATTTTTAAAAAAAAAGTTATTGGAACAGAAAAATACTATTTGCTAAGTGAACAGAAATGTATAATGAAACACCTAATAATGTCTGTTATTTTTTTATATAGCTCTTCCAGTTGATAACTGATCAAAGCATTATTACAAAGGACGATCTGATCGGGTACCCATTTACGCCTAGGCGGGGAGAAGCATATAGACAAAATGTCTCGGCTCAAGGACATAAATGCAATGATGGGAATTGAATCTCTGACCTTTGCATTCCAGGTCAATTGATAAGACCACTAGAGTATAACACTTCATAATGTATACCGATACAACTCACAAACAGACTATAAATATTCAATTCAGGCAGATAAGGCTTTGTATTAAAATAATTTGAATGCAGGATACATACATCGGGTGTTAACATAAAGTTGGACAAATATTTTATTGATTAAAAACATCAAAAAACATATACAATGTGACTATTCAAATAGATTATTTGAATCACCTTGATGTAATAATTAATTACTTTACACATGTGAACAATTACAAACAAATTTACTTTTGAATCTTAAAGGTATTGCCATATTGCAAACTGAAAATTGAAGCTTTAACCTAAAACTTGATAAGTGAAAGCTGAATGTAATGTCATTCAATGTTAATATCCATTACAGAAATGAGAAAGCAAAAAATTCAAGGAAAAAGTGTGTACTTTTTCTGTGATGATCTTTATATATAATATTTGTAATTGGTCCTACCTTAATGATTTGTGTGATTGTTGTGTGAAAGCTCTCTGCTACCAAAGCCAACAGTAGACTCCTATGAACCTCCTTGATGGTACATGCTAATGTGTAAGAGAATGGTGTGAATGCAGCCTTATTTGTGGTCCTGTACACAGGGAAATACAAACATTGTATTATTAGTTTTACAATACTTCATTCTTGATATAAATTATCAGACTGAACACCCTGATTAAACATCTTAAACAGAGGCAGATGCAGACAATGCATGAGATAGATAGATGATATAAGAGAATAAAGGGCATTTCATGGACAAGAATAGCCCGGGATAGAGCGAAACGGAAAATTATGACGAATACTTTCCTCTGCAGTAGAGCGAAATAGGCAAATGGTTGTTTGATCGATCCAAAATGTTTTATAGAATGGCTAGCCAAGCATCTGATAAGTTTGCCATGCATAAGTAATAATGGACGCATGGCTAGCCATGTGTTGGTAATTAGTTATGCATGGTTCTAAACAGTTACATAGTTACCTTATGCTCACAAAACCTACCAATACTCACATCTGTGCATCATTTGTATAATTACCCATTAATAATTTAGAATCATCTCAAAGAGTCATGATAACTGCAACACTGGCTACTACACTAGTCTTTGGTCCATCAGCATAAGGACAAACTCTTCTGTTCTTTAATACCCATCACCAACAACAAGAAAAAACATTAATAGCCGTCTAGAAGAGCTTTGATAACAGGAGAACTTGCCAGTTACCGGGCCTTAGGGGAGGGGTCTGTTCGCACAACAGTGATATAAAGAGCCTTAAGTCTCGCCTATCATCAACTGCAACAAAGAATAGCATCCTGGCACAGGGTAAGGGATCTTTAAGATAAACTCTATAGTTCTTGTTTGTCATCTGCCGCAATTATGAATTGCTTGGAGCCATCTGGAAGAGCCCTCATGACAACAATACTAGCCACACTTGCTTTAGGAGAGGGATATTTTAACATAAGAATCAAATAGTCTTACGGTCTCGCCTATCATCAGCTACAACAAAGAATTGCTTGAAACTGTCTAGAAGAGCGAGAATCACCTCAGATCTAGCTATCTCAGATTTAGGGCAGGGGTATTTTAACATAAAGAAGAACACTAGAGTTCTTACCTATCATCAGCAGCAACACAAAAACTGCTTGGAACCTTCTAGAAGAGCCAGGATGACTGCAACACTAGCTACCATGGCCGTAGGAGAGGAATCTCTTAACATATTAATGAAATAACGGGTCTTACGGTATCACCTATCATCAGCAGCAACAAGGAATTGCTTGGAGCCATCTAAAAGAGCCACGATGACTAGCGATGAGCCATGACACTAGCCACCCTAGCCTTTGGGGAGGGATTAACAAGAAATTGCTTGGAGCCATCTAAAAGAGCCACGATGACTAGCCATGAGCAATGACACTAGCCACGCTAGCCTTTGGGGAGGGATTAACAAGAAATTGCTTGGAGCCGTCTAGAAGGGCCACGATCTCATCAAAGCTAGCTAGCTACCCTAGAAGTAGGGTAGAAGTCCTTTGACATACCTATCATCAGCAGCTATCAGGAATTGCTTGGAGCCATCTAGAAGAGCCATGATGACTGCTACACTAGCCACCCTAGCCTTAGGAGAGGGGTCTTTTAACATACAGGTGAAGAGAGTCTGTGGGTTGAGGGTTCCAGCGGTGGGAGGAGCATCTGGTATGAAGGCTGACCAGTAACCAAACATCTGTCTCTTATCTGTGTTCTGAAAAGGAAAAAACAGAAAAGATGATATAAATTTTGGAGTCCTGACAATTTTATGATTCTCAATGATTAAGCTTTACACTGCCAAAGATAGTTTTAAATGCCTTAAATTTTATATTGAGCGCTGTATTTTGGGGCCACCAGAGCAAAAGTATTTTCAGTCAAAATTCAAAATAGGATCTTGTTTCTTAATGTTGCTACATCTGATGTATCTGCATTATAGATAATGAACAAAATTTCTTGAATGATGTGTGTGCCCTGTAGCCTACCTAAGCGATAATAATTATTTAATACTAAGCACTTAAAAAGTAAAAGGTGGATTAAGCGTTACATGTATATTAATGTTATCTATTATAATTATTCAGAAATTAAACCATGTTCAAAAGATTTTCTCATGAAAGGAACTTAATGGCACAATACATTCAAGAGTACGAGGTAAGACAGACACCACAATTACCCTCTTTGGGTTTTGTTCAGAGGCTGTTTAAAAGCTATTTCTCACCTTTACCACACTGTGCAGACACCCTAGGGAAGCCTGGCGCACTTTAGAGGATGCTGATCTTAGCTTTGATACCTGCGCTCCCTCTGAATCTGAGTACTCTGACTCTGAACTGCTCACTCTACCCCAGCTGGGCCAGAAGGAGAGTGCATCTTGGTTGGAAGAGCCATCTGCTGATGTGGCTGTTCCATCACCTGACTGACCACCCTGTGGGATGGCTGTTGAGTTTTCTTCCTGCTTCTCTCTCTGTTGTTTGGCTTGTCTACAGGTGCATACAAAAATTTTCATTTTCAATGCATGAATTCCTTTATCAGGATCTTAAATCTTTAATTTGTTGCACCCAAAAAAGCTGTCCAGTGCTGTCCAGTGTGTAGTACTAGTGGCACTAAACATGAAGATCAAGAATATATCACAAATAATATGGTTAGCATAAATTTAGTCAGACGTGCTGCTTAAAAATTGTGAGCTAGACTTTGTCGCATCTTAAAGTGCTTTTGATGCAACTACATGTATATTCATATTTAAAAGTAACAAAGTGATTCCCATTTTTCTTATAGTTTTAATTATTATAATGTCCATGTACACGCTGTTTTAGTAATGTCAACAGAGTGTTAAACTATTGAACATCAAGCAATAGTCCCACTCACTCTTTCTCCTGTTGCTTCTTTCCTCCTCTCTTCTTGTTCTTCCTCCCTGTAGATGACTTGGGTGTTCCACCTTGTGCCCCTCTCCCCTCTGAAGCATCATCCCCTTTCTGCTGTGTGCTTGGTTTAGCAGGGGATGGGCTCACCTGGTAGAGGGAGGAGGGGAAGAGGGTGGAAGGGATCTGCAAGTTGGTTCCAATACCTGGTAGTCCATATAGTGAATAGCTCTATGGAGAAAGAGAACAAAGTCATATTATTTTTAGATTGAAAAGGTATTGTTATAATGATAGTATGGCAAATGGCTGATACTAGAGGGTCACACAAAAATGAGCAAATGATATTTAAACTTTAATTGTCAAAATCAAATTTTGCAGAATAAGTTGACAAGATACATCAGCCTTCCCGCAGAAAAGGATGCTTTATTAGCATTTCTTTTATGTTTTATGTCGGGTTTCTTTCATTAAATCTATCAATGATCATTAATCACTTGCTGTAAGTTTTCAGCATAGTCCTCTACGCTCTGTTCTGCATAATTTCATTTTCACATTAAAATTTCAAACTCTTCTTGCTCATCCATGCGTTGCTCTTTCTTACTGTATTGGGTGTCAAAAGAAAGAAGAGAGAATAAACTTCACAGAATTAAAGGTAGTGTCATCATTTTTCACAAATTGCGAAAACTAATGCAACTTGGCATAACTTTAGAATATGATCTACCTATACTGTCTATTCAATCTTACTGTCATAGGTTGCCTAGATCAGTAATATGAAACGAAATTCTGACTACCAATCTAGACCAGCTCTCCATCAACATAGTTGATATTACCACACACAGCAATATACACACGGCGCATCAGCGTGCGTTATTCTCTGCGCTAACGGTCATCGGTTCGCACCGTACGGTATATTTTTTCGAGGTTCTAAAAAATAGGAATGAATTTTGATAATCGCAATATAATGACAAACATACACATTTGAGCTTAATCATGTTGTGGGAAGATATAGTCATTGATATACTTCTATATCCTCTCAAAAACTAGAAATGTAATATTTTTGCCTGCAAAAGGCTGACACTACCTTTAACCAAAGTTATTTTCCATGAATTGTTTCTTTTCAAGTCCAAAATTGATGACTGACCATCCGGTTTCCACTTTTTCTGGGATGCACTGTACAGCTGGTTACTAAAGTCCGAACACTGAACCTTTGTAGAATTATAGTGTTACTCACCTTTAAAGCTGCTAACACTGGACCAAGCTGTTCAAGATGGATGTTTTTCTGAGCTGAGAGAAGGTTCTGTAGACCTCGAAGTACTCCTAGTAAGAACTGGAATAGGGGAAAGTTGAAATGAAAACAAATAATTAAAGATACTTGAGTTCTAGTTGCGATCAAAAGGAATCAATTCTTACATAATTTAATAAACTATCACAAAGTGAAGATAAGTATAGTTAAATGGTATTGGCCCAGTGGCTCTGATAATTAGACAATTTGTAATTGCAGTGTTATTAGTAAAGTAAGCAAGCCATTCCGATGGAAGTTGAGATTTTGATCTATTCCATGCTACTTATCTGTGTTGGTGATTTTCTAAATATCAAGAAATTGTCTTTTTTTTTTCATTACTTTTAAAATATTGCTGGCCAACTCTGGCATCAACAATCAGTTGTTGACTGATGGGCATACTAGCAAACTCAGAGAGTCCCAAGGAAGACAATTACGCTTTCCTGCCACTCAGATGTCAAACATAAAAGACAGAAAACTGATTATATTATTTGAAAATTAAAAACAGAAGTAAAAGGTAGACACAAACAAATGCTTTATTTATTTTGAAGCTAAAAATTTGTTTAATGGTCACTTTGCTTAATTTATAGTTTCAGTGTTCCAAAAGAGCCCTTAAGTTTTTTTGAGCATCTATTGACATTAAAAATATGAAGGTACTAATAATAATAATAATACCGGTTTCTTATAAAGCGCTTTACCTGTTAAGACCAAAGCGCTAAAAGTATATTATTACCCCGGTCATTGGATTCATTTTTCGATCCCGCACTTTACAGTGCACAATCTCCACTCCCTGGGGAGCATTCCAGCCGGTCGCCTGTCAGGCGCACACATGCTTAAGCGAACCACATAGCATACGCAATCCTACCGGGTACCCATTTTTATCACCTCGGGTGGGGTCAAGCATGTAGATAAAATGCCTTGCTCATGGGACATAAGTGTCGGTGTGGGAATCGAACCTACAGTCTTTGCATTGACAGTCCAGCGGTGAGACCACTAGACCACGACACTAAGCAAAAAACCTCATTGGCTGCCCCAAAACTAACCTTTATATTATAAGGAAATCAACCTTATGAACCCCTTTAGACTGTACTTACTCTAACATGTGTGTAGTCATCACATCCTACTGGTTTAGGAGTATGAAGAGCAGACAGGATGACATCAAAGCTAAGACTAAGAAGGGGCTCGCTGATCACTCTCCCATCGTCACTCCTGTTAACAGTAATCAGGGTCGTAATGCAAAAATCAAATTTTTTAGAACTCTGTCACTTCTCTAACAAATCAAATGAAAAGATATTACTTTTACACAGGTTATCCTTTTGAGAAATAATGTAAATGTAACCATTGATTTAAGTATCTCTAGTTTCATAATGATGATAATAGATAATAAATAACATTTATATAGTGCTTCAGGGCTCGAATTACCCGGCCGGCAAAAGGCAATTTGCCGCGATGCCCCCTCTACTTGCCGCGTCGCCCCTCTCAAAATTATGATACTTACGGCAACTTGTAGCCGTTCCCCTTTTTCAGTTTTGCCGTAATGCCCTTTTCACTTAAAACGTACGGAAAACAACATTTTTTTCGGCACCAAAACTAATAAAGCTTCGATTCACAAGCGCATCAGAAGCAGTGTCGTTCAGTTGCAATTCAACATCAACGTTCAGCGTGATTGCATGCCGACTCGACTCGTGCTATGCTCGCACCCGCAGTGAATGGGATTTTTTTTGTAAACACGCTGCCATTCTATTACCTGAACTCACTCCCTCGTACCTTCGCCGAATAGCCTATGTACGTACGTACCCGAGTACAACTTCAGGGGGGTAAATGCGATGGGAGAGTTTTCGTAAACAAATGCAATGGAACATTCCATTTATTGAATTCAATCCCTCTTATTATTGTGCCCTTCGTGTCAACGTATCTGCATCGAATAAAGTTACAGCGGGGGAAGTTTCGATAACAGGCTGGTTTACATTACACGCAATGTGCCATTGCACTATTCTCATGTGCGATGTTTCGGCTCGTTGATCAATTGGTGAATGAATACGAGCGTAATATTTTGTTTCGAGTTTATCGATTTGCGTTTGAAAAGAAAAATAAATTGTGGCTTTTTTCGCAAGAAAGGTAAACTTTCAAAAGGAGCGAAAAAAAGTATTGAAACATGACAAAAAAGGCATTATACGGCCAAATGAAAAAACAAAAAACAAACAAAAAACCTTTTCGTGGCTCTAACTCGCGGAATTGGAAGGAGGGCATTCCGTCGATTGATTATTTTGAGGACTGCTGTTGATTTTGTAGGTTTCTTTGGGGGAAAATAAATTACCTTTCTAGTGTACCCTTGCATTTGATTTCACAATTTATTTAGACGAAACTAATGACTGTACTTTAAATTTATCATTTCTTATACTTGTACCTTATTTGATTTGTTTTCTGTATTTTTTAAAATAAAAATCAATAATTGCATTTTCGCCACCGTAGGTGTTCATCCACCATCGTTCATTGCTAATAATCCCTTTACTTAATTTTACTTGGTATTACCAAGGGTTTGGGAGCCCTTTCATATTTTGGGGATTTGCCTTGGTGCCCTTTCATAATTGTCGGTTTTTGCCTTGGTGCCCCTCTGATCTAACTTGCTGCCCTTGAAAAAAGTGAAAAAAGTGCCCCCCCCGAAACTAAAAGTTGCCTGCCCCTAAAACAGGTGACTTTCGAGGCCTGGTGCTTAATACACTGTATCCCTTAATGTTAATTAATTAATACCCATCTCAAATGGTGTATATCCACTTGGTCTAACAGCAATTGGTCTAATTCTCTGTTTGTCTAATACCACATGGGCTAAAACCATTTGCTCTACTAACAATTTGGTCTAATTTTCAATTGGTCTAATACATACTTGGTCTGATTTTCACTAGGGCTAATGACCACTTGGTCCAATTGCCAATTTGTATAATACCCCAATTTGTCTAACTGCATTTTTGTCTAATGCTGAAATGGATATTTGGTCTGTAACCAGTTTGTTACTGGAATTGACCAAGTAGTGATAGAACAAGTGGACATTAGACGGACGGGTATTGGACGAAATGGGAATTAGACTAAATAGTAAATAGGTGAAGTGGTACTTAGACCAAAAGGTAATTAGACAAATTGGTCGTAGACTGAATAGAATTTGACCATGTGGGATGAGACCAAATGAGTATAAGTCAAAGTGGGTTTAGACCGAGTAGCAATTTACCAATGAAATAGGCTACCCTGATAAGGCGCAAACAGCATTTAAGTAATTTCTTCCTACTGGTCCCCTATCCCCTCACCACTTTGGTCAAGAGTGGAAAATTTGTAGATTACTGTTTTGCCAAAAGGACATTAGTGGAAAGTATAGGATTCGATTCTTATACCTTATGATGGTCAATCCATTAACTTATCCACTGGACCACACCACCTCTTCTGGTGCCTGGTACCTGTGCCCTTTTTTCATAAAAGTTACCAACAAAATTGTTGTTGGCATTATTTTATATTAGATAAGATGTAAAACTTTGATATAGATATAGAACTAGCGTACAAACCTATCATGAAGATAAGATAATGTATACTTTAAGATTCCTTACATCAATGTCAATCGCACATTTGTATATGCTTGTCTGTTGGTCTATTAAAAGAATTCTTACAAATTGATCATCAAATCCTGATTACTTACTTCATGCATGCATTAGCAACGCAGAGGATAGCTGTCCGTTTGACCTCGAGGTCATGTGATAAGACCATTGTTTGCAGGAGACCAGGTGGAGAGGGCATCAACATCTCCTCCAGAAACTAAAAGGATTTAAAGGGGGAAATAAGAAAAGAGAAAATCGTTGCAAATATTTTAACAACAAAGTGTGATAACAAAATGATCAGAGACTATTCAACATCTCTTGAAAAATATCTTATGTCAAAGAAAAATATATTTGAAGTATGAAAACATAGTGATTTAAAAATATTAAATACTGTCAATCTATATTTATTTACATGTACCTACAATGTATTGTTTCTCTTTCACTTCTTTCCAGGGTTTTTTAGAGTAAACATCTCACTTAAAAGTTACTTTTGCATCAACAGTAAAACTACAATCATTAAATATATCAAATGATGCATCATATTCAAAATTGAAATTCATCTGACTCTTTCAGGAGAGATGTCAACACTATGGAATAATAATAGCAGGCCATAACCAAAATATTTAAAACAACTTAAGCAAATGACTTCTCATGAAAGAAAGTCTGTCATTTAATTTGGGAATGCATTCAAATCGTAACCAAGACATCTTTTTTGACTATTTACATTATTCAATTATTAATTTATAAAGTAATAATTTATCCATATGGTTGGCATTTTTGCTTCAATATCCCCTTTTTCTATTCAGAATCATAATGTATAAATTCATAATCAATTAAGTACAATAGAGGAAATGAATTGTGCCTACCGTTTCACACTTTGGTCCATTTTCATAGAGTACGGCACCTAGAGCCCTGAGGGTATCTGGTAGCATCCATGATACACACTGCTTACTTACTCCTATTACAAACTCTAACAGTGCTGTGGTGCTGGGTTTGGACAGCTTTACCTGCACAGAAACATCCAGACTTAGAAATTAAATATTACAGACATTTTATAACGTCAATGTAGCATACAAATAAATTTGTAAATACAACTCTTTCCTTTTTCCCCCAAAAAAATTTCTTTCTCCAAAAATACCCGATGTTGCAGGAAAAAGGGAAACTATAATTGCACTATTGTGGGAAACCATATAGCTGCACTACTACCAGTAGTTAAAGGGGAAGGCAACCCTAGGAATTAATTAAATTGTACAAAAATAGGAAAATCAAAGAAGCTGATCAATGAAAATTTGAGAAAAAATGAATGAATAATAAGAAAGTTATGAGCATTTGAATGTTGCAATCACTACTGCTATGGGGATCCTCACATTGGCAACGGGCCCAAGATGTGTGATGTCATACATGAACAACTTCCCCATTACTTTTGTACATATTTCACTCAAATTGTCGTTTTTACTAATTCCGTTAAAAGATCTGAGATTCTTTTCATGGGAGGACATGTAATACAAGTTCACAAAATATAATCATGTGTGCAGAGTCTGTACTACCATTAGAATGAGGAAAAAGAAGAATTTTTGATATTTTTTTGTATGTCATATGGGAGAGTTGTTCATGTGTGACATCACACATCTTGGGCCTGTTGCCAGTGTGAGGATCTCCATAGCGTTAGTGATCACAACATTCAAATGCACATAACTTTCTTATTATTTATTCAGTTGTTCTCAAACTTTCTTTAATCTGTTTCTTTGATTTTTTTTTTGTTTCATACAATTTAACTGAATCCTAGGGTTTCATTCTCCTTTAATACATTACGTGTGACCTGCTACCCCAAAACCACCAATAAATCACAAACAGAACAACAGAGTAAATTATGCCAATAGCAGCATGTTTTTCTCCATAGGATATCAATGATAACTCTAACTCTAGCATGATAATCAACATGGTCATACATTATTGTTTGATATCATTGAAAATCTTGGAATCGCTAGTCTTAGAAAACAAATAAAACCCAAATAGGAATTCAGGCGACTTGTTGATGGTTTTGAGCAAGCAGGTCCTGATTGATAGTGCAACCATATGATTTGAAAATTCTAAAATGTATTAAAGCCAAGCCTGTACACTGATAGAGGATTCTTTCAAAATTCATTGATCCTTTGGGTCAGTTTAAATTGTGTTTGAAGGTTAAGATACAAAATGGACAAGCTTTTCACAGGTATACTTGAAAGTTGTATTGGTAAAGATAAAGTTAGCCTTTATTTGTGGCCAGTCTAAAACCACAAATCACTGATTAATTATGTAGCATAATTTTCAGCAGCAGGAGCCCATTTAAAAAAAAACTTGATACCAACAAGAATGGTGGTGAGCATACTTGGTAAAGATTCAAGGCAATTGTCATTTATAATTTAGGGTCCAGAAGTAAGTTGGCATGTCTCTCTTGTTGTAGCATCAATGCTGTTTGACAACTCGCATTCTCTTACCCTCTTCCTAATAGCAATCCTACTTTCCCTGTAAGTTCTCTCATTTTCAGTGAGCCCACTCCCCCCCCCCCCCCCACCCGTTCTAACCAAAAAATGCCCTGACCATTGTTGTAGTAACAATAGTAGACTTTGTTGCATTACTTGGCTAGACTAATTTGCCATAACATCCACTATTCCTTCACTCATCTTCCCCAAATTATTCCTATCAGGTTCTCCAAACCTTTAAATTTGTAAAGAAGCTTATCTGCAATATCTCCTACATCTTGCAAAACTTGGAACTCCAGCAATTAATGAATTTCTTTCATGTTATAATAACTACCTTTTGATGAGTTATGATTACTATCAGCTGACAGACTTTGGTGACCATCAAGTTATCTTGAAGCGGAACTAGGCGGCATGCTTGGCATAAGATTTGGCCAGCGTCCTGTGATTAGTGTGATAAGTTCCAAAAGAACAGAGAAATAAACAAATTACAAAGTAATGAAGAGTAACAAATGACAGTAAGATCATTAATATTATAGACTGATCATCATTTTCATTATTTTTCACATTTATTTACTAGGCTATACTATCTAACATGACTTTTCAATCTGAACCTCAGCCATGATGAGCCATCCATGCTAGTACAAAAACAAAAAAACAAAAGATGTTGGATAAACAGGAATTTTTAAGCAAATTTATTTGCTTCAAATTTCAAACATGTCTATAAAAGTTCAAGTCTAAAACTGCGCGCAAAGTGAATTCACATGCATGGGCGTATTCCATTTTTGCAACAAAAATTGAAAAGAAATCTTACTTTAGACCCACTAAAAATTTGTAAAAAACAAAAAACATTGACAATGACATTGCTGGCCATGCGTTTTGAGGTGGGCCCTTTTCTGTTACATGATATGTTTTCAAAGAAATTGTACCGTTTTTATTTAATAGAGTATTATTCTTATATTTGACACCTATACCCATAAAAGTATACATATTCTGAAAGAGAATTGTCTGAAGAATTCAAAAAATCATTCTGAAAAGGGATAGGGTTAAGTCATAAGAAGTTACATATCAAAATATGTGAAAAAAGGTGAGAAAAAGTACTTCAAAGAAATATCTTGGCAGAGAAAAATTAAGGGCCCTACAAAAAATAACATGCATATTTGAACTCTTCAAAGTCAGACCTTTCCAACAATATATAACTTGTTAGGGTTAGTTGTGATAAGATAATTTGGCGCGATCATCTTTCCAGCAAAAATTCAGATCAGAAAATTTTGGAAATATGTGTTATGATGTTTATTTACCCCAAAGCAGCCCTTGCATTTCAATAGATCAAGTTACTCCTTGTGCCTAATGAATGGACTCAGGAAGGCTGACCTCACACAACAATGAATGATCAATCAGAAAGCCAGTGCTGCTTCTCAGATAACTTGTTACAGATCACTTTGACCAATGTTTTTAAACACTCGAGTGTTCAGTCATCCATGACAATATCGGTATGATTTTAGTATCACAGATAGAATATGAGTTACTCTTTGTCATGAAACTAAACTAATACAACATAAGTTATACAATTTTAATATGAGGCTCAAGTTGGGTATACTTTTATCTGGACGCACTGTAGTGAGGGATTTGACTTTCTTGGTTCAAAGACATGTGAACAGGTTATACCATTAATTAGCTTAATTAAGTAACTATTAATGAGTGTTAAATTTGACCCACTATTAATTCTGATAAATTACAATCCAATCAAACTGTTTCATGTTATGTTCAATGATATTTATAAACTCATTTGTCTAACTGAGAAATAGAAAATTATGTTCCCTTCCATCATCTGCTATACAAAAATGGTACTTTGAGTTAATTCATCGTTAATTAGTCATAAATAAATTGACCACAGGTATTTCTTTACCCTTTTAGATTAATTCCTTCAAACTAATACCAAATTTACCCATATAGCATCCATACTTAAAGTTTGACACCAATTTTCAATTAAACTACCATCTTACTCATTTAGGTAAATTAATTAATTAGCTTAATTAGGTATCCTTAAGTTCAACTTTGATCCATTTTTACTTATAAATGGATGATATTCCAATAAACTGTTTAATGTTAGGTAATGTGAAGGTAAAAGCTTAATTTGTTAAAGAATAGAAATTTATGCTCCTCCTCCTCATGCTCCTCCTCCTCCTCCACCATGCAAAAATGGCTACTCAGAGTTAATTAAACGCTAATTACTCATAAACTCATTAACCATTTGCATTTCTTTTACTTTTAAATAATTGCCAGATAAATTCCCCTCAACTTAATACCAAGCATACCCATATAGCACATGTATTTAGCATTTTATATCATTATTTATTTCTGTACTTGTCGCGCACATGTAACAACACCACCTATATGGGGGCCCACTATAAAAGTAAAACACATGGCCTGCTTGTAAATGTAACAGTTGGACTTGTAAATAATTGAACAAAAGTTTTTGTTTTATTGATCATAATTAGAACATGAAGAATGGCATAAAATAGATGAATTCTAAAAAAAAAATTATTTTGTAATGAAATTCAAAATTTAGGTTAAAATTAGTTAAGGTGCACAGTCAGATAGGCACCATCATTAATTTGTTCAACAAACACGAAAATCAATGTATGGGGCATAGCATAGCTCTTTTCCAAAACTTACCTCGTCAATTACGCCATAAATAGAGTAGTCCAGGGAATTGAATTCATCTAAAAGAGCATTAAGAGTCTTTCTACTATCCTCATTTTTGGATGGTACCAAACTTCGCAATTTAGAAGCACAAGACCTGAATTTCTGCCTTTCTTCTGAGATGAAATTTCGATCCATGTTCTCCAGACAAAGTGGAATTCAAAATGGCCGCGCCCATGAAACTCTGTCGAGCCTGTCTCTCAAGTTCACGTAAATTTCTTTCAGGACCACGTATCTCATCAGTTGGTGTACGAAAGTTTGCTTCTCATGATAATGCATCACGCAGTGAAGAGGAAACACATTTTGGATTCGAAAATGTGTCTAAAGAGGAGAAAACTGAGCGAGGTAAGTTGTGTGGTATATTTAGCGGGCGGTCAAGAGATACTCCCCCGGCGCAGAGGGGGAGAATTCGACTGGATACCGCTGGGCTCCGGCGTTAGAGATGTTGCATCATAATTTCCAATTCAAAGTCAAAGGATGCATGGATGGATGGATGGGTAGTTTCTTGAATCGAAAGTGGAATCGAAAGTGGTGTCGAAAGTTAACATGAAATTCAATTTGCCTGAACAATGACGAGAGGGTATTAATTAGATCTAGATTTGATAGAAATGATTAACAGTTAATAATAGGCCTTATCGTTTCGGAAACCACTCGCTCAACAACAAAACTAATGTTTAAATTCAGTTCTGTCGTCGGTCTCTAGACTACAAACTGAAATATGTAGATCTAGATTTGTAACGTCAGTCAATGCAATATTTTGTTATGAGAATTGCAGTAGGAAGAAGATGTCATCAAATATTATCTTTAAAAAGTATGATAACAGTAGTTAGTAATTGGCTAAACTCTTTGCTTTTTCTTTATGGTTTATTCATTTAAAAAATAGGTTGTAAGTTATTAATATTTCCTTAATTTCCATTCTTTCTTCTTTTTTTTTTTTTTTTCTTCTTCACAAGAACTAAAACTTGCCCAAGTATTTAGCAATGATTGAACAAACTTCAATGAAATATCTTGTGTTTCACTTTTTCTTTCCCAGTTCATCAAGTGTTTTCTAGTGTTGCTGATAGTTACGACACAATGAACGATGCGATGAGTTTTGGAATTCATCGTCTGTGGAAGGACTATTTCATGCAGGTGCTCAAACCAACCGCTGGAACCCAGCTTCTTGACGTGGCTGGTGGCACTGGTTAGTCTTAACCCTTAAATCTGATTTTAGTTACATGTTTGAATTCTTAATCCTTTAACCCATTGAAGACTAGGCCCAAGTTTAGTCAGACTTGGGTCTATGGGAAATGATGTTGTACTTGTAGCAAGATCAGCTCATCTTTAACAGTTTAATTAAGATTGATATAAATTACACATAGCAGAAAGAACCAAAATTTGACATATTTGAATCTATATTTCTACTATAAGTTATCGTGGTATTCAAATTAAGAATCATTGTAATCTCAAAATTCTCATGGTACTGTAAGTCTTTCTGCCAAGAGGAATAGTTGATGATGTTGATGTGTTAATTTCCCAATTGTCCCATCGACAGAGTTCAGAGATTTCTGTATTACCGGTATTCGGTCGGGCTCAGGAGAGATAGAGAAAAACCACTTGGATTCAGCTACTTTGCTCCAAATTGTGCAATACACCATGATGCACTGTCATAGATTTCACTGACCCTCATATTCGGATGCAGATAAACTTTTTGATAGTACCAGAAAAAAAAATTTGCTCTTAAAACGGACTCACCACTGTCTACCGAGTGAGTCAAAAAAAACTTTAGGGCCTACACCTAGAAAAATGTCAATAAAAAGAAAACCTATAAACCCTAAGTTATTTTACAGATTCTGAAAGAGTAACTCCTCCTGCATCTTCTGGTACTATTTTTGTATGGTATGTCTTTATGCTTGGATGAACACAACGCATTGTTTGCGAACATGCAAATTTCGAGTTGTGCCAGGGTGGGGATGAAATTGAAACACCCAAAGCTGACAAAAAAGCAACTCCATCATGAATAAAATAGCATAACTTTTTAACAAAAATGTCTTACGCTTTATAACTTGGCAGGGGTGTTGTTACACATATTGAATACATTTGGTATGAAAATGAGATAAATTTGTAAAGTCAGGCATGAGTGAGCACACGTCAAAGACAAAATAATCTCTTTTCAAAAGTATTAGGAGGCCTTTTTAGGTCTGTCAGTGGCAATTTACTCTCTGATGTGTACTCATTCGTGCATTACTTGATGAGTCAATCTAATTTTCATACAAAATGTAGTCAATATGTGTAACAACACCCCTGCCAAGTTATTAAGCGGAAGACATTTTTGTTAAAAAGTTATGCTATTTTATTCATGATGGAGTTACTTTTTTGTCAGCTTTTGTTGTTTCAATTTCATCCCCACCCTGGCACAATTCGAAATTTGCATGTTCGCAAACAATGCGTCGTGTTCATCCAAGCGTAAAGACATACCACACAAAAATGGTACCAGAAGATGCGGGAGGAGTTACTCTTTCAGAATATGTAAAATAATTTAGGGTTTATGAATTTGTTTTCTTTTTATTGACATTTTTATAGGTGTAAAGTTTTTTTTTGACTCACTCGGTATATAGATAAATGTCTGATTTCTTCTTTTTAGGTGACATAGCTTTCCGGTTCCTAGACTTCATCGACCATTTGAAGCAAGATCCAGAGTTCACAGAGGAATGGCCGGAGGAGATCAAATGGTCAGGGCTGGAGACAGGAGAAGATGCAGTCCACCACCAACAGGGGGAGGGGGCGGGGCAAATGGAGGAAGGGCCTGTGGAGCACCATGTGACTGTGTGCGACATCAACGAAAACATGCTTAGAGTAGGAAAGAAGAGAGCTAAGCAGAGAGGAATACATAGTGGTGAGGATGCATAGAGGCTTTCCTAAGTAAAAGGCTTCTGGGCAGTTCCAAGCAAAACAGGACATGGAGCTGAAATTTTAATGTGCCGCTGTGCCTTTGAAAATGCAAATTAGGATCTGAAATTACCGCAAAGGCTTCTTTACAATACAACCAATCATTTAAGTTTTTAAAAATTTGCGATTCAGTATTCTTGCGCTGAATAATTGATCAAACCCAAATTTGCATGTATGGGACTATGGGGCTTTAAATGCTTCTAATTCTTATATCTCATCACTTTTTGCCAATTTTTTTGGCTTAATGTAATTGTCATGGTCTACTCCAACAAACTTTGGTATTAATATTTATTTATAATGCATTTCTCCTCACGAAAAAGACCGGGAAACCAGATGTCACTCCGTAACCAGACAAGGGTTCACGTTTTAAGTCATAATTAACAAAATATTCAACCATTTTTTTTATGCAAGGTGGCATATTATACCTAGAATAACATAGAATCCAATCAATAACTCAAAATTGTAATAGCCATTTAAATTTCACAGAGTTTAAGCAAAATGTTTTATACTCAAATATGCATGTCCATTTTGCGTCACTCCGTAACCATGATTATGAATATTCATATCTCATTAATTAAGAGGATCACTACAAAAAAAAAATTATCATTTTGAAAAGAGGGTACCATCAGCTTTTGTCATGAACCATTTCTTTGTACATAGAGATTAAAGTATGGATGATAAATTTGTTTGAATGCTGAAATGTTGCTTCTGAATGTCACTCCGTTACCTTGGAACTGCCCTTCTTTCTTTTTTTTAGGGCAGATCATGATTTTTGAGGGAAAAAACACAAGTAGTTCCTCATTGAGGCTTTAGGAGGGTATGTTATTCCTCAAATCATATCTCCTCCTCCCCAAATAAACAGAGAAAGCCTGAATGAAGCAGTGTAATTCCCAAATTAGTCCATGTTATGCCCATAGCATCTGTTATTTTACATAAACTGATATACTAGTAATACTAATACTCATTTTAATGCATCTTGGCTGAAACTGGGAACTGTTGACTGATATCTCCAAAAAAATTGATGCCATGGAAAAAATTTGAACCCTATACCTTGTGACTTCTCCACTCAACCACAGCACCAGTATGTACCTTATCTTAACCCGTTGGGGACTGAGCCTGAATATATTCGGGCCGAGGTCTATGGGAAATGTGTCTTATAGCCAAATCAACTCGTCTGCAACAGGTTAATTGTATAATCTTGGTGTTTCTGGTGACAGGTATATCATGGCTGTGTGGAAATGCATAGAAGGTTTAAATAGCAGATGAAAGTATAACTTGAGTATTGCAGGAAGGAATTTAATTCTGTACATTGTCACTTCTTCACTCTACCACAACACCAGTGTGTACCTTATCTTGTTTATCTAATCTGTTCACAGGTATGTCATGGGTGTGTGGAAACGCAGAAGAGCTTCCTATAGCGGATGACAGTATGGATGCATACACCATTGCCTTTGGTATCAGGAATGTGACTAGAGTAGACCAGGTATGATGTCATCAGTGTCCTTATTTATAATGACAACATAGTTTTATTCATTTTATTATTACATTTGTCTTAATGAAATATTTAAAAAATACATCTTTTTAATAACATATATCTGTAATTGACTGAAATTGATGCTCACAAAACATATTTAAAATCAATCATCTTGAAAATCATTCATCTGGTGTTGTGGCTCCAGAACCCTAGATCACAAATTTTGCAATGAAACTTTAGCATCCCAATTCACATTCAGATTTAAAAAATAATAACAGTTTCATGTTTTTTAATCCAGAGGAAACAATGTATCACAATAATTATTTTCTCATTTTTTTAATTATTTTTTTTAATTATTATAATTTAATAGAATAGAAATGTGTCTTTAAATTGACTCAATGAAAAACACATGGGGGCTCAGGACAGGCTTCAGGTGTACCCCCCACCGCCAACATCTTTACAATTTTCCCCCTATCATTACCATAGGCATTGGATGAAGCTTACCGGGTCCTGAAACCAGGAGGTCGATTTCTCTGCTTGGAATTTAGTGAGGTTCAGAATCCATTGTTCAAGATGTGAGTAACCTTGACTTCTAGATACTTTCACCATACTTGGTTCTTTTCACAACATTCTCTGCTCCAGGAGTTTCCTGATTTTCCTGCAAAATAGTCATATAATTTCATCCCGGTTTAATTTTTATTTGTGCATGTTTAGATATTTTTGGACCTAGATCTGTAATCAGTTTATAGTCCGGCATCCCAGAAGATTTATTCAAGCGAAAAGCGCCGGAACAACTGACCCCATAGGGGGTTGGGATGGACCCTGGGCCTCAAAAAAATGAATTGCTGCCGGGTCTGAGCTGTGGCCTTCCCGCCAAAATCACACATTTTGTGACGTCACTACCGGAAGTTACTTTTGAGACAATGTACAGGGAGGTGCACTTGACACTATCACACAAAACGTGTCCCCAACATATTTTTAGGGCTTCATTTTTTATTTTATTTTTTTGAGTTTGATTAACCGATAGTATACGATGCACCACAATGAGTTTTCCTGGCATTTTCGTCCCTGAGATCGATGATAGCGACGTTAACATCGCGGGACGACGTCGTCGATTTGCGACCGATTTGTCTTCTTTTTTACTCGTTTTCGGTTTCAAATTTTGAAGTTTTGTTTAGATTGTGTTTAAAATATTCGATTGCTCTGAAACTTTGCCAACGTCTAA
>CALNVZ010003434.1:40851555-40868936 GCA_940671915.1 Paracentrotus lividus | reverse complement strand
AAGGGTAATGGATTAGTCCGAACTACCCTGTAACAAGTGGGAATGACTATACATGTTGTTTTACTGAAATGTAGACAGAAATCCCCTTTTAAACTTTTGTACTATCTAACAGAGGCGTCAGAAGGCACTGAGGATGACGAAGGAATTGGAGGGGCAGCCATTGTTAAGCACACAATTCACTTACTTCTCGAATCCTTTGTCTCCACAGAGCCTGTCCAGCGCCTTGCCGTCTAATTAAGGTGGTTATTACTTGCGCATTGCAAACAATTTTAAATTCTGGATTTTTTTCTTTTCTTTCGTTTTCTTTTACCCAGAGTGTCACACAGTACACAGAATGTACATGTGATGTCCTGAAGTATCATAGGGTCAGTTGGTGCGGAGCCACGGCCTAACCAAGCTACACATTCCAGTAAAGATGTCTCGACCTCGCACTGTTCACATCTACATGAAGATATATGTGAATTTATTTTAAAGGAGGTCTCCTGGCCTATGGCCCTTCTATACTTGTATCGGTCCATGATTTCTCCCATGATACATCATTATAGATTCATTGTTCAAAGCCATGCCCAACCTCATGCTACACATCGAGTAAAGAGGATCTCTACCTGCCATTAGTCGGACAAATAAGAAATATGTGAGCTATATTCAAAGGAGGTCTTGCCCTGGCTCTGATGACCACCTGTAGCTTGTATTCCTGGTTCATCATTTGCTCCCATGATGCATCAGTGATAGGTAAAAATTGCTGCAAAGCCATGCCCAACCCCAACTAAACAATTCCAGTGAGGACTTCTCGACCCACACCTTTCATATCCTGTAATTACAGAGCCATATTTTTCAGAGAAAGTAATAGCCTTGTGGGTAGATTATTTCTGTTTCTCGACCACTTAAAGCTACGCAAATTGCTTACTTACATGTATTATGTTAAGTTTGCAAAGTTGGCAAGAGATGACCTGGATTTTGAGTGACTGTATGTGTAGGGTAACTCGCTCTTGTGAAAAAAATGCCACCAGTTCCCAAGTGTCAAACATTAGGATGTCATTTCATTATCTTCGTATATTAAGTTCATAGTTTGGAAAGTCCAATTTGAATAAATCTTTCAGAATTCATTGACGAGACAGTCGAAAGTGTATTAGCAAGACGTGTCCAAAGAAATGTCCATTATGTAATAAATAGAATTGAACGATTATAGTTTCTGTTGCAATAACCAGTATACCTACCAGTGCATTGACTGGTCTAGATATCAAGTGACATAATTTTGATGTTAATATGTTTATTTTATCAACCCTTGCGACAGTTTCCTCTATGATCATCACCATAGGTACATGTACATGTACCTCACCTAATTCCTATCCTCATAGCATACACAAGACTATGTTTTCATCTCTAATTTGAGTTATTCTGCTACATGATTTATGTATATTGTCATATTTACATTTAAAAACACCCCCTGGTGTTAGATTTAGGTCCCTGGTAGTATGTTGAAGGGCCAATCAAGTGTGGAATCGTAATATTGAATCCAGTGACATGGGTAATATTCTGTTAAGTGGATTTTGATCATATCTAGTATGAGAAAACTGGTCCATTATTATTATAATTATTATTTCAAATGAAGAGATACATATGGATTCTCTACTTCTCTATACTAGTCAATCTGTGTAATCAAATAGAAAAGCAGGATTGAACTAGAGTGTGGACTCATATTTCCAAAGAAAAATAATGTCATTGTTAATATAGAATCTTGCAGTGTAGTTTTTCTAAACATTTAATCAAAATTGAATGGTTGCAAAACTTGAAAGTATTTGCAGATTTAGCATCTGTTTATGTTCTATTCTTTTATTTAAGGAAAACATGTCTCATTGCCTTTGGTATTTCTTAGTTGATACCTTCTCAATCTTTGGTACTGATATTCAGTAATCAAAATTGATATTACTCACCTGAAAATAATTATATTGTTAATCAAATTTATAGATTTAAATAGTGTTATCTATCATGACAATTAAATTCTATCACCTTTCATTGTAAATGATGATATGTGTTTATGTTTGTGTTGCGTGAATAAGATAAATATAGAACTTACCTTGAAGATTATATATTCATTTTCTGTGGTCTAGTATTTTTTTTCAGTTAATATAGCTATTTCTGTACTGATATGATATAGGTAATCTATATGTCTGTTATAACGAGATTGTTGTGAAATGAGGAAGATTTTTTTCATACGAAATCTCCAAAATATTTCATTGTCTGCATTGAGAAAGAAAACAGTGCTGTTAGAGCAGTTATGTTGCAGTACTCAGAATCTCAGGAAAATATCAAACTAAAAAAAGGTTATTTTTGTTGTCATTCATTTTACAACATTCTCCCACCAAACTCCTTAATTGACCATGTGCCATATTCTGATAGCCTGGTTTAGCTTAACCCAGGTAAGGCGTAGTTTTAACTCTAGTCTAACTCCTCAAATTTAACCCTGGTTAAATTTTCATATTTCTGATAGCAAAGTTTAGGCTTAACCCAGGTTAAGTATGGTATAATAAATCCTCTTAAATTTTAAACTACCCCCAGGGGGTAGTTTAAGCCGGGTTTAATTTTGGGCATCATCCGTTACTACAGCCATTTGCACCCTTAAAAACAACACAATAATGTTAACTTTGTGATAACGGGGTGGGGGAGGATTATAAAAACAATTAAAATGAAAAATAATCCAGATGATAATCTGTCATGATAAAATACGTCCACATCCTCAATACTAAATATATGATACCTGACAAAATAAATAAAAAAATCAATCAATCACCAAACCTGCCCCGCCCGGCCCCGGACCAGCGCGGTGCGCACGATGCAAGGCCGCTATTGCATTGTTGCATGAGCTGCGGTTGCAGTGCTACGCGCATCCTGACCTTTTGGGGGGGGGAGCGCAACTCGAGATGAGCTCTACTGAGCATGCGCATGATATGTTTAACCCAGGTTAAATGGGAAACTTGGGTTTTTAACTAGGCTATCGAACCAATAGGACTTAAACCAGAGGTGGGTTAGGTGCTGATTAGCTTAACTAGGGTTGAACTTATAGCAGGGTTAACTTTTACTGCTATCACTGGGCCCAATGTGTTTTGAACTTGCCCCATTTTGTGTTACATCACCTAAATCTAAAAAAAATCGTGCACATAATCATAATTCAAAGTGTCATAACTTTAATTATTAACTCATCCCAACAAAAGTATATATTTCTAAAAAGCTTAAAAGGTAAAAGTAAAATCTGGGGGGGGGGGGTGTGGGGCAGTAATATCAATGTCTGTGATTGAACACCAAACAAAATGAATGAATTTTTTTAAGAATTGTAAAGAAAACATAGACGTATAGGCCTAATATAAACAGGGAAGCCTAAAACGGAATGATTAAGAATAAAAGTTTTTTACAAGTTAGGCCATATTTTATTATATTTTTTAATAACTTATATGGTTGTATCTTTTCGTCGGAGACAGACTACTTTTGACATGTTGAAGGTGGTTTGAAATATGTGATGCGTCACGTCGAAAGGAGAGACTACTCGCGATTTTGAAATCCATTTATTTGAGTATTATTATCCCTGATTCATTGCCTTGAAATTTGATATATAACCCGACTTGTAAAAGTAAATAGAAGTGGAGATATTTAGCCTCGAACCGAGGAGAAATTGCTGCTCTTGAAATCAAATCCAAGAGAAAAACGTCTTGCGAATTTTGACTTCCGTTTGGACTTCGAGCCAGAAAAATAAACCATTTTTCACCGCTCTACTCACCGAAATTGCCCTTAGCAACCACTTGCTTACAAAAGGGAAACGATGGACAATGAGGGGCTGCATTCAGGTATACAGAGAACAATACTCGCCGTCACGCATGATCGAGGCAACGCAGCAAGCGGATGCTTGTCTAAATAACATTCAATCTTCTAAAAAAAAAAAAACTAAATTTGTTTAGTGTTTTATATCTTTCGTCAAATAAATAAAAACGTCATGCTCTTTCTAATTGTTTAAGAAAAAGTCCGGCTCTTTTAAGAAAAGTGTTTACCAATCCTGGCGCTACAATAGTTAGAAACCAAAACTATTTTAAAACCTTTTGGGGGTTTTAGTCGATGTTGGTGCGTTCTTTGAATGTCAATCGCGCTATACTCTTACTTCATTATAAAGCGAGTCATTTGATCTGAAACTCTGTTGGAATTTCGAAATAATATATGATCTATAGACTAAATTATTCTTGTTACAGGGGCTTATGCATTTGTTTATTTTCTTTTAAATAAGTATATGATAGAGATAAGCCTCCAAAAATGTTTTAATAAATTCTTTGCGCCTCACGATTAATATTTTAGAATTTTTCTCCTCGATCACGTTCTATGAGGTGGCCTAAATGTTAGCTTAGACAATTGAAAATAAAGAACGTAAATGATTTGCTCGATCTCGTACCTTTTACTTGATCAACTGTTACCAGTAATAAGAAGATATCTAATAAATTTTTAGGATGAATTAATTTTAAGAGTAAATCGTATTTTGTTTCGTCGGTGTTTAGTAAACAGAGAGACATACTTTACATATAATCTACTCTTACTTTGTTAAACTAAATTGCAGGAGAGATTTCCTCTTTCTGCATGACCCTTAATACTCCAATCACCTTGTGTATCTCTATAAGTCTATTCACGTCCACCCTTTCTCGATATATGCTCGATGTTCCTCTGATGTGACCACTCTTGGTTATATTAGATTGGTGTTTTACACAATTCTACCGAGTACAGGTACAACAAGAACCGTATCTTGCAAGCCTTTATAAAATCCTAAGATGGCTTGATAATGTAACAATGTCATATATTGGATCAGACAGCCCTGAAGTTAAGACATAAGTCAGCTTCGCCACGATAACCTCCCCCCCCCCTCCTCTCCCCACCCGATTGTTAGTATTTGGCAATTCGTTGGCGTCGCTCCGCTATCCCGATAGAACCAGCATTTATCAAGTACAGATATTGTGGCATCCGCATCGCAATTTCTGAGTGGCAGCTCAAGATAGAAGTTACGCTTCGCAATATATCCGGCATCAACAAAATGCAGATAGAACAAAAAACCAGTTGAAATCACACATCAACATGACAAACGCACTGCGTTGCAATGACGGAAGCTAAAACGGAAGGGTGAATCAATGAAGCGTGGACGAATCGCATTGTTAAATGTACCGGGGAAAAAGATTATGACGACCAAAAATACACTCGACCAATACTCCTCTCTCTATCATTTCCCCGTTCCGCATCTTCACTAATTTTAATTTTAACAGATGCAAAAGATGAGCATGGTAGACCAGAAAATAATAAAACAATATAATAATGTCCATCAAGATCATGACTATTTTTTCATAATAGTTTGTCGATTTACCGGATAAATATCTCAAAAGACTAAACAACACTCTTGCTCTAAGACGAATCTACTCATACAGTTTCACGAAGACGTTGATCACTATGTCATGGAGAGCGGGTCTCCGCAACAGGAAAGGGGGTCGTGCCTGGCGAAGGAGAAAGAACCATATCGGCATGCGAGCGTCTCTAATACTTTTTTCATCGTGAAGGCGCATGTTTTTCGCGTCACGGAACGTCTCGGAGACATCTCTGCGACCGCATAGGTTATGTTAAGTACAGAAAGGTTGGTGGCGAAAGACAGAAACTGGAATCAAACTCTGGAGCGCGGCATAAACGATCTATTTAACTTTAATCTGACTCCTCTCCGTAGTATAGTCAGCGACGACACTCTGCTTAGCTGAATGCTGTAGCAGTCACATCAGAGCACTTACCGTTGCCTAGACTGTGACCGTTTAATTTGCCATTGGTCTTTTAACATCCATATTTTTATGCAGTCACCTTAATATACTTTTATAACAGTGTATCCTACTTTTCATATTTCTCTGCTTTTATGTGGATGAATCTGTAAATTATCACTGATTTTCCACTAGCTAGACTTATCTCGACGTGAAGGTGCTATCCGTGGATCCGCAGTATGAAAATACTCGTTGCGACGCAACCGCCACGTCATGATTTAGCGTCAGATCGTCTAATAGTAGTCTGTTGACTGTAGCATAGGAGTTATAGAAATGAGAGCAATGGCGCCAGATTTATGCTTTATCTAGCATCATGCAGAATTTATATCACAACAAATGTATCTTTGTTATATCAAATATGTTATGGTCTAGAGTGTTTGACGTGAGCAAACCAAGATACAATAACTAGACGAATCTGTTTATGTTAGAACTCGGATGCATTCGCTCTGAAACGTGTCTCAGCTCAAAGGTGACCGCGAACATAAAAACGGTGAGGCTAGTATTAAGTATTAATTTTGTCCATCTTATCAACTAGGTTCTAAACAGGTTATTAGATGGGTTCTCTTTCTCTCTATGCGTATTTAATTGGATTGTACTAAGAGGAGCGGCTCTCAAATAGTACCAAATTTATTCATGAGTAGAACCCAATCGTAAATGTGTAATGGTCTTAACAACGTTTAAGTCGAATCGTAATGATAAATTAATGGATTTGATATATCTAGTCCAATTCAGATCATTCTGGGAGCTGGAGGGCATAACTACCAATAGACTTGCAGACTATAAACAGACAATCTCTCAAGCGCGGGCATAGACTGCAGATTCCTGATGATTGGTAAATCGAGGTCATGAATTTGGGCTTCTTCACTGGGGACACATCCAAAGGACTGTACAACTAATAGCCAAGATTTGCGTAATAAAGAGTATAGAGTTCTATATAACCTCTTAATAGATTTGAGTATGATGTGGTCTAGAATACTGGCCATTTCGGCGGCATTTTGGTTTTTGCACCTTTTAGACGTAAGACGTCATCTTGCGCAAAATAATTGTCATTTTCAGTTTTAATCCGATTTTACTATAGAAAGCAACTCGTTTGAAAAAAATTTGAGATTCGCCCAACCCTATACTAAAGGTACGGCCCAAAAGTAAAACACCTCGCGTGGCGCGTGACCCGTGGGCGCGCGCCTTGGCGCGTATTCCCTTTCGCAGCGCTTTTGATTGTTCTGATTCGAAAAAGAGCGCGGGCCAATAATCACAGACTTCCGTCGTTTTGTTTGTCCCAGATATAAAAGGAAACATGATAGCTCCATCTTACGGCCATTTCGGCATTGAATTGGAGAACACTGCGCCCAATTAATGTTTGGTGTTGACTGAATACAGCGGCAATGGTTCTAGTGTTGTTGTTGATCGCGGAGCTGCCAGGCTATAAGTACCATAGCCAGGCTCACCATTCACAAGACTTTAATCTCGGCTTTATATAAAGACAGCGCTGGTGTTAATCACAATTTTGTACTCTAGTATTGCTCCTTCGCTTAAAGGGCCTGAAAGTAGAGATCGTGGAAATGCGGTTTTCCTGACGCTCCATGACTCGATCTACACAAACGCAAGTGGCCTATACGCCATGGGAGCTCAGGCCTACTGGGATCAACATTTCGGAGCAGCACGAACATGAGACGAAGTTGACCCGAAGATTTCATGTCCAGTATAGGGTCAGTAGGCTCGACTTCGACCCGCGAGTCCTCCAACGCACATTTAGTTTAACTCTACGGTCTCTCCGTATAAAATTCAAAGAAGAGGACTTGTATAATGTCCAAATTCAAACCCAAAAACCGGTGAAATAGAAAGATAATGGGAGAAGCGAGAAGAAAGACAGGAGACTAGGTGTAAGATTAGAGAGAATAAAGACAAAGAGAGTGAAGAGGGAAAATGGGGGCGGAGAAATTGTGACAAAGATGAGGGATTGGAAGTCTACCGAAGGACTTATAACGCAAAATTAAGTTACTTTGGAGGACGACGTCAAGAAGGAGGATGGGGATAGAGGAGTGTGTGTGCGTAGCTGCTGCATCGTGGTGTGGTGTTGGTTGAGTGTGTTGTGTGTGTGTGTATGTGGGTGGGTGGGTGGTGTGGGGCATAGATAGGGAGACAATGAGTGGGAACAAGGGGATGATGAGTATGTTTGTAGAATATAATGAGTCCTCGGTATAATCCCCATACAACACGTGTATTATGAATGGCTCGGAAATATTACCTCAAAAACCTCTTTTTGACCGATTTTCCTTAAAACCATGTTACTTAAATGGCCCAAATAGGATAAAAATACTGTAACATTATAAAACCAAATATGTTCCAGAAAGCGGAGGACTTGCTTTAGACGTTGGAAAGTTTCAGAGCAATCAAATATTTTAAACACAATCTAAACAAAACTTCAAAATTTGAAACCGAAAACGAGTAAAAAAACAGACAAATTGGTCGCAAATCGACGAGTCGCTCCGCGATGTTAACGTCAGCTATCAATCAGATACTCAGGGACGAAAATGACAGGAAAACTCATTGTGGTGCATCGTATACTATCGGTTTAATAAACTCAAAAAAAGAAAATAAAAAAATGAAGCCCTAAAAATATGTTGGGGACACGTTTGTGTGTATAGTGCAAGTGCACCTCCCTGTACATTGGTCGCAAAAGTAACTTCCGGTAGTGACGTCACAAAGTTGTGATTTGGCGGAAGGCCACAGCTCAGACCCGGCAGGCAATCATTTTTGTGCAGTTGTGAGGCCCAGGGTCCATTCCAACCCCCTATGGGGTCAGTTGTTCCGGCGCTTTTCGCTTGAATAAATCTTCTGGGATGCCGGACTATTACCATTCTTTGCCAGTTTGTAGGTAGATATGTGCAAATGTTTCCTCCCAATAAGAGTCTGGTGATATCCCTCAGTGGTGGAACCAGGATTATATGAGGGGAGGAGGCTTGGCTTTTCAGATATTTCTCTACGTCACAATCTTTTTAAGGTCACGCTGGCCAAAATTGCTATCAGGGGTCGGGAGGGGTTAGGTGTGTAAAATTAGGGTTATCCCACGAGACCAACACCCACGAGACCAACGGCACATAAGATAGACTCTGGACATATAAGGCCTATAAGACTTACGCTAGCATATAAAGACCCACAAGATTGAAGTTAGGCAAACTAGGCACATGAGACCAACAGTACACTGAAACAGCCCACTAGATCAACAGTACAGAAATTGAGCTCACTAGGCAGATGCTATCCAAAACAAGCCCACAAGAATGACGGGAATATGTAGGAAAGTGTCTGTACAGGGTGTCTCACAATTGTCAGGGACTTACGTATCTCGTGGATGAAACATGCGCATATCAAGGTTATCTTGGGGGCATGAGGCCATGCCACCCACCACCCCCCCCCCCCCATTGAGTAGGCAAAAAGGGGCGTCTAAGAGTTAAAACAAAGAAGGGGGAAAAAAGAGGGAGGAAGGGAAAGAAAGGGGATGATAAGGGGAAGGGGGGGAAAAGGTGGGAAAAGGCAAAAGACAGATAAAGAACTTAAAGAACTTAGGAGGTAGGCCACTAACCAGGGAGGGGGAGGTTCCAGGGGTTGAAAAGAATCTCCCCCCTCCCCGCAATATACCTGAAAATTCTGAGACACCCTGTACAAATACTTTTCTATATATTCCTGTCGTCCTTGTGGGCTTGTTTTGGATAGGTTCTGCCTTGTGAGCTCACTTTCTGTACTGTCGGTCTCTTGGGCTGTCTTAGTGTACTGTCAGTGTCATGGGCCTTTATTGCGTAATTTCTGTCTCATGGGTCATACTTTTGTGATGTCGGTTTTGTGGACCTTTATTAATTACTGTTTATCTTGTGGGCTGTCGGTCTTGTGGGCCTATGTCGTTTGAAGTCAATCTTGTTGGCCTATTTGACTTGTTGTCGGTCTCTTGAGCCATCTGTCTCGTGGGCCGTCGGTCTCGTGGGCCATCGGTCTCGTGGGTGTGGGTTGTACCCGTAAAATTTGTTGGCCTTCCTGCCATCCTACTTTTTGTCTTCATTCAAATTCCATCAATGATGGGATAATTCCTTTCACTTTTTATCCCCCATGCCTGTATCCACACCTACCCTTTTAATATGCAGACTTATCACTGAGGATTATGCAATACATTACTTAATGATTTCATTTTATGATATTCATTTAATATGATTGTGACAGGGTATACGATAGATATTCTTTTGATGTCATCCCCGTTCTTGGTGATGTGATCGCAGGTGACTGGAAGTCATACAAATACCTAGTTGAGAGCATCAGACAGTTTCCAAATCAGGTAAATTGACGCAACACATTTATTCAGAATGGTGCTAAAAACATAACTAGGATTTTTCATTACTTAAAGGGGGAGCGAACTGAGCAACACTCTCATTGACTGTGTGTTATAAATAGCTAGTCTTAAAATATACCTTTTGAGATAACTATTAAGAAAATCGTGTCAAATTAACCTACTATTTAATTTGTATTGGAAAAGTTTAATCTTATGAGGGGAAAAGTAAGTGTTTCGATATTAGGCAAAATAATTATCATGATGTGAATTCATTGAGTAGTGAAAAAGTGTGTTTTCATTCAAATGGGCCTGAATTACAAGACTGCACTATCAGGATGTTGTATTATGGGTTAGGAATCGGGGCAGAATCGAGTAGTTGAGGACTTGAGGTGGTGCTATACAAGGTTGCTAGTTCGTACTGGCTTTAAATAAAAGTCCACTCTCATTATAACAAGGTGTTCGGTACCAACAAATACTTTGTTTCAACAAAATCTTGTCATATTGAAGACATAAGTAAGAAGAATTGCCTTGAATTGCCTTGTTGTAACAGAATTTTCTTGTATCCTTGCCCATTATGATCGGTGTAGGCTGTAGGCATTTGTAAGAAAAAGGTAAAACAAAAACAACAACAAAATGAGTCCCATATATTGTGTCTACTTTTTTTCTTATTTGTTATTTTGTTTTGAGATTTTTTATGGCCTCCATAATTTCATGTCTTTACAGTCCATTCCCATTGTATTGAGGTGCTCGGGACCAGACCAACGATATCATTATGAATATTATGAAGAAATCTCATACCAAACATATCTGACACATAGAGACATGTTTGAAATCAGGATTTGAAGATCTGCCTTTTTGTAATGAAGTCTCTTAGCCATGTTCATTATAATGGGAGAAGACTGTATCCGGCTCACCCTGTCCATGACACAATAACTTTTGAAGGAAGTTTATACATGTACGTTCTTTTCTTTCCTACTTTGCTTTTCCAGAAGAATTTTTCTAAAATGATCAAGGATGCCGGTTTCAGTTTGGTGAGGCATGAAAACCTTTCTCTGGGTATCGCTGCAATACACTCTGGATTCAAGTTATAGGACACCCTCTACAAGCACCAAATAAAGGTGCCTCTGAAAGACATGTAAGATTAGTTCCATGTGCAGCTAGCTCCTATGAGAAGCAGTTGCTACTTGTACTCGTTAGGTGTCATGGTCTAGGGGATATGTCACTGGACAATGTATCAGAATGTATAGGGTTCAAATCAGGGCCATGGCACCAACTTACTTTGGCAAGGCACTAATCTACGTATGACACACTTGACCCAAGTGAGATATTGACCCCCGGACAAAGGAAATTCCTGAACATGTCATCTTAATGTTGGATGCAGGCGGGAATGCAAGAGATGTGTGCCCCCTTTATTTTTAGAGAATTACACATTGAACTTCCATTTACATGATATGAAATCTAAATTGCGCCCCCTCTATATTCAAATTTGCCATTTACGCATCCTCTGTTTCTATCCTGGATTTGTGGCTGCTATAAGCTACATTTTGGGGGTAAAAATGTGTTTGTATCCTAAGGCAAATATAAATTTATTAAAATTGAAATATTCTTATTATATTGATATGAATGTCAATATGTAGGTGTCAAAAGTCATTGTGTAATCAAGAAAATGCTGCAAGTGTAATGCATTTTACAGTTCCAAACAAGACTGTTCTGCAGTTAAAGAGGTCAGATGCCTTCTATAGTATCCTGGAAACAACTAGGAGATGCATCCCTCTGGTACCTGGTTAGACAGCAGATGTGGAAACCACAACTGCCACTCTGAGTAGCTGGTTCTAGATCCCAACTGTAGAAATTTCTGTAACTGTTGCAGCAGAGTGACCAAGTCCTTGCCCCACAAAGGTTTGCAATCAATTGAAAATTTTAAATGAACAATTCTAATTGGTTATTGGTCAATCTTTTGAACAAAAACCTCATGTAATAATAATGATAATAATAAATACAGCATTTATAATGTGCCATTCTTCTAGTAAATAGTGATTTTGATTGGACATTACTATTTTCTGATTAATTGCAAACCTTTGTGATGTGATGCCCAGAAGTTTAGAAGCTCTGCTTTTATAATATCTATTGATAATGATAATATATTCCATTTTGATTTGTATGTGTTTCTGAACGGAATATTATATAAATAGTGCATGCCCTACCATGCAACATACTAGATTATGTGCATGACAAATACTAAATTATCCCTAGGGCACATTTATTTCACCGAGGCCGTAAGCCGAGTTGAAATAGATGTGCACGAGGGATAATTTAGCATTAAAATTTGGAGTTCACATAGTCAGTAATGTTGCATTAATAGAGCATGCACTATTTATTATAGTAAATAAACCCCTAGATCTTTGATCTTGCCTAATCTGGTTTTATCTTTGCCAAACTTTTGGTGCTTATTAAGCTATTGTGAGGTACATTGTTGCTCTGCGTATCCATTGCTGTTAACTTTTGTGCACACCATTTTACTGTTATTATGCGCTAGCGCAACAAGGCAATCGATTTATTCACCCTTCATTTAACACTGGAATTGAACCGTACACTATAACAAAAAAAAAATGTGCACTGTAACAAAAAGGTGAATGACACGTGACATCATTTCAACCAATCACAACTCTCAAAATACTATTACTATTTACTATAAAAAATAATAACATGTTTATGATATATGGTATATATATATATATATATATATATTCCCTAAATGCAACAAAAATTAATCCTTCTTTAAACATCTCATTTTAACAGTCCAATCCTGTTACAAGGACCACAGATAAAAGTGAGATTGAGTCAATTCTTCACATCCAATTTTCAAATTTTGTTGTGTATAACAACGTCATTGGCTCTATTATAATGCAAGTGGAGTGTATTTGTAAAGCAGTAGTTCCAAGTAGGTTACACCTCGGTAGCAAAGACAAAGTCTAAGGGTATAAGGGAGTCGAAGGTGTTATTTAAAAAGTAAGTGTCTATTTCACAAAATCAAAAGTCCCAAAATCAAGTGAGTGACTCCATCCTGCCAATAAAACAATTTGCTCCTTTTGTACTCAATTGATGCTAAGCCAACTCAAATGCTTGAATTACTTTTGTCATACAAACTTCAATGCATTCGTAACTTTTAATATACTAATGCTAATTAAGATAGTGTGATTTATAATCCACCAAATCCACTCTGCAGAGTGCTAAAGGTTTGTGTAAAAAAAACCAACTAAGAATTAAACAAAAGCATTCTCAAATGAGCTTTAAATAATTCCAAAGGTATACACTTGTTTTAATCTTCAGGAAGGCTGTTCCATACCATCAAGTTATATACAGTCTGTGTCCAAAAAAAAATGGTACAGTCGGAAAAAAAATATTTAGGTGTGAAATATATTCAGATGATGTGTGTATGTGCTACCAAAATAAAGCCAAAAGATTTTCCTTGCTGATGCGCTTTGTTCTGTATAATTTGCTTTCGTAAAACAAAAGTTATGCTAAATTTTTTGGGACGAGGAACAAATCGAAATTGAGCACTTCATGGCCATTATGCGAAACCTATACACAAAGGCATGGAACAGCGTGCGAAAAATGGATTTTTGTTGATCGTAGAAAACTAGTCATATTTAAAAAATTACAACACCAAATGTGATGAAAAAAATTGCAGGTGAAAGTGTGATCTTCCTGCTTTATGAAAATACCAAACAATACCAGGCTGTGATTAATCTTCATACTATAAAAAAATGTTTTCCACTTGTACCATTTTATTTGACACAGACTGTATACAGGGATAATTTTACCTTCAATTTTAGTAGGTTGGTGACCATTGAGAAATGAATAATAACTATTTCCCACAACTTTCCTGATGACCATTTTTGTCCTTTCTAGATTAGCTCAAAATTATTACTTCTTTAACAATTCTCATATTTTGTTTGGATCCTTTCTTTTGGTAGTGTGTTTATATTGATGCTTGGTAAACGGTTTAGAATGAGCAAATGCAAACCTTTGACACAGACCTTTGTTGAGAAACTGAAAAGAGTTGAGACACTTACCATCATCAACTTTCATTTTATATTAGTTACTTATTATTTCTGAGATTGTGGTAATGTTAGGGCTTAAGCCTCGAGTATAGTCAATTTGATATAATTGTGCACTCTGTAAAATGCTATTCATTAGCTTTTTTTGCTATACCAAATAAAGGTTATATATTTGTAATCTCTCTTGTCAATATGAAATAATCAGCATTTCATTAATATAAAACAGTCTTACTGTGGATCATGGAATTCTTTGTTGATATTTTAAAAATGGCTTTTGAAAAGTCCTACATTGTACACCAAAATGTGATGTGTAAATTAAATTATGCAGTATTAAAAATACAATGTTAACAGCAACATATTCTATGAACTGTTACCTTATTTCAAGGAAATTAGTTCCATAATATATTATCAAAATGTAGACTATACTGAAAGGAACTAATGATCTCAATATCATATTTTCATTTGGCCTTTCAGTATTTGGCAAAAAGCAAGATAATCAATGTATGCACAGCCATACATTATAACCATCTGACACATCGGGCTTTTGACATTTCAGAACAAATCATTAAAAAAAAGCAACTTGGATCATAGTAATGTTATAATGTTGCCACATTTCGAACACCTTAATGACCTCCAAATTTTGTCATATTTCCAATAGTATGATGCTCAAGATTGGCAGTTGCAACATTTTTGCCAAAACATGTATTCTTCAGTGAAACCTTGAGTTTATTTCAGGGTCATAAAGTTCAACAGAAAATTGGTGACATTTATTTTTTGGTTGTGGGCATGGTGGTTGGCCAAACCGATTTCTCTTAACCTTGGTTTTATTTTTTGTTTGTTTTTGTTTTGTTTTGTTTGTTTGTTTGTTTGTTTGTTTGTTTGTTTTGGGGGTGTTCTCATTAGATCAGTAATGTTAAAGTGTTCTTCTTGATCCCATGAGCAAGAAATATTTCTACTAAAAGTTAAGACCTTTTGGTTTATAGCAAAATTGCGTTATTAACGTGTTTGTTTCATAGGCATCAAATGCTGGGGGACAGGGGGGACGTGTCCTCCTTGATTTTGGGAGTGGGGGACATCATATCACATGTCCCCCATGCTTTATCCACAAAAAAGAGAGAAAATATATTAGCAGGCCCTGATCCTAAACTCAAAATTTAGGAAAAAAAGTGTCTTAAATCGTGTACTTTCGGCCGTTGTCACCCGCCCTCAGTAAAAAAAAAAAAAGTGAAAGACACACCCCTACCCCTATGGCTGTTATTCGAGAAATTATGACCTTTTTGACTGCCAAAGGCCAAACAATTTTTTTTTTTTTTTAATAGTCATTTTAAAAAAGTCATTAAAAGCCACCAGAATGTAGCAGCATCGTTATGACATTAGGATACAATAACTGATTATCTTTATAGATACTGTTTTGATCGTTGTAATGTGTGGTTATTATGTGTTTAGTCAAGTATTATGTTACTTTACTAGTGTTCATAATGCTTAATTAAAACATACTATAGTCAAATTAGATAAATGATACTCAAGTTTACCTACATTTTGATCCCAAAATCGACACAATTTGAATTACATCATCATCATTGTTAATGACCCCCGATGTTTGACGTTCAAGACTAGTGTCAATTACAGAAGTGGCGACATTTTGGCAGACACGTCACGTCTGTACCTGTTATGATACTGTATAAGTGGTTATTTTCGCGGTGACTTTATTTTCGCGAATTTCGCGAGTTAGTCATCGCGAAAATTTCCACTTTAGTACAAGGCTATTTATAGTGATGAAGTAATCACCAAAATCGCGAAATTTTGCTCTCGCGAATTTCCCCAACTAGTCAAAAATCGCGAAAATATCTGTACGCGAAAATATTGGCTTATACAGCTTCATGATCATGTATGGGGTCATTTTGAAGATGATATCAACTAAACTAAGGTCCGGAACGTACTGATACTATACAGTGCGCCACAGACAGCAGGCGGCGGAACCAGGGGGCGGGGGGGGGGGGCACTGTGACCCCCAATTTTTCATCCAACCTAAAAGTGCCCCTTTTCATAACTAAAAAGTGCCCCTTATCCTAGCTAAAAAAAAAATGCCATTTTTTTAAATAAAATTAAAAGGGGCACTTTTAATACAAAAAAAAATGACTCCATATGACTTTTAAAACCCAAATTTTCGGCTCGCGCTTTGCGCTCGCGGATACTTAATGGCTACTATAATGCACTATGAACTCAAATTTTATGCTCATAATTTTCAACTCACGCTTTGCACTCGCGGATAATTAATAGAGTCTATAATACACATTAACTCCCATTTTGAGCTCAAAATTTTCGGCTCGCGCTTCGCGCTCACAGATTCTAAATAAGTTATAAAATGCACAATTAACTCAAATTTTTCAGCTTGCGCTTCGCGCTCGTGGATATTAAATGGGGTCTATAATGCACAGTTATCTCAAAATTTTCGACTCGCGCTTCGCGCTCGCATTCCATTTGTTTATCATTCTTAAAATACAAAGCCATTAAAAGTTTTAAAAGTACAAATGTCAAGGCAAATTTTCTGCGCACCCCTACTTATCTGAATACTTTTCTCTTTAAGCCTCTGGTCTCAAGTGCCCCCTTTTCCATCGTGACCCCCCACTTTCAAATTCGATCCGCCGCCTCTGGCCCCAGAAAAAACAACCCGAGATTAATCAATGTTTTATCTTAACTTAATCTTAATTAAAATTCATAAATGACCCATAAAGCTTAGAGTCTCTTCTTCCATATTTTGATAAAAATCTATATGACCCATATGTCACGCATGGGGGAGTAAGAACAATTTGAAGAGAGGAGACCAAAAATCCGTTAGGCGGGAGGTATTTGAAATTGTCTTTAAAATCTACAAATCTAAAAAGTTCATTTCTTGCCCTATCATATTATGATACCACAACCAATAAAAATGCTATAAAATGAGAAAGTTATGATTATTTGAAATTGTGCTTGCATTTCAGTAATTTCATTCAACAAAGTTGTTTGACTGTTGCCCGTCCTAGCACTAGGCAGAGGTAACAAAACAATTCATGCATGGATAATTGCAAATGGAAAGAACTGGTAAGTCAATGTTAATTAACCCTTTGAGCGCGGGCCTGTGAAATGCGATTGTTACCCCTGTGGCGGAGCGATTTTTTGTACACTGACAGTATTATAGAAATT
>CALNVZ010003434.1:40786026-40850848 GCA_940671915.1 Paracentrotus lividus | reverse complement strand
CAAAAAGCTGGTGAAAAGCCGAAAAAGCTTGTCAATATATTAGAGAATTATCTCGGCTTCTGTAGAAGCCCGTCGTAGCAGACTGAACACATCGCTCGGCTTCTGTAGAAGCCCGTCGCACTCAAAGGGTTAAGCTAGCTGAAAATGACTGTCTTCAATGAAATTATTGAAATTTGAAATGAACGTAAGTTTCTTATTTCTGTATAGCATTTTATTGGTTGTGGTGTCATATGCAAAGGCAGGAAATGGATTTTGTAATGTATATTTTAAAGAAAATTTGAAATATCGCCCGCCAGAAGGATTTTTGGTTTCCTCTCTTCAAAATGTTCTTACTCACTCATGTGTGACATACGGGTCATATAGATTTTACCAAATGAAAGAAGAGACTCTAAGCATTAAAGTGATGGGTCATTTGTGAATTTCAATTAAGATTGAGCTATGATAAAACATTGATTAATCTCGGTTTCGTTTTTCTGGGACGCACTGTAATGAGGTTACACAAAATTTGCTCCGGTGACAATTTCTCAAGATAAAGGGTTAGGGTTGCAGTAGGGTTTTATCTTAGGTTTAGGGTTAGGGAAACATCCGGCTTTCAGCTTTTAACATTTTTAAGCCGTATTAAAATTTCGGGATTCTATTCAAAAGCCGATAAATCAGCGTTTGGAACAAAGAATGCGGGAAACTGACACCTTTTGAATGGAGAAGGCGCCTTATTAAGATAAAGCGTTAAGTTCAGGGCGGCATTTCATCAAAGGACTTGTCGGACATTTTATCCGACAAATTTTCTCTCAGCCAATCAGATGCAAGCATTTCAGTAGCTTATAACAGTTTGTCGGATAAAACGTCTGACAAGTCCTTTGATGAAATGCCCCCCTGGGCTGAACTTAGCAATTCGATCAGTACGTAGAATCGAGCAATAATGTCGCAGGAGAAAATGTGGAATCGAAAACGACAGTGACATGAACAGTGCATTTTAAGTTCTTCAAATCCTGGCCGTTTTTACCTTTTCTCTATTTTTTATTTATTTATTTTATTTTTTTATTCACTTCCTCTCGCTTCTTTCTTTCTATTCCCCCCCCCCCCATTCCTCTCGTTTTCTTTATTAATTCCTCTTCTTTCCTCTCTCTTTACCATACCATGCACGTTTTGAAAGATGTTTTTATTTTGTCATCCTCGGTCTAATTCCAGTTAAAAGAGCTAGATTTTCCTTTTAATAGTCGATTTAGTCTTGAATTTTATTTCCATCTCATACAATGTATTTCTTCAAAATAAGCCAATATATCGCCTAAATGTATTATGAAATTCGTGCGAGATTATACCTAGAATAGAAACATGTTATATGGCAGTCGACAAAGAAGGCACTTAATTCGAGTTTTAATGGATGTTGAACATCAGTAAGCACAATTGGTTTTTATCGACACGCTCTTCGTCCTAGAACGACTGCATTTATCAGAATCTCAACAAAAACCAAGGATGGTTTTCAAATTGCTAAGTGACTGACATATCGACTCAGAGTTTGCCAGTAGCTCGCCACACTCTCCTCCTCACCTACAGCTTTCCTACTGCAATTTCATTTACAATGATAAGTCACTATACATGCGAAGAGATACGATGGTGGTTTCAAAGAGAGCTATTATGTTCATGGCCATGATTGGCAGATCGTATAAATTTTGAACAACTTTGAAGAAGTCGAGTTTAATTTTTGTTCCAAATAAGTCTCATTAATCTGCTCTTCAATTTATCTCGTTTTCCACGTTTGTACTGCATGCTGATGCTCATCTTAACCTGCCATTGTAAGTGAATGCAAGACTTTTATCAACTTGAATTAGGCAGAGGACCTCATTTTCAGACTAATCCTTTTCAGGTTTTAAACGAATCTATAGGCACTGACGAGAAAATCCTAGCTTTCAATAATGACAAACTCAACACTTCCTCTTTGGGATTCATTCTGTACGTGCCAAACCATCAATATGCTTCTAGCACTCATCTTCAACTCGTTCTTTCTCAATATTGTCCGCCAGCAAGCGACCGAACAGGAAGTCACCAAACTACTTCACCAGATCTACGGCTGCTTGAACCTCAGTCTGGGAGTTTGTTGGAGCCTGTATTCAATTTATCTCGTTTTCCATGTTTGTACTGCATGCTGATGCTCATCTTAACCTGCCATTGTAAGTGAATGCAAGACTTTTATCAACTTGAATCAGGCAGAGGACCTCATTTTCAGACTAATCCTTTTCAGGTTTTAAACGAATCTATAGGCACTGACGAGAAAATCCTAGCTTTCAATAATGACAAGCTCAACACTTCCTCTTTGGGATGCATTCTGTACGTGCCAAACCATCAATATGCTTCTAGCACTCATCTTCAACTCGTTCTTTCTCAATATTGTCCGCCAGCAAGCGAGCGAACAGGAAGTCACCAAACTACTTCACCAGATCTACGGCTGCTTGAACCTCAGTCTGGGAGTTTGTTGGAGCCTGTATTCAGTCCTATGGTTCGTGGCAAACAAGAACGAGGTTATGTGTTCTTATGTCGGGAGAGTGTTTCCTTTCATGTTCCGTTGGTTGCTTTACATGGTAATGATGAACTTAAGCTTCATCAGCTTAAACCTCTACGCTATGGTAAGCAGGCCACTTCGATATCCCAACATTGTAACACTTTCAAAGATGAAAGTTGTAGTAGTGATTAGCGCCGTTGTCTCGCTTGGAATAAACGCCATGTATCTTCCAATTCCGGGAATACCTCTTGGAGATATCTTCGTGTGCTTGTGTAAGGACATCTACGACGATTGCTCAATACAACAATGGAAAGAGAGAGCAAGACAAATTATCCTTGCCATTCCCGTTTGTGCAACAGTTTCACTAACTACAGTTGTCAATGTTTCGCTGTTTCGAATCGCTCGAAAAAGGGCTCCTGTCGACATCGTATTAGGTTCGCTTGGCAGTTCATCACGGAACACCGGGAACGATGACCGTGACCGAACAGTCTCCCGTCGGTCTTCTAAAGATCTACCATCGCACATTACAGCTTCCCGCCCTCCTCGACAAGGAGTTAAAGGATATGTAACCCTTCTCTTGATGACGTCATCATCCATCATCTGTTTCTTGCCTTTTGTTGTTTCCATTACTGTTCCTTTAACTAACATATCTTTGAGTGTTTCCGATGGTTTAGGAGTTATGAGCACCTGGCTACAACCAATCATCTATCTTGTAACAAACAGCGACGCAAGAACAAGGTGTAAAAGCATTTTTCTTCCAAGACATTAGGTTCAGTTCCGTTATCAACCTCATTATGAGACGTCCTGTTTCAATGGGAGACCTAGTCCATGTCGGACAACCGGCATGCTGATCGTTGTTCCGAAGGTTCGTTTGTCCGAAAATGAAATGAGGTTTATAGTTCTTAAGGTTCGTTCGTCCGAAAATGAATTAGCGTTCGTTTGTTTGAAAATGGATTAGAATTTCGTTTGTCCAAAAATAAAATGGGGTTTATAGTTCTTAAGGTTCGTTCGTCCGAAAATGAATTAGTGTTCGTTTGTTTGAAAATGGATTAGAATTTCGTTTGTCCAAAAATGAAATAGGGTTCCGTAAGTCCGAAAATGTCACAGGATTCGAAGCTCCGAAAATGAAAAAGGGTTTGAAGAATCGAAAATGATACGAACCCTATTTCATTTTTCGGACCATCAAACCCTATTTTATTTTCTGGCAAATGAACCCTATTTCATTTTTGAATGAATCCCCATTTTATTTTCGAACGAATGAACCCCTATTTTTCGAACTAATGAACCCCTATTTTTTTTTCGGAAGAATGAACCCTATTTCATTTTCGGAAGAATAAAACCTTTTTCATTTTCGGACAAATTAACCCTATTTCATTTTCGAACGAATGAATCCCCATTTCATTTCGAAAGAATAAACCCCATTTCATTTTCAAACGAATGAACCCCTATTTTCTTTCCGGAAGAATGAACCCCATTTGATTATCGGCAGAATAAACCCCTATTTTCTTTTCGGAAAAATGAACCCTATTTCATTTTTGAACGAATGAACCCTATTTTATTTTCGTTTGCAATGTGGACTTTTAGTCATGTAAATGAATGTACAAGTAATATTCATAGAAATGTCCTATTTACTTTTCTTTTCTTTTGCCATATTGCTGTAAATATAAAGATGTGAATAAATGTGCATGACAAACGTTAGTAAATGGAAATGAAATTTAAATTTGTAAATAGAGAGATTTATATATAGTTGAAGAAATAGTTTTCAAAAAAAAAAAAAAAAAAAAAAAATGCAATCCTATCAGACGGCTCACTGCCATTTCATCTAAACCCACTTTGACTAATGTCCGTTTTGTCTCATTCCACATAGTCTAATTCCATTTCGTCTACAAACAGTTTGTCTAATAATTTTTATGATGTAATTTCCATTTTTAACAATCGGGTAATAGACAAAATATTCATTAGGGAATTAGATTAAAATGCAATTAGATCGGCAAGTCGACCAAGTTGTCATTAGACCAACATTGAGAATTAGACCAAGTATCAGACCAAATGAAAATTAGACTAAATGGTAAGTAGACCAAATGGGTTTAACCAGTGGCGGATACAGGCTGGCGAGCAGGGGACGCACCCCCCCCCCTATAATTTGGAAACCCACTCACTCGGAATATTGAACCAACTACTGTTAGACCAAGTGGTTATACATCTGTCAGACTCCACATTGAAAAAAAAAGGGAGAACAAAGACAGAGAGAGGTATTTCAAAAAATAAAAAGAACAAATTTGCTCAAAAGCCCCCCCCAAATATCCAATATTTCAAGAAAAGTCACTATTATCATGGCAAGTTAAGGGTAATAGCATTACAACAATAAAGAACCCTCCCCCCCCCCAAAAAAAAAAAAAAAAAAAAAAAATGGTCTTAACCCCCCCTTTTTTTTTTTTTTTTTCATTTTACCACGGCGCAATCGTGTGTAGGGTTGATTGTTCAGACAGGTGCACCAATATAAACTTCTACCCAATCATAGAGCGCAGTTGGTGGATGCCAGATCTGTGTGCGCGCGACGCTCGGTCGTAAACAGCGGGGTGTCGTGAGGTGTACACTTTTATACGACCTTTTGTTTTACATGTCGATTTCACCCCTTCCCGTTCATTTTTTCCCCCAGCATAATCAGTGCGGATACGGGGGGAGGGGGGCTCATCGAGCCCACCCGGACCCAAAATAAAAAAACAAACAAAGTGCCCACTCGAAACATTTTGACGAAAAAGAATAAATAAATAAAAAAAACAAGCCAAACAAATACAAAAATTTGCATGGCCAACCCTAGTAAAATTACTTTATAAACACTAATTAAACTTACTTAGCAAGTTAAATTATTGTCTTTTTTGAAGGGGGGGGGGAGGTGTTTATTTTCGCTTTCCCCGATTCCATGGTTTTAGGGAATGTTGGACAAGGAATGGATATTACCAAGTTGATAAAGGGGAAAGGTTTTTGTCTGAAGAAATCCGTCCATCTGTTACCGAAAATGCTTACTACGATTAGCCCGCATCCTGGGGCTACGAAAATGCCAGAGTTCCACTGCATGCTCGCAAAAAGTGATTTGAATCAAAACGGATTCAAGTTACTCTGGTGTCCCTTTTTCTTATGCATGTAATTGTACAAATTTACTGTTGAATACTATACACAAAACTGTTTTTTGTTTGTTTTGTTGTTTTTTTTTGGGGGGGGCGGGGGCTATGTGCAGCACCTCTTTTTCTTTATGGTTTGTGATATTCATATTAATGTCCCTCCCCCTCTTTCTTCTCAATTCATGTTTTCCAGTCTCTCCCTATTTTTCTTTTCTATTCTCCTTTTGACATATTTTCTCTCCTCTCTCTCTTTGACCGTTACTCTCCTTTTCTGTTCCAATTATTTTTCTTAATGGTTTGTGATTATTTCTCTCTTCTATTATCATACTGATGTCCAACTTTCTTCTTGATTCATGTTTTCCAGTCCCTCCCTTTTTCTCTTTTCTGTTCTCATTTTGACATTTTCCTTTTCATTAATATTTTCTCGGTCTCTTTGGCCGTTACTCTTCTTTTCTGTTCAGCTATTTTCCTTAATGGTTTGTGATTATTTCTCTCTTCTACAAGTGCTCTTCTATCATACTAATGTCCCCCTTTCTTCTTGATTCATGTTTTCCAGTCATTCCCTATTTTTCTTTTCTGTTCTCATTTTCACATCATTTTCTTTTCATTTCATATTTTCTCCGACTCTTTGGCCGTTATTCTCCTATTCTGTCCATTTTCCTTTTGCTATAGGCCTATTCATGTTTCCTTCTCTTTTGCCCAGCTTTTCCCCAAACCATTTCCACACATTGCTCATTTTAATTACCGAGTTTCTGAGGGGAATTCATTTCGGAATGAAGGAGATAATTTTTGGTGCTCCGTAAACCTGCTTTCCCCAAAAAAATAAATATGGGCTTTTTTCCAGCGATGCCATATCCCTAATAAAATTATACTTTATTTAAATGAATGCCACTTTCTCGTTTACTGACCAATATAATATATTTTGACATAATTGTTGTTAATCTTGACACAGATATGTGAAGTTGAAGTTGCATTTCTAATTAATTTAATTTCAAGAAAGACTTATTGACAACTTCAGAAATAGATATGCGATCATTAACATTAAAACAAGCAAATTAAGCAAATCTAAAATCAAAAGGTTGTGAAATCACGAAGGAAATTGTGATAACATAGAGTATTACAAAGTTTAAAATTGTGTATTGATTATAAAGCAATGACAAATTGACAATGTGAACTTGTGAGACAGTAAAATTCTGTGAGCAACTCGGCACAGACATAAAGTTCATGACATTAAAACTAATCAAGAACATAACAATGTATTTCATATTATAACGTAGTATTTCACTGCAAGTGAAGTTTTAGGAATGATGGAAGGATTTTAAAAATAATATAACCTAATTCCTTAACCTCATTGGCATTTTGGCTCGAATTGGTCACTCTTTACGTTCTTCTGAATATTAAAATTTATGTTTTGTATTGCAAAGTTTGTTTTTGGACAAACGGAAGAATCGAGACATGAAACAAAGCGAATTCTGTAATATTAGTGTAACGACCCATAACTAGGCCTACCCCCTGAAAATAATTATAACCATTTCATCACATCAAGCTATTGTTCGTATTTAGAATGTTTTGGTTCGATCTTGATCAATTGCAATATTTTGCAAATCTAACAGATTTTGTTCATGAGAATTACTAATTTAAGTCTCTATTTGACGTTGGATCTGCTGAAAATAATTTGGGTTAGGACAGCAAGCGAGATTTGATTGATGAATTAAAATTGTCTTTGAACCTACATCAAATAAGACAGTTATTCCTATGTTACCAATCTCACAGTTGACTGAAATTCAAATCGATTTTATAATCATTATAATTCATAAGAAACATACTACAATCATAAAGGATACTTATGACATCATCATGGAATTTCTTAGAGCCAGTGCCGTTTGGCACTGGGAAACTAGGGTTACCTAACCAGATACAAAAGTAGACCGAGGCTGCCCTGTCTTCATCGCGTATCTCGGAGGGGATTACGATGAGGACAGAGCAGCCTCGGTCTAATACATAAGCGCACTAGCGCCAACTTGTGGGATACATAAATGGCAAAAGATTCAAATTTAACGGCAAGGGGGATATATGATCCAGCAATATCACCAACATTAAAACTGAGCATTTTTTTAAATAGAACTGCAAAGATCCAATATCTTAGAACTTTCTAAGGAGAATGATTTGGCTTTGTGAAATCCATGCCGCCTCTTCTTTTCTGAATCAAAACGTTGAACGCAACAAATTTTTCGACGTCGAAGAAAGTTTTCATCCCGACTTGAAAAGAAGAACAGCAACCTGTCCTAGGTAAAAGTAGATGAAGTGCTTGGTCTCGTGTGTCACGTAGCTGCCGAAGTTACGACCGACGATGCAATGCCAGGTAGGGTTGTACTTCTTGTCGAACTCCTTCTTGATGTAGGCTGCGATGTCCTTCTCGATGTTGAACTTCTCGAGAGCCTGGGTGGCGCAGTCGACAGCGTCCTGCTGCATGTCCTCGGGCATGTCAGCATTCTTGATCACGGCTTTGCGTTCAGACATGATGACAGGTCTTTACTGATATCAGGCTAAGCATAAAAAGAAACAAAATGCACATGAATAGTAAAAAAAAATAAAAAATAAAAATAAATTCTAGAATTTGTTGGACATTAACACTCGTAATGAATAAATGATAAGCTAAAAAATATATTTAAAATAAATAGATATAGATCTAGAGTCTAGACTCTAGGTCTAGATCTAGATTCTAGATCTCTAGATTTTCTAGACCGTCTAGATTCTAGATCTAAACTCTAGCCTAGATTCTAGGCCTAAATAAATAATAATAAATAAATAAATAGGGCCCTAGAATCTAGAGTCTATAGGTCTATGACTAGATCTACACTTTTTTTTATAGATTTCTACATTTACAGGCATAATCTTGTTAGAATGTAAGCATTGCAATGCATTTATAAAAAAAAAAATCAGTATCACGTCTCAATTGTGGTGCACCAATTAGAAGCGATTCTTTCAACTTTCAAGTTTTCACTCAGGGCCTATCTACGTAGGATGGGGGGGGGGGGGGTTGGGTGTCCGGACACTTAAAGAGGAATCCAACCCAAGGGAGCATCAACCTTACAGAAAGAGGAAAATGAAAGAAGCAATAGAAAAAAAGTTTCATCGAAATCGGTTATAAATAAGAGAGTTATGGAAGTTGAAAAGTCTAGTTGTTCCGTCTATGGGGATCTCAATTATTGGCGAATCATCGGCTTCAAAATGGCCGACCTTATGGACAACTCTCCATTCATTTTGTACACAAATTTTCAGATTTCCCCCATTTTCTTTCAAAGTTTGTCTTCTTTACTTCTGAGCTCCAAATATATGATGGGAAAATATATTTCACACAACATATGTTGAGCTCAGAAGGAGGTAAGATATATTTTGAAAGAAAATAGGGAAAACCTGAAAATTTGTGTACAAAATTAATGGAGAGTTGTCCATAAGATCGGCCATTTTGAAGCCGATGATGCCAATTTGAGGATCCCCATAGACGGAACAACTAGACTTTTCAAACTTCCATAGGCCTAACCGTGTTAGATCTAACTCTCTTCTTTTGTAACCGATTTTGATGAAACTTTTTTTAGATTGCTCCTCTCATTTTCCTCTTTCCTGTACGGTTGATTCTCTCCTTGGGTTGGATTCCCCTTTAACAAAAATTAAGCCTGGTTTTTGGTCTCAGGATTAAGCCCAAAATATATTCTGAATAAAGTCTAGATCTAGAATCTACTTCTAATCATCCTAAATATTTGTTCTTCACAATATTTTCTAACATTTTGTGCAAAAAAAATTACAAAGACTTTGCCTGTAAACCCTTTTAAATGGCTGGTTAAAAATGAGTGTCCGGACACCAACCCGTCCGGACACCCAACTGGGTATACGAGTAGCCTAACTTAGTACGAGACTCTGAGTTATGAGACGAAAATTAGAATTTGTTGAAAGATTGTTTTCTAATTTCAAATACATAGCCTGTGTCAGTGTGTTTAATAATCAATTTATTCACACACATTTTTGTTACAAATTAAAGTAAACATCACAAAGCCACACATCTTAAGGCCTCGTCACACCGAGTCCGGTCCGGTAACCGGTACGGCAAACCGTCTCAGTCTCATTGCAATAGTACACGGCCGATTCATTTCGACCGTTTTTGCCCATTGTTGAACCGGACCGGGCCCGTGCCGTGACCCGGACCGGACTCGGTGTGACGAGGCCTTTAGAATACTAGTACCCAGTTATTGGGTGTCCGGCAGGTTGGGTACCCGGACACTCAATTTTCACCAACCATTTGAAAAGCTTTTCAAGCAATGTCTTTGTAGTTTTTTAGCAGAAAATGTTAGAAAATATTGTGAAGAACAAATATTGATGATGAAAAGCAGTATTCAATGCATATTTTTGGCTAAATCTTGAGACAAAAAAACAAGCTTTATTTTTGTTAAGTGTCCGGACACCCAAGGACGCGGCTAGAGCCTGATAAAAAGCACATCGCATCGAGAGCACGTTCAACGTTTGTGCATGCATCAACTTTTCAAACTCCATCCTTTTTGCCTTGATCATGCTTACCTAATCAATGAATTCTGTCTGGGATAGATGATTGAACTTGAAGCAGGAATAAATTGAAGATAACTCAGCTTATTTAAACTCACCGGTGAAAAAGGAATGAAATTTAGATATTCTACGGCGCAAAAACTCGAAATCAATCCAACCAAATTCTATTTGCCAATAAAAATCTCTCTCGAAATTGTAAAAAAATGCATGTGGCTGAAAGTTAAAAGCGCGTATCACACACACACGCACGACGCGCGTTTAGATAGCTTTTAACAGTAGCTTGTAACATTCAAAGGTTAAAAAACTTTGGTCGGAGCTATGTAAAATGTTGACGTCTCAATTACATTCGCGCATTCATAACAATGGTTTTGCGTATACGTAACAATGGCTTTTAGGTTATAGTGCGCGATGCTCTTTGTTTATCAACATTGTAACATTCAAAGGTTAAAAAACTTTGGCCGGAGCTAGCTTTCTGTAAAATGTTGACGTCACAAAGCATTCGCGTATTCGTAACAATGGTCTTGCATATACGTAACAATGGCTTTGACGTTATAGTGCTCGATGCTCTTTGTTTATCAACATTGCTCAACTTATCTTCAGAATCCCGACTGTTGCACAAACAAACTTTTTGTTTCAATATAAATGCTGACCCTACAAACATAGTAACAACTCACACACACAATAATTGATTAAATGATTGAGAAACACAATTCTGACATAACCAAAAATTTTCCTGTTTAGATGATGACAATTACTTCCAGATGAACATGGAATTATGGTGTAGGTGTAAACTTGTTAGTTTAATTTGGTCAACGTGAAAGATCATAGATCATAGATCATCTCTAGATACATGGGACTATGTATCTATGAAAACACCCCATTTGTTGTTTGTCCCTCTTACATTCCCCCCTTATTTTTCTTCTCTTTGTCAGTTGATCATAATATAGAAATGTCACACAAGCCCAGATTCGTTATTATTACGGCTACTCGCCGATCTCCCGGAACACAAGAACGGATTCATCATCGTAGTTCATATCATTATAAACAGCGCCATCTTCAATCATGCGAGCAGGTTTTATTGTAGACTCGACTAGTTTAAACACATTGGACAAGAGTAAGTTGGAGAGGAAAGAAACATGAAAACGAAATTAGAAGGAAAATAAGATACAAGAACGAAGCAGATATTGAGAGATAGAGAAAGAAAGAAAGAAAGACAGACAGAGAAAATGAGGAAGAGTGAATGATCTATAACTGAGCATGAATAGGACTATTTTTAGATAAAAAGGAATAGGATAACTCCTTTTTTGACATTTCAGTAAATAATTATACCGCATAAGCGTTATAGTGGGCACATGTTTTTAAATATAGCATGAAGTTTCTCAACCCGGAATACCTTTTTTTTTTTTTTTTTTCGCTCTCTTTCTGCCAGTTCCCTTTCTTGTGTATTTCCTCTTCTCTTACTGTCGCTAGTATACTTTCTCCTCCTTCTCTTTCCAAGCCTCCTCTTTCTTATCCTCAATTTTCCCCTTCACTAATTCCTCTCCCGTCTTCCCATCTTTAGGATTGAAAGCGATAAAAAAAATTATTTCAAAGTGTAAGCCTAATTTTGTTTGATTCAAAATTAGGCCTATTTTTGTATATATATATTAATTCAAAATATGTTTGTAATGAACATTTCTTGTACTGACTGAACTATACCCTCCGAAGATCTTATATTCATGAAGTGGGGGGGGGGGGGTAAACCAAAGTTTGTGTAGGTGTATGAATTTATACCACAGATCGATATGGCTTTATTTCGATTCAAGAGCCTTCTTTTTTCTGTATATATTTTTGCGACATAATAGAACGAACAGGGCAGCACATCGAATTTGCATACCGTCGAGTGAAGCCATTCTTTACAATACACGACTGACGGGGTCCCTTTGTGGGGTAACAATAATCGGGGCTGATTTGGGCCCCGAGGGGTGAAGAAAACCCTCCCATTTCAATTCAAAGTTTGAATAGCGGGGCAATTAGGCACTAACCTCCAAAATATATTGCTATCGCCTGGTGCGTGGGAATAGGCCCACATATGTATAAAATAGCAATATATAGGCCCTATACCAAATTCAAAGCCTAATATAGCTCAGAAACGTGAAAAGAAAAACAAAACAAAACAAAACAAAAAACCTCGCAGGTATTATTCCCGCAAATAAACAGATTCGTGTGAACAGCAAGAAGAAAATTCGAATGTTTGGCTATATTCATGGGCAGCAAGACCACAATAACATCGTTTTCAAACGTGGTACTAAATTATCTTCAATCTATTTCATGAATTAGCATCTTCAATATTTTGCTAACAAGTATTGAACAGGCAGTACCGGTATCAAAGTTTTTGGAATACACTTGTGTATTCATTTAGGCCTATACCTTGAAAATAGGTCGAACAATTTCTACTTGCATTGATAAAAACATTGACACAGGCCTCAACTAGAAAAACCAAACTTCTAGCCACTTTGTAGCAAGCCTACTACGATGTACGTGCATGGAAAAGCTCAAAAATGCAAAGAAGAGCAACAACCAAAAAAAAAAAAAAGTTTTGTATGACTCCACCAAAAAAAGTTCAAGGTTCTCGTTGAGCCCCGCTCGCGTTCCGCTACACTACACTTAGCTGCCAATCTTACTTTGGAGAATGGCCCCCGTTGTTGACTCGTGCATTCAAAGGGGGATATCTCACCGTAGCTTTACAAAGGCCAGTTGTCACGGGCGGGCAAGCTGATAATGACTTGCCGTGTATCGCGATTTAGGTCCGCTAATAGCACTTTGATTGCATTGAGATAGAGATAATGCCTTGTCTATACAACGCAAATTTTGAGTGGCATTACCCGGAACAGTACTAGAATACGCGCCGAGCAGGTAGACTCATCGTTGCAATCATTTAGTGATGTATCGCCGAAATTGAAGCATCCCATTCAAATGATTCATTTTCGATTTAGATTGGCGGTTCAGCCGCGCTGGAATTTGGAATCGTGAGCGTAGCAAATAGCGAGTTCCTGACTTTCTCGAGCCCCGCCTCCGCCCGATGCGATGTCAAGTTACGGACGTGGGACGGCTGCTCAGTTTACTGGAGGAGGAGGTGGAAGCAGAGGGCAAGCTTCATATCCAACGAATGCTAATGCCGCGGCGGCCCGTCCGTCTAGCGAACATCATAGTTACGGAGCGATGGCTTACCCCCACATACCTTCCATCAACGAGTCTGCCGAATTCGCTGGGAATTATGCTGATCCTCTCATCAATTCTTATCAGAGACAATCGCAGAATCCTGCTAATCGGATGAACTCGAATGTCCTTGGAGATAATCGAAATTATCCAGCTCCAAATATGGATGCAAGCGCTTACAATCGTCATTCGAATACGACCATGCAACCGGGATACTCTTCGATGGGCGGCTCGACGCCGAATCGTCGGGCATCTGTTCCGCCGAATGTCGGGATGAACTCCTTATCGCACATGCAACGCTCGCATTCATACTCTGGTTCTTCTTTAACGGACGCCGCTTATTCGAATAGAAACTCTGGGATGCCCCAATCTCCTTACCCTCAACCAAATATGTCTAATCAATCTCAACATTATGGAGACGGATACAGTGGATACCCTTCACAAACTCATAACCCTTCGAACGCATATAATCGGACAAATTCAATGATGAAATCGAGTGAGATGTGGGATAGAACTCATCAATCGCGAATGGGACAGGCTTCATTTTCCAATCCTCATGCAATGAATGCACATTTTCCGCATAAAGCTGCAGGGAACCAGTACCCTCACAATGGGATGCAGCAGTATCCATCTTCGCAAACAAACCCCCAAATGTATGCAGCTAATAATACATCTGGGATGCATTCTTCTTCCACAGACATGAACATAAGTGCTGATGCATCCGTTTCATCAACAGATTTAGGAGTAAGAGGGAATCAGTGTGTGAACCCTGGCAATGCAATTGGTCAGACGTATGGGAACAATCAAGCAATGTATGGCTCTTCCATGGGTGGAACAAATGCAGGTGCGAGAATGAGATTGCCAAATCAACGCTCGGCAATGTCGGGAAGCATGTATAATTCTATGTCATCCGGTGGAAACCAAATACCAGGATCAATGCAAAAATTGAGACATTATGGACCGATGCCCAACTCCAGTTCGGGATATTCAAGGACTAGTATTAGACCAGGCACATTGCAAAACAGTGTCGATCAAATGAGAAATACTGCGGGCAGTGCTTCAAGTGCAGTCACTAAGCAGGGAGGATGGCAGGGCAATCATTCACATACCGGTTATGCGTCTCAATACCCTCAGACTCAACCTAACATGTCAACAAATGTGCCTTTTAATGGACTTCCGCCGCATAATACGAGCAGCAATATGCAGATGCAACACATGAACTACAATAATAACATGGGCATGTCAACCCCACAGCAACAACAAACTCAGAATCCGCGTAATTACTCAGGACCAGTGCCGTCTAACACTCCGGTGGAGAACCATTCCGCTACCACTGGGATGTATGGACAGGGATCGTCCAACACTGGCAACACCACGCAGTTTCCATTGAGCGGGTGTCAGGAAAAATTAGATTCTTCCTCCACAGAATTCTCGGACAACATCACCGCCGCTGAAACCGAAGCTATGATTCATCAACTGAACCAGGATAGAATTTTTAGTGCAGAACTCGAGAAACTTGCCAGACTCTCGCGAAATCCAACAGCAGAAGACTTCATCGCAGACTCTGCTGGTTCGACAACAGCTCCTGGTAGTACTGCTGAAGCTGCCAAATCTTCATGTTCTGGTTCTTTCCAAACCCCAAGCAGCATTGATGAGTTATTGGATGGTGGGGGTTGTGTTGCTGCAGCAGTCAGTGCTGAAAAACCACTGGGCCAGGGTAACTCAAATGTCCACCTTTCACATACGAACATGCAGTCTCCAAGTACGTCTGTTGCAGGATCTTTTCAAACGGGGACTGGAGGTGGTGCACATCAAACCCAGCCTGACCAAGCAGCATCCTCATCTTCCTCAGCACCTCATACGCCAAATAGTACTGTCAATGTGAATAAACCCGGACAGAATAAACAACGCCTAAAAAGTGATAAAGGTCTTGAAAATGACACAAATCAGGGAAAAGCTGGAGAGGGTAATGATAATTCAGTCCAACATTTACAACGAATGACTCAATCAATCAAAGATACAAGTAAGCAGGATGATTTGATGAAGGTTGCAAATTCTCAACATGCTGAATATCTGAGCCACTCCTCTAGCGATAATTACGGATCCCAGAATTGCATTGCAGCCCTTTCAGCCGCCTGTCGCAACATCATAGCAGACATGGATAGCTCCATGCCCAAACAGAACAGTGGGCAAAAAGTTCAGAGTCCACTGGGTGGAAAGAACACTAAGTTTGATGGGACATCGGGATTTGGGGCCAAATCTGATGCTCTTTCCGGCTTTGGAAGTGGTCCCCCATCAGTTAACAGCATGGGAGATCAATTTGTTGCACCAAGTAGTTGTATGATGACTCCCGCCCCTCCCAACTGTATGCCAATGGACTCTTTTGGTGCATTTCCGAATAATTTCAACGGTGCTAACCCCATGCCCATGCCAGACTTTCAAGGGAAATACCATGATTTTTTAGAGCAGAGCCTTCCGATGCAGATGAGTGGTAGGAGAATGGATGAGAAACCTCGGAAGGGACGCAGGAGGAGAAAGTCGGAAGAGTTCTCCACGGAACAGCTCATCTCATGCAGTATGCCACCTGTGAAACCAAAGCGAAAATACCGGAAGCGCTCCACTCAGAATCCCCCCAGTGTGGAGTCCATGGAAGGACCTCTTTCAGTGGACAATGTTGTCTTCACACCACTGAGTGAGAGCGGGTCACATCCAGCCGACGATATGGGATACCGTTCTGCCACCCAGACCCCCAATTCTGTCCCCAACTCCTGGGGAATGGATGTGAAAATGTCGGACTCGATAAGTATGGCAATGTCAATCGCAGATGGAAATCAAATAGAGCATGTTTCGCAAGATTTGTTGGATAGCGTGTTTTCTCCTGATACGACAATGTCGAGTACTACTAACCAGGACATGCCAGAGTCTGGGAGTTGTGTTCCGCAGGGTTCGTCCCCCATCATGCATAGCCAGTCCCCCCTTGGTCCATCACATCTCAATAACAACCATCCCATAAGCATGGACCATAAACATAACATGTACCCCCCTCAATCAAACAATACCGTATCTTCCACCGGAGAAGCCAACTGTCCGTTTATCTCAACATCAACGCACTCTGTGAATGGAAATTTGAAACACAAAGACACGGAGGAGGCTCATCCATTGGAAATCCTGCAAGCACAGATCAAAATCCAGCGAAAACAGTTTAATTTAGGAGAAACACAGCAACAGCAATTGCAAGCCGCTGAGAAAAACAATGAGAAAAACAGCAAGGTTGAAACTGCCTTGCCTAATGATCTTGAAATGGATAATTTGTTATCAAGCGAGGAAAATGCTTGGTATCTATCAGAAGATCAACCAAAGGACCACGGAGGAGCAGGAGGAGGTGGAGGAGGATTATGGGAAGATCTGTGCCCAAAAGGTCAGACAAACACTTCCTCTAAACCTTTGCTTTTGGCTATGCAGTCATGAATTGAATTGTGTTTCAGCTTCTGCTGTTTTATGCCACCTCATTGCTCTAACATTCCATTGAAGTTCTTCACCAAAGTTTGGATGTTTTGTGTTTGTTCAAGTTATTTTGCATGCAACTTCAAAGTTCAACTAACCGACATGTTTTTCAAATGTTCAAAATCATTTTAACGTGCAGCACTCTGTTAATTCTTCCAAGTATTATGTGTGGATATTAATGATTCATCCATTTTCAATGGAGTGGTCCATCTTGGGAAAATGCAATTGGACTTCATGGATATTGATTGTACTTGGACTAATCATATATTTTTTTAGAAAGCACTTTTTTTTCCCAGTACTATTTTGAGTATTGTTTAATTTATTTACCTGTAATACATGTAACTGAAGATTCACGCACCTTCTCATTATTTTTCTAAACAACTTTAAGGCATGGCATAGTTTGTGACAGATTTCAAATAACATTTTTATCAGTCAGTCTAGATGAAAATCCCCCCAACATTTTCAGTCAAAATTTACGTATTCTAGATGCAAATGTTGTTTGGTCATTCATTTGTCCAATTATGCATTTCATAGTATTGGAGAAAACACAATGTTTTTATTGTTAACCAAATGTTTATTTATATCATACATTTCCTGAACAGACTTCATGTTCTAAATGTATATTTGATAAACCTTCTTTCAATCTATGCCATGTCTTTGAATCTGTACACAATTGAGCAAGAAGTCAGTCTAAAATGTATTTTCAGTATAACCTCCATTTATTTAAGTCTCATATTTATTTCACTGGCTAGTCTAATGGCAGAGGTTATAGAGGTCAAAATAGAATTTCTGTCCACTAAACTTACTTTAAAGTTACTTTTCCCCTTTCAACCACAGAAAAGTGAAATTCCTGTGATTCCAATACCACACTATAGGTGCAGATTTAGTTCAAACCACATAAATACAAAAAGTTGGTATACTGTGAAAAAAGAAAAAAAGAAAGAAAGAAAGCATGACTCGGCTCAACAGGCTAGCATTCCTTTCTTATGATCGATCAGTGTTTTGAAGACTCTCTCTCTACTTTACCATTTCTAAAGAATCCTGCCGCCATATTGCGTACATGGAACCAAATACCTAAATATGGCCGTTGTATAAGTTCTTCAAATTTTGGGGTCAGTTTGTGGTGAAGTCAATGATGATTACAATTGATGTATAGTTCAAATATTCTAAAACTGTGATTATTAATATTACACGTCAGAAACTGTTCAAATACAAATTTCACAGCTTGATGGTATTTAATTACCCATTACACCTCATAAAAATCAATATCAATTGTGATTAGTTGTAAAAATAAATTTGATAATTGAATGACAGATGATGTACAATGTAGGCATCTAGAGGTCAGCAATGTCAATGAACCATGGTGCTTTTCAATTGTTTATAATATATTTTGTTTACAAAATCAAAATCACAAAATAGAGGCAGCAAACAGAATCATGAATATACCCCATCCTTAATTCAATTACATTCCTCCTAGGATTGTTACAGTATCAATTAATTTTTAAAGTTGGTCAAAGTACAGATTAAAAATAATATATTTTTTGGTAGTTATACAGAAATACAAATCCTTGTCTTAGTTGTTACAATGTAATATTATCCATTTCACATACATGTGTAGGTACATGTATGATTTTTGTTATCAAATTCTATTGTTGAATTGTGATTGGCATCACAAAGTCTGCTCATGACAAGTGCACAGGATGAAATAAGATAATTGGGCTTGATAAGTTACTACAGTTTTGAAGACTTTGTGATAAGTTTACATCTAATTATGTTTAGCACTACAGGTATTGTAATACTTCAGTGTCATAGTAAACTGAAAACTGTTTAATTGCCTTGAACAAAGAGTCTATTAAAACTTGTCACCATTTTAAGTACTTAGTAGTCACTGCAAACTTGGTTGTTTTGCCTTGTACATTTTAGATGTACATGTACAATGCCATTACTAGTACGGTATATGGGGGAGTACCTGACAATGAATTGGTTTCAATAAGAGTATATTATCAGAGAAAATCGGACAAATATCAAGTTTAGGATTTTAAAATATCATGTGAATTAAAAAAGCAAATGCCAATTGGTAATATACATTGTAACATGCTACATGCTGATTTAATCCCATTTTTTCATGCAGGGGTGCATAAAAATGTATGTCCCATGTTGTAAGTAATGGGCATAATGAACTACTTTTGTCTGAGCATATCTATAAAATTGTTACCACTTCAGAAAGGTGTCAATTTGTGTTTGATAAATTGCAGCTTTAAAAATATTTTTTATCTTAATTGAATATTCATTCATTTTTCACTGTAATGCAAAATTGTTTTAAAAAATAATCAAATATTGAGTTAGAAATCCCAAGGCTAAAAGTAGTTTGCAGTGACTAAGTAATTACATAGATGTATACATGTATAATGGTAAAATTTTCAAAGACTCTTTGTTGAATGAATTCATCAGAGATAATCAGATTTCAAAACAGTGGTCTAAGGACTTTTTTTCTTACAGGACAATTTAATACCTAGGTTGACTTTCCCTTTAACTTTGTAGCCTGCAAACCTGGCTGGCTGTCGATGCTCTCTGTGTTGCAATCTCCTTAAGAGCAGCTTTTATAAGACTCAGAATGTAAACATGCCATTATTTGCCCACCTTTCAAAAGGCCCCTAATGTTTTGCAAAAGACTTACACAGGGGGTGCTACTGTGCTATATGTAAATTTCTCTGAAGGAATCTTTTAAGAAAGATATAGAGACCAAAAGATTTAGCGGAATAGGATTGTCAGTGGATAATGTAAGCTATTTGCGAATTCTTATAAAAAGACGCAGTATAGTTATTTATGTACAAATGTAGTCCAGGACACCAAATTTAGAAAATAAAAACATATATCTTCCTCTGTTTACAAAACTGTACCTAAGGTTTGAGTTTAAAATTTTGCTGAAAGTGAATGTTACAATTTAAGAAATTTGCATAGTGATTACTCACTCGTCATGTAGCGGTCATTTTGGAAATTAATTGAATTTTGACTTATTGGTGATAACAAATTTAATAAATTTGCAATGCAAAATTTATTGCTTTCCCTTTTCTTAAATCGTAATAGAAATCAAAGATATAGGCCTACGTGTACACTGTACATGTGTAAATAAATAAACAATTTTCTTTTATTTTGATTGGAGGGGGAAAATGTACCTTAAAAGTTACACATTAAGTCAGTATCAATCTATGTGAAAACTTCTAAAGAAAAAATTAAATTAAAACTTCGCTAATAAATAAGTTTAAGGAATTATGAACCAGTAAATCTTGTATAGATCTGTCTTTGTGAAAACTTTCACCTTGTTAATTAACTGGGATGTTGTGGAAACAGCCACTTCATGAAGAACTTACTCTTGAAACTGTTTAAATTGAGTCATAAAACATATGCTGTGATTTAATTACTGCATTACTGTAAGGTAAAGACTTAACTTCAAAGTACTAAGGCGATCTCAATGGCAAACTTTACCAAGAAACAAATGCTGTGTCAATATTTTGTGAAAACTTGCTTGTGTTAATTGGCATGTTTTGTAAAAGGCTACTTGTACATTGGTACTTCAGGACCCCACTTGAACAGTGGAATATGTCTTATATATGTTGTTTTTTAGTCAATGAAGCCCAGCTTAAAGCTAGGTAAAGAAGTAAATTTAAGGAACTGGAATCTTTAAAGCAAACTTTAACTAGAAAAACATTGTACACCCATTCTGTATCAATATTTGTAAAAACTTTCAACAGATCTTGTTAATTGGGATATTATGAAGATGGCTGTTCATGCTATAAAAATGTGTTGTAGGCTGGGATTTAAACCTGTGAACCAAAGTTTAAGCTTGGTAAATAAATTAAGTACTTGGATCTATAAAGCAAACTTTTTAAAGAAATAAGTGCAAGAGCTTATGCTGTATCAATATTTTGGAAAACTTTGGCATTTTTAATTGGGATGTTGAAAATTGACTGTTTGGTAATGGCTGTTCTTTCATGGAAATATGTTGAACGTTGTGATGTTAAGCCATTGAAGTACTGTTAGAAGTCAGGCAAAGAAGTAAATTTAAAGTACCCTGATCTAGCGAAAGGAGGTGTGCATAAACGATGGAAATGCATTAACTCAATTGTATTCTTGTAACGGACAAAGAATTCTTCTTGGGGGCTTATCATCGGGGGCCGCTAGGTGTGTGTACTTAGGGTCCTCGGCACGTAGCTCTATTGAAATGCGGACAAAATATTTGGAGGGAAGCCAGGGTCACAAAATATCTGCACCCTTTCATAAGCTTTAATTCAATGAACAATAAAAGGAAATAAAGATTTTTTTTTTTAAATATAGGAACTGCGTACTACATAAATGGAGTATTCAAAAACTAGAACTTATTTCCTGCCTTGTGATTTTTTGAAAAATTTTGGCATTCATACATATGTACACCGTAAATCATAGATATTTTTGTAAGCAAAGTTCTGTGGTTTGCAGAAAATGTAAACTAAGGAGTTTCTAACTTTTATCCAAGTGTAACTTTAAGTACATGCATGTACATAAAATGTGTAAGGTAATACATTGTACCCCAGTTCCAGAGAAGGGAATTGGAAGAAATGGTTCAATACCTCATTCTTTTTCTTCATTTTCCATTCTCTGAAATGTAACATTTAAGAACAAAAGTATGTGCAAAGAATATGTCCATTTTTATAATGTTACTATGCATTTAGTGGTTTGGCATCAGGAATTAAAAGAATGAAAGATTTTAAATGATCCCTAAATTGGCAATATATTTAATTTAAATAATGGAGGGGATAAAATGATACACCATAAAGTCAAGATCACTAAATTTGTATTCCTGTTGAAATGTGCAAGTATATTATTGAGTTGAACACAAAACTCATTGTTTGTCAATCACTGCATAAATTTGCATTATAACATGTGATACTATTTGTATCATCTGCTGCATGGACAAGAAGTTCATATTTTAAGAATTGATTTTTTTTCATCATCAGTTTTTTTTTCCTGCTGTTAGTTACTATGCCAATTGATGAATTTTATCAGAATTATAACTCATGAATTTATGAAGTACTGTATAATGTGAAAGAAACTTTCACCATTAATGTCGTTTTTAATATTTCTTTCTCACGATTTGGTGCTAAAAAGATCTCTTTCGTTATTATTATGCCGAGAGATAGTTCTCACTCTGGTCATGTGCATACATGATTGTGTGTCTACAATGTAATTCTTCCATTCTGACTTTGTAAATATTTACAGATGTTTTGTGACGGTGAAGCTGATAGATTTTAGGCTTTGTTTTGTTTTATTTTCTTCTTTTTTTCCATGTGACAATTCTAATTAAAATTCCATGGTTTTCAACTAAGAGTTATCTTTTTATTACTTAACCCTGTTTATATATTTTCAACTTGAAAGCCTCAGATTATAAATAGAAATGTGTAAATTATGACAACCATGTATACTAAATTGTAAATATCACATCTTCTATTATGTATTAAAATGACTCTTTTGATGCTATTTATCAAATAGAAAATCAATCGATCTTCAATTTGTCACTATTATGTATTATTTGTATAACATGTAGGCTTATAGGCATAATTCTTGAATATCTTTAAGCTACACGTAATCAAGAGCTCTGGGTTGTTTAGACTAGTTGGCAAAATATGAAAAATTGCACATTGACATGTACATGTAATTCATGATGTTCACAACCGTGCAAAAGCTTGAACGCATCACGTCTGTACTTATTAATTTTCAATCAAAATTGTTTGCCAAGTTTTGATTATATTTAAAATCATAAATACTCAAGATAAAATTGAATTTGACAATTTGATTTTAGATGTTATATAATCCATAGCTCTAGATGAACTTGCGACATGCCCTGTAATATTCTTTGAAAGTTAGAAATTCTATCAATTAATTAATGAACTCTAATTCTTAATTTCTGAAAATCAAGGAAACTTTTTTTTTTTTAGATTTGTAGTCATGCTTTCAAAGTAGACATGTTGTAGAGGAAAATATGATATAAAATCAGAAACAGAAACGATCATTCATATGAAACTTCGGCAAAAGATGGATTCTTTAGGTTTCATTCTGCAAAAATGATAAATCAGTAGTTTTCATGCAGCAAAAATTGCCATTTTTTACAAGTTGCAAATTTTTAAAGTTTCTTGTTTTCAGTATGCAGAAAGTGACACAGGCAGTGAGAGACAAATAGAAGGAACGAGAGAGAGAGAGAGAGAGGGGGGGGAGGGGGAATTTAGAGGAAAATTGTAGAAAAATGAAAATGGTTAAACAGTTATTAATGTAGAGAGAGAGAGAAAGATACAGTAAGGTTCATATGAGAGAGAAAACAAACAGGAAAATGATTGAGAAATAGAGAGGGAGAGAGTTGAGGAGAGAGAGATAGATAGATAGTTGGGAAATAAGATTTGGTTGTTTCCTAGATAATGTGTAGTAATTTTTGTAGAATTCTGATGTCGCCATTTATATATGTGATAACCAACACTGTGTTTATTGTGCAACAATACTTGTAAATGTCTGCATGTAGATATGTGGACATATTTGAGGGGAAATATTTCATGGAATTTGCATTGTTTCCAATTAGCTTCAGAAGATCATATCCATTCATGATACATCATCCCTGAAACCAAAGAATTACCCTAAACAAATAATCTTGAATATCCAACAAAAGTTCTGATAAGCTTGAGAAAATCAAATCATCGTGTACCCCTAATATCAGCACATAACTAATACTGAATAGGGAAAAAATACAAGCAGGATCCTTAAATTGGCAACAATAGGCACCCACCCAGACACGCTGTTGCCCTTTGCGTGCACCTCAAAATCTTGCCCGAAAAGAGAGCCTTTATAATACCCTCAAACAATCGGTGCAAAGCTATTGTTACTCTTCAGAATAAGGCTCTATATAACCCAGGGCCACTCGCTATCATTTGTATTACACACATCACTTATGCATAGTGTTGGGCACACTAAAGCTTACACTGAGCCAGTCAAATTGTTGCATTACCTGCACCGGTGCACACTAAATGGGTCTCACACTGTTATAATGATTGACAGTTTGGTCTATGGCATGTCCGTATCGCCCCTATACTGCACAGGTAGACCCATAGACAATTCATATATGCGACAATACGTGTTTATACATGTGTTTCTTCTACATTTTTAAAAAATAATTATGCAGTATATAATGCCCCCAAATTTCTTCCTTGAAAATCATCCCTATTAATTATTCCTTATAGTATAAATACATGTTTGTTTTACTTTCTTACTTTCTAATGTTGTAATTTGTATTACCTACATGTACATGTATTTTTGTGGCCACCACATTATCTGTTTGGGCCATATTTTCAAAATTTCCCTTCAATCCCTTGAATATTCCCAACCCCTTGAAATTTCTTAAATTTACTTGGAACTTGTCACCATTGTCTCTTTTGCTCTATAGGTGCATGTATATACATTGTAGGTTGACTATACACTGTGTCATGGAGATTGTGTGTTTAGGATTATATATTTCTTTGAGATTCCTGTTTTCTAATTGTGATTAATGGACACTTACAATGTAGGTCTACATCTTTCTGTACAGACCATTTGTTATTTTCAAATACAGTCAAACCTATTTTATTGGATAAAGCCAGATAGACTAATGAATAAAATGCACCTCACAATGTGTTATCCATTTCTGATGACTGAGCAAAGGAGATTAAAATCATGTGATTGGGGGGGGGGGGGGGGGGGGAGGAAGGTAGAAGGAAATTTAAATTCCATTCCTCTGTTACAAATACAATTAAGATTATTAGGCCCAATGGCCTGCATTCATAAATTGGTATTGATGGTGGTATCCTACTTTGAGGAGACAGGTTTCAAACGTATATGGGAACTACTTTAAGACGGCTTTGAGACAGTTTTGAGACGGTTTTGAAACTTGTCGCAGAGACGTCTCCGATACTTTTTTCCTTCGCAAAGAAGGAATTTCTACTACTTTGAGAGAGTTTTGAGATGGTCTTGAGATTCCCAAGACTCTGTAGACGTCTCCGCGACAAGTTTCAAAACTGTCTCAAAGTAGGCCCAAACCCTTCTCAAACCAGTCTGCGTGAAGTGCGATACATGTACCACCATAAGTTAAGCCATAGATGATTTAGGTGTATAGATGATATTGAGTTATATTGATGACATGAAAAGTTTCTCACAGAATAAATAAAAATTCTTGATGCAATGGGTATATTCAAAATAAAAATTGGATTGTAAATACATGCCAAAGAATTTTTTTATAGAAAATCTATCTGGCAGCTGGCTGATGATTGAAGAAAGATGGAGAATTTGAGGAAGTAGGCCTTGATGGTTCAAATTATTTCTCATTCCATATAGAACTGTAGTTTATAGCTATGGATGGAAGATGATAATAATTCACAATTCTCAAAGATGTACTGGTACATTCCATATTTTAATCAACGTTTTAGGAAGTGTATCATTAACATTTATTCACAGTTGGTTAATGCCTAGAGTTGAAAAATGAAATATATAAGATAACATTAGAAATCTTTTTCTCAGACCTTGAGATATATTGCTAAATTCATCTGCATCTGAGAAACAGAAGGTTGTTAACCTATACAGTGAGTTAATGCCCTTTTATTCTGTCTCTCAGAATTAAAGACAATTGTGAAGAACTTGTGCAGGGCATTCTGGTGGTTTATATCCACTTGGTCTAATAGCAGTTGGCCCAATTCTCTGCTTGTCTAATGGCCACATGGGCTAACAACATTTGGTCCGCTAAGAATTTGGTCTAATTTCCCCTTGGTCTTATATATACTTGGTCTAAATTTCACTTGGTCTAATGACCACTTTGTCTAATTGCCAATATATCTAAAAGCCAAACAGTCTAATATAACATTTTCATCAAAATCCCAAATTAATATGTGGTCTATTAGGCCTACCAGTTTGTTACATGAATAGACTTAACAGAAGTAGACAAGTTGACATTAGATGAAGTGGGAATTTGACAAAATGGTAAATGGGCAAAGTGGCAATTAGACCAAATGGCAATTAGATTAACTGGTTGTAGGCAAAATGGAATTAGACCATCTGGGATGAGACCAAACGGGTATTAGTCCAATACCCCATTCACAGTGGTTTTCAAATTTATCCCGGTGCTGTCGCGGTGCTGTCGCGGGACGGCAACACCGCTATAAACCCGCTATAAATGCATTCACAGTGGAAAAGTTATCCCGGGACAGTCCCGGGATAGATTTCAAGTACCCATTCACACTGCAGCGTGTGATTTTTATGACCTCCGTTACAAAATACTTGCATTTCTTTGTATTTCTTTGTTTTTCTTCTTCTTTCCTTTTCTTTTCTATCATTTCTTATGTATTTCTTTGTTTTTCTCCTACTTTCCTTTTCTTTTCTATCATTTCTTATGTATTTCTTTGTTTTTCTCCTTCTTTCCTTTTCTTTTCTATCATTTCTTATGTATTTCTTTGTTTTTCTCCTTCGTTCCTTTTCTTTTCTATCATTTCTTATGTATTTCTTTGTTTTTCCCCTTCTTTCCTTTTCTTCTCTATCATTTCTTATGTATTTCTTTGTTTTTCTCCTTCTTTCCTTTTCTTTTCTATCATTTCATATGTATTTCTTTGTTTTTCTCCTTTCCTTTTCTTTTCTATCATTTCTTATGTATTTCTTTGTTTTTCTCCTTCTTTCCTTTTCTTTTCTATCATTTCTTATGTATTTCTTTGTTTTTTCTCCTTCTTTCCTTTTCCTTTCTGTCATTTCTTATGTATTTCTTTGTTTTTCCCCTTCTTTCCTTTTCTTCTCTATCATTTTTTATATATTTCTTTGTTTTTCTCCTTCTTTCCTTTTCTTTTCTATCATATCTTATGTATTTCTTTGTTTTTCACCTTCTTTCTTTATCTATTCTATCATTTCTTATGTATTTCCGTGTATTATCCTTCTTTCACTATCTTTTCTGGAAATTCTTATGTATTTTATTGTTTTTTATCCCGGTGCTGTAGCGGAGTGCCTTCACACTGAAGGCACTCCGCGACAGCAGCGGGACTGTCCCGGTGCTGTTACTATGGTTTGAGCGCGATAGTTTATCGCGGTGTTATAGCGGGTCGAGGTTATCCCGGGATAGTTTATAGCGGGTCCAAGCATTCACACTAAGGGCAACACCGCTACAGTCGCGGGACAGTCCCGCGACTGTAGCGGTGTTTGAGGCCACTGTGAATGGGGTACAAGTGTGTTGACCAAATGACAATTTACCATTTTTTGTAGCAGTATCAACTTTTCTGAACCAGAACCAAAAGAGGGTTTGCAAGAAAGTTGCCTAGATACTAGTAAGTAAATAGAAACGTGTTTTAAAAAAAGATGGTTGGTATTAAACTGTCAGCACCTGAATTTAAATAGTTTGAAGGATTGATGATATGATCTGATATGACAAAACTAGGATAAACACTCCATTATCAGTCCACAATACATGATATTATCTAAAAACCAACTGTGTTAAAGACTTTTTTATGTGATGGTTTAAGTTGAACCCATAAATGATAAATGGTATCAGGCATTCACCTAGACAGCTGCATGGCTAAAAACCAATCTTATCTTATCTCCAATCAGTAAAAAATTATTCCCTAAATGGAGAAAATTGGTTTAATTATATAAACTTGCAGGTCATTTATACTTGATCTTGATGGGGGTGATCATTGGAGCGTGGTCTAAAGGCTCGCACAAAAGATTACCGTTGCGGTTTTTGAACGACTTCCTGAAAGAGCTTACACAGACCAGGCCTTGTTTTGCTTCTCCTCCCAGTATTGTTTCCGCTTCTTTCATGTGTTTAGTAACAGAAGGGACTTAACGCTGTTTTAAGGTATAGGAGCTAACGCCGTTCTGCCACTCACTAATAATATTTTCCTCTGTCAATTGTATCTTCTTGTTAATGGTGTTTATTGTATCTCTCACTGTCTATTTGGTTGGTTTATTGCTGTTTCAAAACCTCATTTTTTCGTCACTGATTTTGTCGTTGATAAGAATCATCACATTCATTAATTTGTACGAAAGCAGTGGTCTCTCCATAACCTGGCACACTTACCAATATATTGCCACTCGGTCTAAACCCATTATGATTATAAATGCCTGTTTTATTTTATCCCATATGGTCTAATTCCATTTTGTCTACAACCAGTTTGTCTAATTATTACCTTTTGGTGTAATTGCCACTTTTCGTATTTAATATTTTGTCTTATTTCTATTTGTTTGATACCCATTTCGTCTAATATCCACTTGATCTATACCACCACGTCCATGTAGTAAATTCCTGTAACAGAACTGGTAATACATTGTGGACCAAATTATATATTTTGTAATTAATGAAAGTGCAGTTACACATTTTTTTTAAAAGAAGAATTGGCAATTAGACAAAGTGGACATTAGATTACATTAATTAGAATTGCACCACATATTAGACCAAGCGAAAATCATACCAAATTGTTGGTAGACCAATTGATTAGATAATCTGCGCATTGGCCCAAGTGGTGTTAGACCAAGTGGATATAAACCTCCTAAACCTGAACCTGAAAAACAGGATAAGGATTTAGGATGTATTAAATTATAAAACATCTCAAAAGCAGTGATAAACTGAGGAGTCCTGAACTTTATATTTGAAAGTTAAAAAAACATTGATGGAATAAAAAAATGTTAATAAAATTACCGAGAAAACAAAATTAATAATGCAATCAAGAAAGGATTATTTTATTTGATTTTCTATACAAGGCATTTTAAATTTTTGTCTAATTTCATCTAAAAATTTTTATATCCTATCAGTATTTCTCCAGGGTAAACCATAACTTTTTTTTAATGGTTTATCCTCATGTAATGAGAGGCCTCTAGATGCCCCTTTACCATGTATGAAATCAGTGAATATTGTACCTTGGAGCCGACACATGACATTATGCATGTGCCCAACCTTCCATTTTGTTTACATAAAGGTCAAAGGGTACAACACTGTTTAATGTAAGTCACCTATCAGTAAGGTTGTTGAACTCCCTCAACATTGTCCATGTTTTTCTTCAAATTGTGGGGCCCAAAATGCTCTATATTTTAATACAACTGTATCCATAGATTGAACTTTATTTATTTTCCTGTTATAATATATAGCCTATAACTTAAATGTGTTGCAGATTAATGGCATTTTGACGTAGCAAATACATCTTGAATAGATATTGAAGAAAATACAATAGCTCAAAACATTTGAAGAAAAACCATCACTTTTATGTTACAATCACTTCCCCCTCCCCCCCCCCCCCAATAAAAAATAATGGGGCATTTTTCAAAAATTGCAAAAGCAAGGGCTCCAAGAGGATAGGCGGCTATTTCAGTGGCAAAAATTGAAATAGCCCCAAAATATGCACTGAACCCCCTCAGGCCCCCATCTATTTCACGGGCTGGAACGCGTCTGAAATTTAAGGGTCTGATTGCTAAGCCTGATGTGTTAGTGACCTCTTTACCTTATTACACCAATCCCATTTTGTTGTCTGGGTACTAATTTTTACAGGCTTTACAAAACTTTAAGTAGTCCAATTAGTGGTGAGAATAACAAAAATAAAGTCATTCCTTTCACCTTCATTATTTTTCCTCTTTTCTCATGTAAGAACCACTTTTTCTTTCAATTGCTGAATAACAACACAATTATTTCCAGAATCTTCTGTAGGCCTATATCCTCATTATCTCAACAAATTACATTTAGGCCTACAGGGTTGGAAGGTTACTCGTTAAAAAAAAAAAAGTTCTTCTGTAGATTTAATGTTTGCCTTTTCCCTCCTGTTTGGTCATTGACCTGAAATGAATTGATAATCCTGTGGAGAATTTGTTTAAAACTTAGTCGTATTGATTCTACTCTTTTTTGTTCAATTCATTCTTTGACAATTTTGATAAACGGCATGTTATTGATCAAGCCTGACCGTTAGGTTGTTGTAGGTCTATCCTAGGCTAATTTCTCCTTTTAGGGGGAAAGCAGGGTGTAGTCTACAAGCACAGACTCAAACTTAACATTTTTATAAAGTTTAGTATGTCTGAGGGTGTCTGAGGGAAGACTAGTCCAGCTTCTCCTTATAAAGTTTAGTATGTCTGAGGGTGTCTGAGGGAAGACTAGTCCAGCTTCTCCTTATCTATCAAAATAAGACTTAAAAGTCTGACCCACAGCCTATAGTAGTCTCGTGATTCAGACCCCGCCTTATGCAATATGAGATGGACTTCGTTGTATCCCTGCAAACTAATAATGAGCAGAAAGTTCTAACAATGGTCCAAAAACCATGGCTAATTAGTTCAATTAACGGCGGTGCTAATTGGATAATAACCAATGTGTTAGCTGGGTGGGCAGACAGCTAGCCTGGCTGAAACCCTTATGGCGTAACACCAAGATGATTCTATTATCGTTACAGGTGGGTACACAAAGCTTGTCGCGTTAGTATAAGCGTTTCAATAGAATTCATCGCCCAGTTTGAGACAAATCATCGCTTTCTAACAGACCAAGGAGTCTAGGATTGGTTTCCTTGAGTGACTGGTGCTCAGTGAAAATTGGGTTGTTTTCGTTCTGCAATGGTAGAGAGAAAGAGAAAAAAGCTAGACAAAAGTAGACTGACGTCGTCATCGTCCTAGTACGAAAGGAAAAAAAAAAGAGAGAGAAATAATGATAACCAATATAATCATACATGTAAGGCATATAGAGAGCGAGAAAGAGAGAGAGGGGGAGAGAAAAAGGAAGGGAGAGAGAGTGAGAAAAGAGGGGGTGGGTAACACGCAAGAAAGAAGAAAAAATAAGAGATCAAATTGTCCCAGATAAAAAAGAAAAATGGCTTTCATGGCAGAAATTTTCTTTCATGATAATTCACATTATATGATCGAGGCCTACATTTATAAAAACAGCTCTACCTTTCCACTTTTTCTGATGCATAACTTATTCATATTTCAGAAGGCATGATTGCATTAAAACTATCCAAAGTAATTGTACGTTATTTCATTTGCTCTAGTGAATTGCAACTTTGAGTTTGTTTTTGTGGTTTTAAATATAATTATTTTGGAAAAAGAAACACATAAAAAAATCCTTAATTTCCTCTAATAAATGAAACATCATGCATTAAAAATGAATGAAATACATTATATGTCATTGAATCCTGCCCCAAATTATTATCTCCCTTACAAAGTAGAAACTCTTTTGAGGAATGGGCAAAATGAGAGAAGAGGGGATGGGGGGGGGGCAGACGGAAATATAAACCCGGCATCCCAGCAGCCTCTTTGCTCCTCGGGTAGTCTAGCTGTACGAAGCAACAGCGGGACTGGTTAGGAAGCGACAGAGCATAATAATCATTCACACATTAAGCGGCCAGGACTAGCAGCTCTTAGTAGCCCATGCCCATTGACGTACAAGACGTCATGCGGAGAGAACTGTGCAGAACCGAATCAAATCGTATCTCCATCCCCGCCCTATCCTATCTACCTTTCTCTTTCTCCTTTCACCAAACCTTATAGCTTTTCATTCATTTCTCAGTGAACTTGTTTGAACTTTCATATTCTATCTTTCTTCTTGTTCTATTGTCTGAGTCATTTTTCTGTTTGCAGTATGAGATCCCCCCCCCCAAACTTAAAAGAAAAAAGTTTTTCTTTTCAAACTATTTAATTTTGGTGGCTGAAAGCATTAAAACTTTATAAATATGTAAGGGCTAATGCCATTCTTGTTCTATCTACATCTTGATTAACTGCACGTGAAGTATGATGACAATTCACAATACAGGTATTTTTTTATTTCAACTCGGCACAGATATTTCACAATCTTTATGATACGTGATATCAATTCACAATTCACCATGATTTGTAAAGAAAAGAAAAAAACTTTTTGAGGAGCTGAGATTTTGAATGGCCCAAGATTTTTGTGCAGTATTTCATTGTAATGATTGTATTCTCTCACTTTCATACAAAATCTGCATTGTTCACATCACGCATGCATCTGCCTTGGTATAAAAAACACCGAAGGCAGGCCCTAAATTGATCCCACGCTGTGTAGCATTCCGCTGCGTTAAATACGCGAGTGTTCACCCTCTATTCTGCTTCTGGTCTTTCTAAACATTTCCTGGCTAAAAAAGTGCAATTTGTGAGAATTTTGAAGAAAAAATATAAATGTACACCATGTAGATGGTTTTAATCTTTTTTATTTCAATCACCAATCTCATATAATATAAAAAAAAAAACCCCAGAAGTATTGATTTATATTTCGATGCTAATGGGTTTGTCAAAGGGAATATTAGTAAAGGACAAAGTGACAAATTTAACCGATTGTGTTATTTATGAAGTTTTTAGAACTGTAGGCATATGGTGTGTCTGTTTTAGCTCTTCGTGGTTAATCATAAAAATATTTATTTTCTTTGTTTGAGTTTAAAAATTTGCATTAATAAACCTCAATTTCTTTTTTTACAAGACAAAATAAATGTTCTTTATTAGTGTGACTGTGGTTAGAAAAATACAAAGTTGTTGATCTTGGAGAAGTTTAACATGTAAGTGCAGTCAATGTTGCCTAAGTTGAACTTACATGAGTTAAATACTTGCCCAAATGAAAGGTCCTCAAGTTATTTCTTTCTATTCTACTTTTTTTCCTGTTCATGATTTCATTTTTGTCTAAATCAAAGCTTTTTCTTCAGTCCCCACAGATTGAACCTTGGCAAGGTTGGCTGTATAATCCTATATTTATTTTACTTTATTGGGAAGAAAGGCTGGTTGTAGGTCAATATATTTTTTTTGGAAGTGTCTATGCATCACCCCTCCCAAAAAATGATAATTTCTTTTCTATTCCCAACAGGAGATACATAGCAATCAAAATTGCCATATGATTTCTTACACATATTAGCAGCCAAATGATATTGCCTATGCTATGTTCAGGGAATATACTGTATTCGATGTAATTATGGCACGATAAATTTTTTGCGCTAAGCGGCCTCGAAGTATGTTCACAGGTTCTTGACTTCGTGCTTCATGTTCGTAAGCTCGCAATCGAACCCTGAAAATATTAGAAAGCATCCCGATATATTTGCGGGTTTTTGAATTTGCGCCTGTGGATCTTTACGTATTAATTAATTTACCGTGAATGTTTCCTCGAGTATATTTAGATTGCAGCAGAAAAAGGCTGGTAACATTGTACATGTATTATGTATATGAGTTAATGCTCTTCTGGCTTTCAAATAGATGGCCGGAATGAAACTTTTGTCCCATTGATGTTTTCCATTTTTTTTTTTAAAGCTAGAGTTTTATTAGACATCTTATTTAGCCAGCTGAAACAACAGAACTGGCATGTTATTGATTATAAAGTATCCAAATATAGACATTCATTTCTTGATTAATTTTGTTCTCTTACGACGGGCACTCTTAAATGGTGAAATTGCACTTCAGCGTTGACATGTTTGCATAGTCAATTGCCCTTTGTCTTGTTAAGGACACCTTCAGAGTCAAGCCACTCTCGTATTACGGTGAATTGCCATTTGGTCTACAACCGAGTTGTCTAATGCATTATGTTTCCATCCTACATTGTGAACACCTAGGCGATATGTACACTGACGTGTACGTGTATGTCAGAGAACAATACTCATGTAAGTCCTCCCTCAGTAAAAAAAAAAGTAGCAAAACCCCACCCCCCCCCCCTTGTTCAGATGGGCCCCAAATTTAAAGTGTGGACCTCGAAATTTATATTTTTTTCTTTTCAAGAGTTGATGTGACGCCTCAATGTTAAATCAATTATTATTCTCCGAGAGAGTAAATACACTTATATCGTTCTGTCACACGAGTAATTTTCATTTCATTGATCTCTATCGATACCAATATTGGTTATGATGAATTTAGTGAATTCATTGATTAGCTTTAGTGAATGATACAATTCCAGGAAATTAAAGGTTTTGATATATTTAACAAATTGATCTCAACATATGTTGTTGTGTGCTGATGAAACAAAAGCTGAATAAATATCAATAATCAAATATTATTAATCATAATCATGTAAGTTTATTGTCATATATTATATAAACAATCATTTTACTTGTGTACATGTATATGTTGTAAATATGGAGAAGATTGCTATGTAATAATAGCTGCAATCAATAGATAAAGAGAGGGAGGGAGGGAGAATATTTGTTAATTTTATTTGCTCAAATAGTATTGATAAAGTTTGTTTGGCCAATACCATCTTTGCACAACAGTTACTGTATAAGCCAATATTTTTGTGTATAGATATTTCCACGATTGTGGACTATAGTTTGGGAAATTCATTTGTTGATTTTTTTTTATTTCTTTGATTTAATAACTAAAAATATATTATTTTGCTACAGTATATTTTTGTTTAAGCTTTCAAAATAAGAAGTTCTTCTGTACAATGAATTAAAAAGCAAGGGCTGAATTAAATACAGTTAATTGTTTAACAAAATAAAAGTTTTTGTAATAATCTCTGTTAATATAGAGTTATCACCTTTTCAGTTTTCAATCATAAAAGTTACAAATTCAGATTGAATGTAGAAATCTTTTACCGTCCAAATTCAAGAAAAGCTCAATTTAACTCTCGTTAAAGATCGATGTCCAGATTTGGTTTCATGTTTATTAACTGCGTTCAGTAAACAGAATTCCTTCACACAAAACCAGAAGCTGAAGGATAGATGCCATACTGTGCCATACACACCTACCTGCATACCTAGACTGATTGCTGTCTGCCAGAAGGACATTAACTTCTTTAGTTATGTATAGAAGTAAGTCTGTTAGTTACGTCGTTGTTGTTCTCACTTGACTACCCTTGGTCAGACCACGCCTTGGTATCATCAGTGTGGATCAAGTTTGATCTGAGGCTCAAATATCAGACATCTCTTTAGGCGCTACTGCACTAGCTTGAGCTAAAAAAATAGCGTGCTAATTGGTGGATCGGGGGAAAAAACAGAAAAAAGGACCCGGTCCTGCACTAGCTCAAGCTATTTTTAAATTTCGCATTAACAACCTACCTTGACCTTGAACTAACAAGCCCGATATGTATTGCTGGTAACTATCGCTAGCGTCTGCATGCACAGGTGCACAATTTCGGATTTATCTTGAGCTGGTGCAGCACCGAGCAAAATAGCATGCATTTCGTGCTGGAAACCCCCCCCCCCCAAAAAAAAAAAAAAAAAAAAAAAAAAAAAAAAAAAAAAAAAAGGCTATGATGACTCGGGCTGGGATTTCGTCAAAAATATCAAGCTATTTGACCACAAGCCGGGTCTCCCCTGATCAGCCTAATTCATCGGATCACTAATAGCGCGCTATTTAAAATAGCTCAAGCTAGTGCAGCACCGCCTTTTGGTTCATTAAGAAACAGAAGGGCATTAGCCTGTGCTGAAGCATTATGAACTAACACCCAACTGGCGCTAAAGATTCAATTGGTACTTTTAAGAGTGTGTTCATTGTCCAGTTTCAAATTTATACGGCAACATGAATCATGATACAAAACGCAATTACAAAATGCTGATATAAAGAGAAACAAAGTGTGTGTTCATTGTCCCCCATCCCTGGTCATAAAAGTAAACGTGTTTTGAATCTCGATTTGGAGGAAATTTTAAAAGCCGAAAAAGATGCGTTTTGAAACACAATCAGCTTCAATTTTACGACCTTGAGCATCGCGATTGCAACGAAATGCGACTGAACAGGATTGAGTTTTCAAACGTGTTTAAATGTGCTCTCGCAATGGAAGCTTCCGGTGCAAGTGAAAAACAGAGAAGATGTTTGTTTTTTGAGAGCGGGGAATTTAAAGACGATGGAAATATAATCAGCTTTAAATTTTTGACACTGAACGGTTCACCGCTGATCGCGTTTGTGTTTGTGTTTTGTAATTGCGTTTTGTATCATGATTCATGTTTGTGTATAAATTTGAAAATGGACATTTAACACACCCTAAATCTAACGACTGGCGAGCTGGATTTTCTTCACTCTTGCTGGTGGATATCATTGATAATCTTCCATACACAGAAAAACAAATATCTTTTTATTTCTTCTTTTATTATTCCAAGTACCCAGCATTTTCTCAAATTCAAGGTTAGTCACTCTCTTAATGACTATCAAGTTTCCTTGACTCCAGTGGAATGTGGTAAATATCATTTGATGATATTTCTTTGTTTGTTGCATTCTCACGGTTGTTTCTCTATGAATATTTATAAGTGATCTATTATTTGTTCCAGGCTTTTTTTCATCATTTCATCAAAGATTTTAGGGTTATGTTCTTAACTCTTTGCCCGCCACATTAATTTTAAGCATAAAAAAGAAGACTTTTCTCTTTAATTATTAAACATAGTATAAAAATATTTGCTTAGTATTAACTAGGAGAAAATATGCCTCAGGCCCAGCCCTCGCATTATCAGTGATTTTCAGATCTAACCACCCATTACAGAGAAAATGAATTATTACGATTGTATAGTTAATAAGTACAATTGTGACTATAGTCGAATTTGGCAGGCAAAGAGTTAATTGAGTTTCATTAGGGTCAGTTGTATAGTGTTATGTGTGGGGCTCATGATATGAATTTGAGAAGTGTCGTACTTGTTGTACTGAGAATTGTCATTGATCAATTTACAACCCATTTATAACATGTACCGTGTACATGTAAATGTAAAGTTAGTCATGTAAAGTTAGTCCTTGATTAATAATAATAATAATGAAAACTTATATAGCGCCTTTTCTATGTGTAGATACAAAGCGTTTAAATGATTGAATGAAAGATGTGCATTTCTATAAACTAACAAAACAACTATCTTTTCGAAGCTTTCTCTATAGTGCCAAAGTATTAATTTCTTCCCTAATTTTATGTAGAGTTTGTTTAACCTAATTATGGGAAACAGTTGGCCCATGTATGAGGCTTCTTGGAGGGTGGGAATTCTGTAACCATGGTAGTTATCATGTTAAGAATGGTTTTATTTAAAGGGAAAAAAAAAATGTCATCTGAAGGACTAACTACAAAATTTTTTTTTTCTTCAACACTGTTAAACATAACTGTTCCACCTTGATAAGCTTGAAAACATATATATAACAATTATATTTTGAATGAATTAGCTAGTCTGAGCCAAGAATATAGGCCTACAAATACAAGGTCATTAAATTGGCACTTGTATGAGGCAGTATTTTCAAAACCTTGATCTTAACTGAATGATAAAACAGTAATAATTATGTTGTGTTTTATCCAAAGGAAATACATAACTCATTAATTCAATAGGCGCTGCTGCACTAGCTCGAGCTAAAAAATAGTGCTCTAATTGGTAGATCGGGAAAAAACTCGAAAAAAAGAAACCGGTCCTGCATTAGCTCAAGCTATTTTAAAATTTCGCATTAACGATCTAACCTGACCTTGAACAAACAAGCCTGATGTGTATTGCGCAACTGGTAACTATTTGTCAATTTTTTTTTTTTTTTTCTGCAAGAAGAATTGATACTTGAAATTGCAGGGATTACATATAGAACAAATAAATAATAAAACAGAGCTAACCATAGCTATGTTCACATGGGACCATAGGGGTTTTAGTCCTCGAGGATTGTATCCTTAAGAATTTTAACCCCGACGGCTTGTTCTCGAGTTGCGTTCACACAGAGTGCTTATCCTCGGGGATAGTTATCCTCGAGGATAGTGAGAGGCTCGATGACCGGAAGTACAAGTTGTATGTAGCGCGCACTATTTATTTCCCTGTACTATTCGGCTATGGCCCTTGACTGAACCGGAAGTTTAACCGTTACAAAAGGTCACTCTTATCCTCGAGAACAGTAACTCCAAGTTAAAATCGTGTCCACACGGTCAAAGGCGCGATCAGAGACCACCCACCGCTTGGAGTTTCGAGCCTTAACCCTAAGATCTGTCGAGAACATAAACCCCGACTTGTCCTCGAGAACATAAACACCGAGTTCGTTCACACAGGCCTTAACTCCAAGTTGTCCTCGAGGACAACTTGGAGTTAACTTGGAGTTAAGGCTTGCCGTGTGAACGATACTTATGACTAACTAAGCTACTTTTCATTATCATGTGTACTTATTTACATTAGATTTCAAACAGCAATACTCCTATTGTTACATTGTCAGATGTTTCATTTGCCAAGATGTTCTGAACTTTGTAATATGCAAGTCTCTTAAAAACATCATGTGAAGAAAATTACAATACCATCTGTGCATACATGAAGAACTCAATTTTCATATTTCAAGGTTCAATATTCAAACATGCCTTCCGTGAACACCTGTATCAAATTAACTCTGTTACCCTGAACTCCGTTTAAATCTCATTAAAAATGATATTAAAAGGTTTAGTAACATGAACATAAAATTAACTGGATCTTTTTTTTTTTTTTCGTTCTTGGTTTCCTAGTTACATATATTTATTGTTGTATGGAACAATGGTCTTGTCATCACTTTTTTCTTAATTTTTAAGTATATTCTAATTAATAGTTTGCTATATATTTTCAGTATAATTCAAATTTTCTGTGTAACCATGTTTGGGTCAATTTGATTTTGGTGTGACCCTTTAACTCTAGCTGTCAATCATAATAGTGTCAACACTCGAGCATGATAAAAACTATATTAAAGTCAACAGTGAGTTTAAGTACACCCATTAATCAAAGATCAATATTGGATTTATTCATAACCCTCAAACTTTGTTTGGGGTTTGTTTTGTTTCTGTCTGAAAAGAACACAGTTTTGAACCAGCAGTGCATAGATTTCATTCCCTTAAAGCTGGGGTATAGTTTTGGTAAATCTTAAAATACAATCTACTTTAACAGTCAAATTCAAATTTTTACGAAGATTCAATGTGTAATCAACTTGGTTTAATGGTTATTTTTGTATGTTTTATAATGGGATTGTTTCATAAAATACCAATATAATTGATTTGATTCAATCTTATGAAAATTGCAATCCAGCTTTAAACTTTGCTGGCAACTTATTGTGTGTATACTTTCATTTTTAGTGATTGATACTAGACATGGATGCAACCTACAAGTACCCATCTGACTTTTTTTATGAATGAAAGTGAACGACTCCTCTGATATGGTAAGAACGTCTATTTGACATTATTTATAACTTCTTCTATAAGCTTTCTCTATTGTCTTTCTCATTTCATTCTACATGTAAAAGGCACTAATTCCACTTTTAGGAAAAATCTATGGCAAGTGGGGTGCACCCCCCCCCCCCCCCCCCCCCCCCGAATTTAAAAACTACTCACGGACTGCAAAACTTTAAATAAAAAAAATGCAGCCCCCCATCCCCCAAATCCTGGCTCTGTCACTGAAATTTGAGCTGTTGATATGATCTGACCATTGTTCAGATAGGTACCTGTCTTTTAATGTAGATCTTGAGCTCATGCAGCAGCACCTAAAAATGCAATCTATTACTAGACCTAAATGATTTTTTTTTTTAATGAATGAAAGTGAATGACTTCCTCAGATATGATAAGAACATCTAGTTGACATCGTTTATAACTTCCTCTACTAACATCCTCTATTGCCTTCCTTATCGAAGAGTTTCATTCTAAAAGGGACTAATTCCACTTTTAATGAAAATCGGGATATTGATAATGATATGGACCGGTTCATTATTGTTCTGGTATGTACAGCTCTTTGAAGGAAAGTATTACCCTAAATTCAGAGAGCAATAAGAAGAAAATGCACCTTTTATATATGTTTTCCATCTGTAGATGACGCATGCATGTAAATGAAGAACATTTGGTAACAAAACCCCCTTTTCCTTTGAAGTTACAAGAGTGAATTAAATCCTTTTGGAATGAAATGTTTCATACTTTGCTGACCACCAACAGTTTCCTGAGTATGTGTCTATTCAAGGATTTATTTATTTTTTATTTATTTATTTTTTTTTTGTTTTTTGGAGGGGGCCAACAAATATTTCTTTATTTGTTTAGAATACAATAATCATCAAACTTTTGTGTTTATCAGATTTCAAGTGTAGAATTAAGAAAAATGTATTGCCTTCATTTATGACAATGCCCACTTTTACATTGTAACATATCTTTTATGCAAAAGGTGTTGGAACAATAAACAAAAATTGTCATCTGATTTTAATTACATGTGGCAAATTTAGGGATGTTTAATGACAGACCGTCGTCGCCTTTCTCAAAGATGTTACAATATTTGCACTCTATAACCATGTTACCAAAACAGCTTCAACAACACCCCAAAAAAAAAAAAAGCGTTCCACATTCTTGTCAGTGGTTGCTTAGTAACTGGAGATCCTGTCTTAATTGATCAGCCATTAACAATACAAAGTTCAGAATCTAAAGTTAGCATTCAAGAAGATATTTGTATGCCACTCATTATGAAGTTGGTGGGTATAGCAATTGATATGTAACTCCACCCTAAATGTTATTTCCAGTAAATAGTATAGAGACTATTGCTTGCCAGCTCAGTGTAGAGTGTGTGTAGTCATGTGTGTGTGTGTATAAGTCAAGTACACCATTGAATGCTAGTGTGATGGTGGTGTTGAGTGTGTGTTGTGTGTGAGTGTGTGTTTGTATTGTGAGGGAGTTAAGTAGGTGTTTAAGTGTGGACAAGGTGTTAAGTGTCATTAATCCCATTGTGCAGTAATGACTTAATTGAGACAGGCATGTGCTGCTGAGCTGTGATTGATGGATTGATTGACAGTTATTGGTGCTAGGGTTCAATTTAGGTCAGTTAGCTCAGTTAGAGAAAGAATGGAACATGCAGGGATATTGCATTATGAAAACTATTACTTAGTTTAGAAGTGTTATGATTCTAACACTAGACAGAGAGGGATTAGGGGATATTTCATTATGAAAGTGTTTTGATCCTATTAAATTTCTGGAGAAATAATTTGACAGAGAAGAAAAGAGGCAAAGAGAGAGAGAGAGAGGGGGGGGGGGGGGTAATGAAATTATTTTCTTGTAAAAATGTTCTTATAACAACACATCCCTAAAGAAAAGAAGAGATAAGTCATATTTAATTGTGAAATTTCATTTTTGAAAGTTTTATGATTCCATTGCCAAAACAGTAAAAATTAGTGGTTACTAATGCACGGTGAAGTCAATAGTTTGAGAGTTATATGAATGTTAATTAGATCCTAAATTGTTATAAACTTATGAGCTTAATATAAGAACTCAATGAAAGTGAAAATCAGTGTAAAAAAATCTTAGACATCTCATAATCTTGGAGTCTTAGAGACGTCTTTTAGTTCCAGAGTCTTGGAGACGTCTCTTAGGTGACACACCACCTTTACAGATCAGACAAATTCATAGACTACTAAATAAAGATGTTTTACTCTTTCACCTCAGGTTGATAATGAATTACACCAGGCTACTGTGCTTGAGAATAGACAATAGAAAGAGAATCCTGATCTCATTCTTAAGCTTAATTGTTTGTATTGAAAGTGTGCTTGTAATCCTACGTGTTAATAGGTCTTTAAGGGTCATTATCCTTCATTAAGTATCATTATAGGTTAATTGAGATAGACTTCAATGGGATGGTACTGATTGATTGATTGATTGATTGGCAGTTCAGGTATTTGAGGGTATAGTCTGCAGGAGTTTGGATAGATGTCTGAGAGGATGAAAAGATAGGAAGTTAGAGATGATAATGAGCTTTCGGAAAGACACATGAAGATTTTAATAGATCAATGTGCTGCTTCCTAGTAAATGTTTATTTGATGAAGAGAGGGAGGGAGAGAGGAAAGAGAGAGAGAGAGAGTGGGGGGGGGGGTAGCTGGGATAGGGGGAAATGTGTACTTTTAACAAGTTAACAACAAACAAGCACTCAGGATAATGTATTATTTGTCATACATATAATCTAGTATATTGCATTTTGACTATATAGGCCTAATAGAGAGAGAGAGAGAGAGAGAGAGAGAGAGAGAGAGAGAGAGAGAGAGAGAGAGAGAGAGAAGAGAGAGAGAGGGGAGAGAGAGAGAGAGGGAGAGAGAGAGAGAGAGAGAAGGGGTAGAGGTGGAGATCAGTAAATACAGATAAAGAGCAAGGGAGATGGAAAGACAGAAAGAGGGATAGAGAGATATAAATAGAAAGGGAGAGAGAAGCTATACCATCTTGACGCTACATTCCATCACACTTCCGGGGACATATTTTGTTGGGTTATTGTCTGATCCGTTGATGTAGGGATTAATCTTGTTGATGGAGTAGCTGACTTTACCCTGAGGAAAAAAAAATTTCATCCTAAGACTGGATCTTCTGATAAAAGAGAAATATAATAAAACTGATAATGAAATTAATAACTGCAAATGTATTAACGGTCAATTGTGATTTTGATGATGAAAAATGGTGTTATGACGAAAAATATATTCAAATTGTATTGTACCAAGAGAATAGTCTTTATTTTGCCTCTCTCATTCTCTATCTGTCTCTATCTCTCTTTCTCTCACTCACTGTTACTTTTTCTTACATTTGTGTATATATATGTGTTCTTACTTGCACATCTCTTTAATCGAAGATGCTAGTACTAGAAGTTCCTATGTTACATCAAATCAGTTTTGAGAAACAGAGGGTAAAAAATGTAACATACGAACATCTAGTACTAGCATCTTCACTTATTTTACATATTCCGAAAGAGTAACTCCTCCCGCATCTTTTGGTACCATTTTTGTGTGGTATGTCTTTACGCTTGGATGAACACGACACATTGTTACATAAATGTAACAGAGGGCCAAAATGTAACATACAAACTTCTAGTACTAGCATCTTCAATTATATCACATCTTACTGCCAACATCCATTGCTTCTCTTTTTGTCCATCTCTTTGGTTTTTTTTCTCTCTCTCTCCATCTCTCTTTCTTGCTTTCTCTTACAATGAAACAAACACCCATTTTGCTCATTTCCCTTCCCTTGTCTTTTTCCTGTCTCCATTCCTCCCCTTTCTTTTATGTCCCTGTCTCAATATCCTTTTGTTATTTTTTATTCTTCCACCCTATCTGTCTATGAATATTAAAACTTTATTCTTTACTGCCCTCTTTTTAGTATCGTTCACACGACAAGCTTTAACTCCAAGTTAACTCCAAGTTATCCTCAAGGATAACTTAGAGTTAACTTGGAGTTAAGGCCCGGGTGAACGAACTCGGTGTTTATGTTCTCGAGGACAAGTCGGGGTTTATGTTCTCGATAGATCTTAGGGTTAAGGCTTGAAACTCCAAGCGGTGGGTGCTCTCCGATCGCGCGTTTGACCGTGTGGACACGATTTTAACTTGGAGTTTCATGTTCTTGAGGATAAGAGTGACCTCTTATAACAGTTAAACTTCCGGTTCAGTCAAGCGACATAGCCGAATTGTATGGGGAAATGAATAGCGCACGCTACCTACAACTTGTACTTCCGGTCATCGAGCCTCTCGCTTATCCTCGAGGATAAACACTCCGTGTGAACCCGACACGAGAACAAGCTATCAGGGTTTAAATTCTTAAGGATACAATCCTTGAGAACTAAAACCCGATGGTCCCGTGTGAACATAGCTATTGTTTCTTCTACAACTGCCTCCAACTTGCTCTCTCCCTTTATCTCCCTTTCCACCATCTCGTTCTTACCCCTTTCCCTCTATCTAACCCCCTTCATCTTACCCTCTTCCACCGATATCACTCTGCTGGCATCATCCCAACTCAACCGGCAACATCCCATCCCAACCATGAGTAGCAATTACAGCTTGGCTTTACAAGCATATACATTAGATAATTGAAGCCCTTGTTTAAAACCACTCTGTACGGTCTTGTGTTTTGCCCAGTAATGAGGGGGGCATAATGCGATTCATGGTTATTCATCTGTCACGGGGCGCAAAAACCGCTCTTATTCCCCCTGCGTGCCGCACCGCCCGGCATCGCCTTTCACCGCCAGCGTCGCTGTCACACAAACCGGTATTGATCCAAACGTCTAAATTATAAGACGGGCATTGAGAAGCAAACTCTCTGATAGGACTTCTGTCTTTTTTCTATCTTAAAGGTATACAATTATTTTACTTTGCCATTACATCATTGTGTACTTCCTATGCATTTATCATATACCTCTTTTCTTTCCTGTATACCATTTCTTTAATGTGTCTTTCTTATGCAACATTTTCTTTTTGCTACTTGTTCTTTCTTATTTTTTATTTCAATGTATATACTTTAATTTGTTTCCATCATCATCTTTTTGTTTCATCATATCTTTTTCTGATTTTTCTTTCCCATATTTTTAAATAATGAACCTGTATATACAATCATTTTAATTCATTTTACCATTCTCTCCTGTTAATGCAATATTATCTTTTTTATTATTTCATAGGTAAGATGAATTGTTATTTTATTTCATTACGATTTCCAAGTTCTTTAAACTTGCATTTTTCTCTTTTATTTTTGTGTTGTTGCAAGATAAAGATTCAGAAAATACTTGTAAATTCATATAAATTATGCAATCAATAGTATGAGTTGATTCGTAGGTATCAATGTCAATATCTAAATTATGAAATGGGCATCGAAAAGGAAAACATTTGACTCAACCCTTTTCCTTCTTACTGAAGTGTACAATTATATTTTTTCATTTTCAGATGATTTTTTTTTTCTTTTTCGGAATGACATTTCACTGCAAGTGCTACTTATGATTCTCTTTTATCAGAAGAAACCATAAAAAAGGTGATAAATGTATGGAAGTGCAGGGTGTCATGCGCTAGAACTAATGATGATTTATTGTCTAAGATTCCTGGTGACTTTGTGCTGATTATCAGACAGGTCAACTAAAAAAAAAATCAATTTGAAAATATATGAGGGCATTTATGTTTTTATCCAACTGTATAGGCGACTCAGCACTGCAACGTCTCTGCGACAAGTTTCAAAACCGTCTCAAAGTAGTTTCAAAACCGTCTCAAAGTAGTCCCAAATCTGTCTCAAAGTAGTTTTAAAGTAGTTTCCGCGAAGTGAGCATCACATCAGACAGTCTCTCCAAAACCTGTTCCCCATTTAATACACCCCTGGCCTCCTATCCTTAAACCTTGTGATTATGATTATGATTATGATTAGGTTTAGGGTTAGATGTAGTATGTCAGGGGCATGATTGATATGCCCACAGAAACTAGGGCAACAACCAAGGAGATTCATGTATTTATTTTATTGTCCCCGCCGAACGAGTTCGAGCAGGGGACTATGAAACGGGCTCCGTACATGTGTATGTGTGTCCGTCCGTCCGTCCGTCCGTCCATCCGTCCGTCCGTCCGTCCGTCCGTCCGTCCGTGCGTCCGTATGTGACCAAAATCTTCAATTTGCTACTCCTTCGCCATTTTTCATCCGATTTCGATTCCGTTTGCTTTATATGATAGCACTAGGTGATAGCTACAAAACTTCTTCACAGAATTTTGACCTTTGACCTTTGACCCTGATTTTTGACCTATAATGTTAATTGGCTACAAAATGCTACTCCTTCGCCATTTTTCATCCGATTTCGATTCTGTTTGCTTTATGTGATAGCACTAGGTGAGGACTACAAAACTTCTTCACGGAATTTTGACTTTTGACCCCTTTGAACTTTGACCTTGACTTTTACTTATATTGTACATTGGCTACAAAATGCTACTCCTTCACCATTTTTCATCCGATTTTGATTCCGCTTGCTTTATGTGATAGCACTAGGTGAAGACTACAAAACTTCTTCACGGAATTTTGACCTTTGACCCCTTTGACCTTGATTTTTGACCTATAATGTTAATTGGCAAAAAATGCTACTCCTTCGCCATTTTTCATCCGATTTCGATTCCGTTTGCAATATGTGATAGCACTAGGTGACGACTACAAAACTTCTTCACGGAATTTTGACTTTTGACCCCTTTGACCTTTGACCTTGACTTTTACTTATATTGTACATTGGCTACAAAATGCTAACTCCTTCACCATTTTTCATCCGATTTTGATTCCGCTTGCTTTATGTGATAGCACTAGGTGAAGACTGCAAAACTTCTTCACGGAATTTTAACTTTTGACCCCTTTGACCTTTGACCTTGATTTTTGACCTATATTGTTAATTGGCTAAAAAATGCTACTCCTTCGCCATTTTTCATCCGATTTCGATTCCGTTTGCAATATGTGATAGCACTAGGTGAGGACTACAAAACTTCTTCGCGGAATTTTGACTTTTGACCCCTTTGACCTTTGACCTTGACTTTTACTTATATTGTACATTGGCTACAAAATGCTACTTCTTCGCCATTTTTTACCCGATTTCGATTCCGTTTGCCTTATGTGATAGCACTGATCGTGATATAATGGGAATTTTACATTATCGGCGGGGACATATATTGCGCATCGCGTAATTTACTAATCCACTTGTTATTTTATTTATTGGTGTATAATTCAACTGAAAAGCAGCACAATTGAGGAATCAGTTAACAATGATACAAATTTTAACAATTCAATATTGCAAACAAAACATATATGCATGTTCCAGTGTTTCAAGTATTAATTGCCTCTGTAAAAAGATATTGCTAGACTGAATGCAGAAATTACCCTCAAAATTGCAAATTCTGGGTACCAGTATGCTAGAAATATGCATTGGGCATGTTGGGATGCGCACGTAGCAATTTACTTGAGGTCAATTTCAGTTCCTACCCTTGAAACGCAAATACATGTACTTTTTCTTCAAAGTGTCATTATTGTTAAAGAAAGAAAGAAAGTAAAAAACACCTTTTTTTTTCTTTCCTTTTTTTTTAGGGAGGGGGATCATTTTGTGTCTCATAATGATCATTTTGGGTGGTGTTTTATCCTCTTTTAACGATGATCATGAGTCGTCGGGTATTGTACCAGCCTCGATATTTGTCCTTTCCAGCATTCTTGCACCCCCAACTTTTCACCGGAATTGATGTATCGATATTCTCAGCTTGTGTCACTAATGAAAGCAAAAGAGAGTTTCGCTTACTGAAAAGGGTATCTTACCCTTGACACAAGGTTTGGAATTGAAGTTGATTTGAAGGTGTGTTACCTCTAAACTCCAAACCTCTCCCCCTTTTTATTCATCGCAGCGATTCAATAGAAAAAAAAAATATCTGATATGAAGAGAGGATTATGAAATAGGACTTCATAATAGAGTCTGTGTCAAATGAAATGGTACAAGTGGAAAACATTTTTTTTTTATAGTATGAAGATAAATCACAACCTGGTATTGTAAGGTATTTTCATAAAGCAGGAAAATTAGACTTTCTTCTGCAATTTTTTTCAGCACATTTGGTGTTGTAATTTTTGAGATATGGCTAGTTTTCTACAATCAAGGAAAATCCATTTTACGCACGGCGTCCCATGCCTTTGTGTATAGGTCCGCATGATGGCCATGAATTCAGCGCTCCAGAACAATAGAAGGGCGTATAATTTCGATTTGTTCTTCGTCGCACAAAACTTAGCATAACTTTTGTTTTACGAAAGCAAATTTTACAGAACAAAGCGCATCAGCAGGAAAAATCTTTTGGCTTTAATTTGGTACCACATACACATATCATATGAAAAGATTTCACACCTAAATTATTTTTCCCCGACTGTACCATTCTTTTTGACACAGACTGTATAAATTTCTTGAATTGACGTGTTTTTTTTTAGATTAAAATGGGTGAAACTTAACTGTTTTGATGAGTGCAGGGAGGAGGTTCCAAAGATTTGCTTGATCCTAATGAAATATTTTTCATAAACAGAATCTCTTTTCACAAATCTGGTAATTTTGTAGGAATATAAGACAAGACTGTAGAAGATTGATCGCAAGGAGAAAGTTTCTATTGAACATAAGGGGTGCTTGGTAAAGATTGTTAAAATTCTTAGATCAGTGACAGGGCAATGCATGTCCTCAAGATTGCAGTGGTTTCAAATGCTGAGGCTTACTTCTATAATTCATTGTATTTCTTCTTCTTCTCTCTATTCCTCTCTCTTCTATCTCATTTATACTGAGCTCTTACTCCTTTTCAGCAACCGACCAGCTCGGCTAGTTTTTCGACTGTATGTCTTATATCAAATAATGAAATGTATCACAGGTTTTTAATTCTGTATAATTCTTTATGACAATAAATAATGGAACTCCTTTCTTTCTCCAAATCAAAATTATTGCCATGAATGCTTTATCTTAAATGAAACTCTATTTATACCATGTCTTAACGAAAGAGTGGGAACCCCCATGTTGAGTTTGAATAAAGTTAGGCATAAATGTTTTTAAAAAAAAAAAAAAAAAACCCAAAAACATATAAATAAAAGAAATAATGTTTAATTTCATTGCATTCATATTGATGCTATGAAATTGCACTCTTTTGTAATATTTCTGCTTCATAACAGAATTTCTTTTCTTTTACCCATTCAAAGTGTATTATCCCATGCATTCATGATCTAAAATAAAACTACATGTATACCATTCCTGTACAAAGGGATGGGTAACCTGCATAAGGACCCCCATCAGTACAAATAAAGATAGGACCTAAGGCAAAGAGAAACTTCAAATCTTTTATTGCATCTAACAAACCACAGAGGCTTTGTATCTATTTGGTATTTAGGCAAGTACCCCTCCTCCCTATTGTCTTGTAGTCTGCAGACGCACACCCTAGTCTAACTTATAATAAACATGGCAAAATGTCTGAATCACAAGACTCTATTTCCTTATCATATTAGGCCCTGTACTGTAGTGTAGCTAATCTGGAAAAGGATCTTTGAAAAATCCATCATTATTTTTATACATACAGTGAAAAGCTGCACTAGGCTTTGCTCAAGTCGCAGTACATTTTTTTCTGAACACTCCAATCAGAGTCTGTACTTGCAGCGTAACTCTATTGTGTCAACCCTTCTTTGTATGTTTTACCTGATCAAGGCGATTAGTCACTAATCTAAACAGCAAACCTCAACTCATTATTACCCCATCATCATCTTGGCTTTGGACCAATCAGGCTTTATGTTTGGTAAGTTTTTCTTTGAAACTATAGAGGTCAACGACTGTGCTCTAATGAAACCCTAAATGTTAAGACCTTATTGCATGCACAGACCACTGAGGTGAATTATCTATTTAGGGCAATAAGGCTCTAACTCAGCAAATTTGAAATCTTTAATTACTATGTCTGGTGAAAGTCAAGAAGAAAAGAGAAATGAACATGTATAGGCCTTTGTGTATATTTCTTTGTTTTAGCTTGGGTTTTAGTGAGTATTTATCATTAGTTTTGTTGAAGTACATGCATGATATTTAAAAAATAGGTAAAATGCTTTTAAAAATGCAATATATTGTCATGCTGAATATCTGTGAAATGATGATAAATGGGTAAGAGTTAGGGATTGAACTGAACATGGATTGTAATCCATGAACTGAATGATGGCATCTCTCTTGTTAATCTCTCTTCATGGTAATGTATCTTGTTGATTTTAAAAGGTAATCTAGATTTCTGTTGTATGACATGGAAATCACAAAATCAAACAAATCTTATACTTCTTGTTAAAATTAGGAAATAAACACATGTACTTGGGTAGTCCACCCCCTGGACTGTAGTTCATTATTTCACTGGTATTACCATACATACGCACACACGGTACGTACCCACATAACGTACACGCACACGCAGACTTTCACTACCTAACTACATATTTTTCGAGAGAGTGAATTCGTGGGGCTAAGTGAATTCGTTGGGTGAAGTGAATTTAGGAATCGCGCGCAGCGGACTAGCGTAGATCGGAAAGGCAAGGGGCATCATATTATATCGTCCAGAACGTGGACTAGTACTTGGGCTAAATTAGTTGCTAAAGCAGGTTTTATTTTATTTTTTGCAAAGACAAACACAAGCAGGCATGTTATGATACCCTCAGATTTAAACCCAGACCCCAATTTCATTATTTTTTAAAAATTTTAACACATGGCTGATATGCTGATAAATAATTGGTACAGGCATATACCCACAAAATAATAAATTTGTCCCTCTGTGAAAAAAGTTGTAGAAGTCTGCTGTGGGCTTTCCAAACGTAAAATAACTCTAACCAAACACCTTTTGATCATGACTGGTTTCTTTGAAACTACTATCAAACTATTGACAATTCCATGCTTCAAATCATTGACATGTATTGATTACTGGGAGTGTATACTCATACCCTTAATTTGATGTGGTATAGTTGCTTAATAATGCATACATGGATTATTGATCCAGGTCCTTAAAAGAAAAATGGGGTGGGCAAGGGGTCAGCATGGATAATAGGAGTGTTATGTATGGTAAATCAAGTCAATCAGTAATTCTAAAACCCAGTGTGCACCGAAATATACTCTCTGAAAGAAGTGGGAAATGGTTCACTCTTGATGGAGTGAATTTCAGAAACAGTGAATTTGGAGTGAAAAATACACATTTCTACTCCATTTTCACATGATTTGGAGTGACCTTAGGGGTCACTCGATGAGTGATAACGGAATGAAAATGTGTAGGCCTATGTCCAAATTCACTTTAAATTCATTCTTGTCTGATATTCACTCCTTTAAGAGTGAACATTTTCCCATTTTTTAGATCATATCTTCTTATAACCTGTAATCAGGTTAGACTCCCATCAGTGTAAATGAATATAGTGTTAATGTGTGGTATAGTAACTTTGTTGTTGTTTTGGTCAAGTTATTATTGTTTTTATCATGTGCTGTCCTGTCTCGTTCTGGTGACATCAAGTAGATTAATCATATCCAGCCACTACCAGTACCCGACACCCTATATGGTCCTCACCAGGGGGGTGTTTCACAAAGATTTAAGTAGACTTAAAGTCGCACTTAACTTCTACGTGCATCTTGTTTTATAACGCGCAATTTAATTGATAGATTGCACAATGGCGCGCATCTCATGAGCATGGTAAATCCAATGAGGTGATGAGTAATTTAATGCTCAAAACTAACGATTTAAGTGCGATTTTTAAGTCTACTTAACTCTTTGTGAAACACCCCCCCCCCCCCCCAGGTCTATCACATAATTACATTTACTCAAATAGAAAGATACAATGTGACTGGGTTATTACAATTTGGCTATAATTTGTTTGTTGGAAGTAGGCATGTTTTCCAGTCAATTGACAAATAACACATATCAATGCTCCAAGGCCAGGTGACTTTATTATAAGGAATATGTAAGCTGGATTTTATTTTTAAATGTAGGAAATTCCATCATGTATAGACAACCTTTTTCAAGGTTGGCATGTTTTTATTGGAAAAACACTGTTTGAAATGTCAAAGAAACCACATTTTTTTTATTGTTGCAAATTGTAATATTGTTTTTCTGGTTGGTGTTTTTTTGTGGTCAAACATTAAGACATTAATTTGAGTGACATGATATTGTACATTCCTTGCAAAGTATTATTATTAATGTTTATGTGGTAATTAAGAATAAACAAATGTGTAAAATCATATGTACAAATGTACAATCAACTAAATTTCTGTGACATAGGCCTAAAAGCATCCTGCTCCCACTAAAACATAGGACATAACTATGTTATTAAATGCTTTCATTAATTTTTTTATATATATGACGGCAGTTGCATTGATTTACAAATTAGATGTACCTAACCACATAATTTTCATGTTTCCCATAAAGGTGTATGTATAAATGTTCTTCATAATAAGGTGTAAGATATATTTTGCCCAGTGATTTGATTTACTAGCATGAAGCAAGAGGATTTTTTATTTTTTATTTCAAGAGGTAAAAAAAAACAACATTTTGAATCCTGAAAATATTTTGAACCTCTGCACCTCCCCCTAATCTCCTTGACACTCTAAAGAAAGAGTGTGTAAACATGTTGAGCTCTCCCGCAACAATCATAAGGTGGTTGTGCACAGTCGGAATCCAATGCTTTTTGTGCCGTTCCATTTATATATATTTTTATTCCTCTCTCTCTTTCTCTCTCTCTCTCTCTTGCTCGCTCGCTCACTCCCTCCAACACTTTTCGCAATATGTTCCCAATATGTTCCCAATGAATTTCCTCTTTCTGCTTCTATATATGAATTTTTTATACTCTCTCTCTGCATGCTAGTCGTAAGTTGTACATTATCTGTCAGTCTGTCTGTTTTATATCTTTGTCTCCCCTTCTTCACTCTCTCCCTCTGCTTTTCATATCTGTCTCAATATTTCTCACTTGTCTTTTTCCTCAATTTACTGAATTTTATCCCATTGTGTTTTCTCTCCCTCTCTCTCTCTCTCTCTCTCTCTTTCCCTCTAGATATATATATCTATATAATAAAAGCCGAAGCCGAAGGCAATCAAACGGAGAGCTGCCACTGCCCGAAAACGGGTAGTACCCGTCTCGGCGTGTTTGCGGGTGATGCGCAGCGAGACCCCACACAGCTTCATCGTAGCTGTACTGCATGAACGCGTGAAAGTAACGCTTTCCCCTCTATGTTCTTTGGTATTGAGGTTCGGTGCGAATGTTTGTCGCCGTCGTTGTTTTTTAGTTTCAACACTTTGCTCAACAAATCACTTAACAAAAAAAGCAGTGCAACGTCACATTCAGAAGTCTTGAAATACGACCGTTTGGTGTAATCTTGCCATTTGCGATGAGATAGGACCGGAATTTCTGCCGATCGATCGATCGCTGTAATCTATGGTGTCTTTAAGAAAGCAAAAACAAAGTTAATCACAGCAACAAAAAAAAAAAAAAAAAAAAAAAAAAAAAGCAATGAAATATACATGTTATAGAGAAGAGGAGAGTGATGCTTTGTTTTTTTTTTAACTATATTAAGTAAAAAAAAAACTAAGGGAGGATGGACAGCCGGGAAATTGATAGAGAAACCAAACCACTAAAATTTTGATTTAAAAAAAAAAAAGTATAGGCCTATATTACGTAACCGGTTACTATGTAAATCATAAACTAATTATCTCATATACCTCTCAGTCTAACTTAATTCGGGTTATTTTTTTCTTTTTCTTCTTTTTCCCCCTTCTTTTAAAGTATTTTATTGGGTTTTGTTTTTGATATTTCCGTTCAGGGGGGCTGCGGCGCTTCAACAATAATGTTTGATAAAATATTTAATACCTGAGATGATACATCCTGAAAAGGAATTTCTTATATTATACCATATAAGGTGAGTAAAAAAAAATAGTTGGCAAAATCCGGAGAGGAAAGAGGAAACGAAAGTAAAACTATGAGTATAGAAAGAGGTATGGAACGAGAAAAGGAAAAAAGTAAGTGGTGACTGTATTTGAATAATTCGTTGATTAGCAGAGCCTGAAATGTGTGTTTTTTTTTTTTTTTTTTTTTTTTTTTTTGTGATGATTGATATTAATTCCAAATGCAAAGTTAGCAAAATCTAGAAGGAAAAGAAGTCTAATCGCATATATAAAATATGTATAAGAAAGCAACTTGAATCGGAGGGGAAAGATAGAGAGAGAGACAAGAAGAGAGAGATGGAGAGAAATGGGGAACAGGAATAAACAATCTATTGCGGACGGTTTTCAAGGTATCGAAACATTTTTACATGTAATATAACAACACGATATTCGTCTTTTATTAGTATATTTTAAACAACAACAGTAAAAAAACCAAAAAAAACACAAAAAAAAATGTGGTCGGCTGAATTTTTTTTTTATAGTTTGTTTGTTTGTTTTTATTTTTTTAAATGAAATTTTAAAAAGGGCGTCATAAAAATATACACCCCAAAAAGAAGAGTGAAGGAAAAAGGTGCGTCATATAAATAATAATTTAAAATCCATGTTAGGAGGAGGTGGTGAGGATGCAAAAAGATATATAACTAAGACAGTATAGGTAGCCGGAAAATTAAAAGAGAAACCATACTCAAATTAGATAGTTCAAAATAGACATAATTTTCATTATGATCGAAAATCAAGTAATATTTCAAAATGAATTATAATATTTGTTATTACGAGGAAAAACTCAAATAATAAATGGGAAATTGTTCGACCAATGCCCAAAAGAACATAAGCCTCTCAGATTTGTTTTAGCTAACAGTTCAGATAGGGCTCCAATAGTCCATCGACCCATTCAGTGTCATGAAAATATAGTCATGACAATTGTATTAAAATGACAAGATATGTATAGAGGAGGTGGAGAGGAGGACGGAGAGAGAGAGAGAGAGAGAGAGAGAGAGAGAGAATAAAGTAAAATAGTAAGGTAGTATTAATTTCAAATTGAATATAATATTATACGGGAAAGCAAATAAACTAATGCTGCAGTCACACAGACACGTACCTATAGATACGTTTGTGTTGTTTCAATCTTATTTCTCTTTCTATTCTATCACTTCTTATGTAGTTCTTTGTTTTACTGGATGAACGAAATTATCAATATTCCACTGCTGACTATGACGGGTAGCATCCGGGGGATCGCAAAAAGAGACAATAATTTTTGGACGAAACCGGACGTAACTCAACGTAAGTGTCTGTGCGACTATACCACAGAGGGAAAATTTTTCCAATGGACCAGAACAAGCGAGCAAAAATGTAACTTGGAAGCAATTAATAGCTCACATGTCACTTACACATTTTAATTCATGCAGATATTGCACATTGTAAAATATCCTCACCTCTCAGTTCTACTGGATTCGTTTTTTTTTTTTTTTTTTTTTGAGGGGGGGGGGGGGTGTTTATGATATTTGGGTTGATAGGCACTTTCAAGGATAATGTTTTTGATAAAGCATTCATATCTAATTATACGTTTCTGAAAATGAATGTCTTCAATTAAACTGATATAAGATAATGAAAAATTTAAGGAAAGGAAAGGAAAAAAAAACATTAAAGTAAAACGATGGCAACATGCGCATATTTTGGGGTGGGGGGGGGTTAAGGGGCTCAAAATTTACCTTAGAGGGAGCTAAACTGACCTGAAGGGGAAGCCAAAGTGATCGAAAAGCAATATAAAATATGAAAATAAAATAGAAATAATAAAAAAAAAATATAAAATGGGAGCAAAGAATAAAACCCAATGGACGGACTTAACTCAATCCCCTATGATTGGTATGCGACCTTCTTGGAGGCCGATATTATTCTTTTTTAAACAAATAAGGGGAAAGTATAGCGGAAGATGATGAGAGAAAGGGAAAGGTAATGAAATCTATGGTGGACTGCTGGCATGGTATCGAACATTTTTTATAGTAATTATAATAACATAAATTCCTTCTTTATTTAATATAACATTTTCAAAAAGAAAAAAAAATGGGCGTGGGGCGGTGAAAATCGTTTTTTTTTTTTAATGTTGGTATTAAATTTGTAAAGGTAACAATCCACATAAAATAGAATTATGTGCCTAACCCCCTGTGCTGCTACGGGCACTGCTGCTAGTATATATATATATATTTTTCTCATTCCATTTACATCTGTCTCATTTTTTGCCGTCTCACAGTCTATCACTGTATGTTCAGGCTCTTTCTCTATTTTTGTTTCTAATCAAATCTTTATCTACTGCTGTCTCTGGATAGAATTTTTAATATTTGTTACTATTAATTATATCTCTCCGTCTCTCTCATCCCCCCCCCCCCTATCTCTCTCTCTCTCTCTCTCTTTCTCTCTTTCTCCCTGTTTCTCCCGGTCCCTGGTAGACTACCAGTCTACTTACACATCCATTGTTAACCACTCCACAAAGTACAACTGGCGCAAACTGCCTGGGACACTTAACAACCAGCTTTCTCGCATTCCTCCATTAGTATGTCACTTTAGCGCCTATTGTTGTGTCCGTTTGATTGACATTTTCAATTGCTCCTCCTCTATGAAGTCTGCCCCTCTCCCCTGGCCCCCTTGGCTAGCCTAATTCAAGACACTGTTTATTTAGTATGTTGAACTTGATGACTTGGATCTAATAAAACTGTCTTTAGTAAAAATAGTCAACTGTATTCAATGCACAGGTGCCACTTTTGTGTATTCAAATTTGTATTTCATATAAAAGTTTGAACCATATCAAAATTTTATCTTATTATTCTTTTTCTCTTTAGAAACTGTTCTATAAACAAGACAGCTCTCGTTTGAATAAGAACCACACCCAAAAGTATATGTAGGTATAAATCTCTTTTACTTTTCATTATTCTGAAATCATGGATTTTTTAAAAATGGATTATTGCGTTTTGTGTTTGTTTTTGTTTTATTCATAATGGGCAAATTTTCTTTCAACTACATTTTATGGCATACACGTACAGGTACAAACATATATTTCATTTTTAAGTTGAAATGACAAAATATGAACTCCTGTAGACTGAGAAACATCCTATTTAAAGTTGTTCAATGATTTACTCAATTTTCTCTCTGTAATGTCTCATGTTCACCGATTGCACCAATCTCACCATTCATCTGGCATCGAAAGAATTTCAATTCTCAAGGAAAACAAAATTGTTTGCGTAAAAATTTCTAGTGGAAGGTCTTGAAGCACGCTAAGTGATGAGATTTGGTGCTTCACTCTAGCTGTGTAACGAAGCAAAGAATTGGCCATAATTGGGGATAACAATAGACTTTATCGGCCCTCTATTGTTATGCTGATCCTTCAGTTCTGTGGCATAGCTATGCTAAAGATCGTACTTACCTTTTCACTCTGTTATTGTATCAAGAGTTTCAAGCAGTGCTAATCAGCTTTTTGCCAGCACATTCAGGATGCTTAATTTTTTTTAGACTCTCCAATTTCCCACAACTTATGGTGTTCATTTTGTTGACCAGTGAACTTAATTGCTATTAAAGTGTAGGCACAGCATAATTCTGATACTTACTGATTGCAAAGACACTAGATGCAGAATGTTTTTGAAAGGGGGGGGGGGGGGGCTGATGTGCCAAAAATCCCATTTAGATGGTGATTTTCACATTGACTTTACATTTACATGTCTATTATAAAAAGTTGCCTGCTCCATGCCCCTGCTTAATGAATGTCAAATTGTGTGATTTTTTTTTTATTTTTTTATTTATTCATTTTTTTTAAATATTTTTATTTATTTATTTATTTTTTTTTTTTTTTGGGGGGGGGGCATATTACAGTCTTATATTTGAGACCATATACTTCAACCCAATGGCCCAATATATACTGTATACATGGAATTATGAGTTAGATATGCTGTATTATTGCACTGCTGACTTGATAATTTTTTTCCCCTTAAATTCGTCAAATTGGAGTCTGTTTCTGCAGACTGCATAATACTCAAGTAATTTGAATGCTATTACTAGGCTTTAAAAATATTTTTTATTCAAACTTTAAGGTCATTGACCTTACATTTAGCTCAATTCATCCAGTAAGGCTGTACAAGGCTGATTTTATGTGCTTTTTAAAAGGAAAGTGAATGTGAGTTGTAATTAACATACATCGACATACATGCGCACAAATATTTTTTTATAATAGATGTGTGTACATGTACCTACAAAGAAATTCAAAAGTGTTAAAGTAGATCCTTAGGGGACCCTTAAAGCTGGTGTATAGTGTTGGGAGAAGGAAAAATTTAATTTGGATTCACAGTTAGATAATATGAAAGCCTGAATCCTATAACTGTAACAAAGAAAGTTATATTACATGGAATCTCGTTTTAATGTCTTTATTTCACGATATTATAGTATAAAAAAGATAAGACGGGGACCCGACTCAGCTTTGTGTGCACTAGGCGTTCACATGGAAAACCAATGGGGATTCTCTTGTGTGGGTGATACACACAGATCGCTACGGTCCATTCATGCGGGAAGTTCGGGGGACACGACAACCCAGCAAAGGTCTCAAAACCGTTACAAATTGTGTTTGGATTCAAACATTTCACTGAAATTCACCGGAAATCGTGAAAGGAATATCACAAAATCTCTCACACATGTCTTTTAGCGCAATGTGAACAACATGAGACTATATTTAATCGGTTTTATGCCGATTTTTTTTTTTTACCAAAACTATACACCAGGTTTAAGCCCATATGACTAAAGTTAACTGTTTAAATATTGTGAACTGCAGAGAGAACAAAAGAGATGAAAGGCAAAGGTCTATCACCTTTACTGCTTCTATTCATAATAAAAAATAAAAAAATTGTAATTTATTTGGGATCATTCATAATTTTTCACACAGGTATACAACCAGGGTCTATGTCTCCAAACGAGACCGTACATATACGTGCACTAAGCTTGAGCCTGGAGTTCGACTAATGACAGGTTTTTAGGAGTATGAATGAATGCATGATTGGACTGTTTATTTAGCACATTCCATGCCTCACTTGATGGATGATAAGATCAAGTTGAACTAGTAGTCTCCACATTCAGTCCACTTTTGTAATCATACATAGAGGGGTGGTAGAGTGAACTTGAAAGTGGGGTCACAGTGCAATTTATAGGTCTGAAGAAAAGTGTCCCTTTGAAATGAATTTTCAGTGCAACTATCACTATAAAAAGGGCTGATCTTTTGAAGTAAAGGTTATAAAATAGAAAACTTGTAATACTAAAAGAGGACTTTTGATGGTGCTAGATAAAATGGAGGGGCACTTGGTGGGGGGGGGGTATTACACTGTGCCCCTGTTCCCCTGCCCCATTTTAGTTCATGAAAGGTTGTAGCAGTGCAGTTTTTTGTTTAGTTTTGGAAAGGTTACAGCAGTTACAAGCATTGCAAGTTACAAATTGCGTGCATGTATCATCCTATACTACACGAGAGAGCGTTTCATATCATATCTCACTAGTATAGCGGCCAAGTGGAGTTCCTTCTAATGAGATGTCATTTGAGGGTCTATAATTTATTGCCTTGTGTCTACAACCCATTGTCTACTGTCAGAAGGGACCAATACATCCCTATAGGTGGTTTCACACCTGCCCGATCTGGAAAACTTCCTATAATCTCCGATCGGGTATTCTTACCCCGATCACAAACTACGCGTAATTTTGCAAGTGTGAAACCAAACTGCGCGTAATATTCCCGAAGATTAATTCCCGTAAATTAGTAGGTACTTCGTCGAAACTACGCATAGTTTTGCCAAGGTCGTGGGAACTTTTGCAGTGTGAACATAAATTACAGGAACTTTCTATCCCCCCTTTCTTTTTCGTATGTATTTCTTTGTTATTTGTTTTTCTTCTTCCTTCCCCTCTTTCCTTATGTATTTCTATATTTTTCCTTCTTTCTTCTTTTCCTTATGTATTTCTTTGTTTTTCCTTCTTTCTTCTCTTTCCTTATGTATTTCTTTGTTTTTCCTTCTTTCTTCTCTTTCCTTATGTATTTCTTTGTTTTTCCTTCTTTCTTCTCTTTCATTATGTATTTCTTTGTTTTTCTTTCTTTCTTCTCTTTCCTTATGTATTTCTTTGTTTTTCCTTCTTTCTTCTCTTTCCTTATGTATTTCTTTGTTTTCCTTCTTTCTTCTCTTTCTTTATGTATTTCTTTGTTTTCCCTTGTTCTTTCTATTTCCTTATGTATTTCTTTGTTTTTCCTTCTTTTTTTTTGTTGTTCCTTATGTATTTCTTTGTTTTCCTTCTTTTCCCGCTTTTCTTATGTATTTCTTTGTTTTTCCTATTTCTTCCCTTGTTTATAACTTCGGGTTTTTTCCCTGGAAAAAGACGGTTTGGGCAGGTGTGAACACAAAACACAATTTATGGGTATTTTGGTGATTTAGACAGTTCTCGTAAATTATGAGATTTTTTTGTGATCGGGTAGGTGTGAATCCACCTTATACATTCTCATTTCTAGTACCAATTTGCTCAAATGATCATGAGACCATAATTATATGGATGGGAGACAAATTCAGTGTGGATCACATTATTTAGGCCAACTGGAAATCAGGTTCTTGATTAAATTTACCTTCGAAGTTTATGTGAGATATTATAACACCTCACCATCTCCAGCAAAGATACAGTTCTAGTTTATGTTTAAAAATGTGATTAATGTACAAATTTCTTTTGAGAGAAAAAATTTGTTACCATAATGTTTATAACTTACAACTCTTCTTGCTTTCAATGGCCCAAATTCACAAAAGCCGCCCAATTTTAAGCCTGGCTTAAATCTGTGGTTTAACTATGGCTTAATTGCTAAAAGGGAATCAATCTGTCTATGTTGCATGTTCCTATCACCTTCACTGAATTCTGGAATCCTATTTTAATTGTAAGGGAAACTTTTGTACTATCATTCCCAAGCAGTTTGTAATAGTTTCACTACCAACCTTATGATAAATTGAACATCTACTTTTCGTGATTGATTCACTTTTAGCAGGCCATATTTAAACCACAGATTTAGGCTAGGCTTAAAGTTAGGCGGCTTTTGAGAATACGGGCCAATAGAAGTTAGTCAATCACTTTTTAAAAAAATGTATGCTTTTATTCTGTTGAATTAGCTGTTAAAATGATAAACAGGCAAGCAGAATTTAGAGCAAGAAATAGATGATTTATCTGGCATATGGTATCTATTGCTTCATGGAAAAAAAAAAGTAGGAATATAGATGCCAGAGCCAAAAGGGCATTACTGAGTGAAATTATGTGACTTAACTTCCTTCTGATTCTCATCAGAATGATGATCATAAAAACTTGAGCCTGGAATCAAGGGGCCATGATCTCCCCTCTTTTTTTTTTTTTTTTTTTTTTTTTTTTTTTTTTTTTTTTTTCCTTTTTTTTGTTGGTAAAGCTCTCTCTCTCTTCATTACCAAATGAAGTATATTCTCGAGGGAGAAATCATTCCTCATCGCAGGTCCATGTTCTCCTAACATAACATGCGATCTGCTCAGACAACAAAAATAAATGGTATAGCTACATTGAAATAGTATGAATTTTGCTGTGTTTAACAAACGAATGTAGGCCCCCTATGTTAAATGATAAATGAAATGTTGTATAATGAAAGAGGAGTTTAAGCGTTTCAAACTAACTTGCTGGAGAATCAGAGCCCATCTATTGTGAATGTACATATGGTCAAAGTCTGTCAAACTCTGGGTGAATACTGTGCGAGGGAGCTCACTGGGAAGCCACTTTGTCTCTAATTGTTTACAACTTTAAACATTTATAATTTCATCACATTTTCTGTACCTTGTATTTCATCAACTATAATATTAAAAAATAGCAGCATAGAATTGACATAAATATTCTTTGTAGTACGCTTTTCAGGGTTATATTTTTGTATGTGAAGAGGTTGATTGTTGTGGTAGTGTTGACTGGTAGGGCTTCGGATAGGGATTTTAAGCCTGTTTGGTTTGCAGTGTATCTGGCAGCATCCATCTACATGTCAACAGGTGCACTGGTATAACCATGAACTTGGGTAATCAGACTCCAGTCACATCCCATAACCAACTCCTAACTGATCATTGATGGGTAATATGATTTTGAGCTTGGACTGGTGTTGGTCGTGTCCTTGTGACAGTGGGCTGGGGTTGGTACCAGGTAGAGGAGAGAGAGTGGGACAAATTTGATGTAAAGTTTGGATGGCTTGATGTGCTCACACCGACATACTATTGGGAAATAAATATATGGGGAAATACATGTAGTCTGTATTTTTATAAATATATGTGTTCTGTTGTAGCCAATTTTTAAATAAAATCATTGTGAATTATGGTTTCTCTCAGGAAGCCTGCAGTAGTTTCCAGTGTAAATTACTCATCAACTCTGATCTTAGATATTCATCTTCCGAAGTTTACCCTACTTATATTATATCCATATTATATATATATATATATATTATATACATATTGAAATAAATTTAAAGCTATACCATGGCAAACTGTGGCATCCATTGTCTTATAAGATTTATATAGAAAGCAAAGATCAAAGTTTAAGGTTTCCTGTTTTCCATGGCACTTCTGTTATATTTTTTGGAGGAATATAAACAGATTTTGATTTTTCTTATAATGTTGATATGATTTTCCTATCAGATTTATGCAGGTAATTCTTTTTACATGCATATTTTGGAAAGATGAATATTCATTGGTCGTATACCTGAACAAAGTGAGCACATATATTTATTTTGTAACAGCACTTGATGACAAATCGCTTGCCATATATTTGAATATAAACACAATTTCAAAACTTCCTTTATAGATATAAACTACGCCTCACACGTGTAAGTGTATAGAGCAGAACTTCCTGGACCTTTGTAATAATTACACAATGCAACAACGGAAATGCTATTAATAATTCTATTCAGTGTGGAATCTTCTTTCCGGTCTAATGATTGTCCATTTTGGAATGAGTTTTAATGAATGGCATATTTCTGTCTCTTCTTTGTTTAGACCCACACCCAATTCTGACCAGAAGGAGTTTTGTTTGAGTAAATCTTGAGGGTCAAAGCTGAGAAAGACCCATGTCAATATTATGACAAGAAATGATGATAATGAGAGGTTATTCTTGGGTTACTTCCTCTTATAAATAAAGGAAAGGTCCATGTACCGGGTAATAATTATATTAATAAACATTATTAAGGAAAATTTAAGTTAAAAAAATAAATGTACGAAAAATTGATGGCATTTTATTTTGCACCATTCTCAAGCTATATACCACATTAATTGGAAGTTGTAAATTACGCTATCTAGAGCTCCAACGAAATGATGCCCAAGTATCTCGAAATGTCTTTTTGTCATGAGAACAAGGAGGGAGTTAACACCAGATAATAATATGAAAGTTTACATCCTTCTGTCGCTCAAACTCGATGTATCGATGTATGCATGATTTGATATAGGAGAGTACGTAGGGAGGGGGCTGGTGGGATCCGGTGCGAACAAAATAGGCAAAATGAGAGGAATTCCGTGGGATGGATGGTAATGGTAATGATGTGTTTAGCAGGGCTAAGGATGTTTTCAGTTTACTGATACCCTTTTCTCACGTACCAAAATTTCCTTAGCCCCGTACTATAGGTAGTACTAACTTGCCATTTAGCCCCACCTATAGTACGGGGTAAAGCTTATTCCACTTTCTGTTCCGACGGCGTTTTGGCAAAGTAGGCTAACGCCACCTATAGTACGAGATTCTCTGGCCCTGCAAAATAGCAGGGTTAGCCGGGCAATTGCGGTGTTTAGAGTGAAAAGCCTGGATTACAAACTTTCGTCATAACAGAAACCCGGCTAAGCCAACAGCTGTGCACATATGCCATACTAGCGAGCGCCAAGCCACAACGGAGGCTAACGATAGTACGGGGTTACCGATTTCTGTGTGAGAAGAGCTTGCATTTTCTTAGCCGGGCTCGTCGGAAAAGGAAAATAAATAGTACGGGGTAAAGGAAAGTATGGGGTAAACGATAGTACGAGGTTAAGAAAAGGCCCGTGAGAAAAGGGTAAAAGTATAGAGCAGTGCTGCTATCTCTAAAAAAAAGTGTGTCCAAAAACTGACTGTTTGTATCCACTCTACTTATATTTCATCATTTTATAGCTGATAATGATAGACTTTTGTGCTTAGATTAAATTGTAACGTAGTGCTGATGAAGAAGTCATTGAAAATAGTGAACCGTCATTGACAGAGAAATCATATTTCAAAAATAAACCTATAGTATCTCCCCCCCCCCTCCAAAAAAAAGGCTATTGTTTGTTTTGTTTTGTTTTGTGCGTTTTTTTACATTTTTCCTTTCGGCAGGCAAGACTGCGTTAGACAGTGTTCATAAATTAAAAACAAAACGAAAAAACTTTTATGAACTCAATATACAGTTAATTAATGGATAAAAATGGCACAGCATCGTGTGTTTTCCAGTCCTTAGTAGCAATAGTCTACACAAGAATATCATTTAGGCAATGAGAAAATAACTGTTGAAATTTTAAATGTATTTTTGAATTTATTTTTACTTTTTTTTTGTTTTGCTTTAGATATTTTATTAAGAACAAAAAATGTAGACAAAATTTTGGATTTTCATACAGATGTTTCCAAAAATGCCTTTCAAAAAAGTAATCTGTCTCAAATAAGCCTTGGGATATCTTCAGCTGAAAACGTTTTATTAAATGTATTTCTAAATCTATCATTAATGTACTTTTTAAATATTGCCTCAATATGCAACAAGTTGAGGCAAGAGTATCCATTATACAGATGTTTTACTAATGCACTTGAAGAAGTAATCAGTCTGGAATAAGCCTTGGGATAACCAAGGCTGAAAATGTTCTACAAAATTGGGCTTTCCCTGGAGTAAAACATTAGTATCGTTCACACGGCAAGCCTTAACTCCAAGTTAACTCGAAGTTATCCTCGAGAACATAGTCCTGAAGGACAACTTGGAGCTAAGGCCCGTGTGAACGAACTCAGTGTTTGATTTCATCGAGGACTATTTCGAGGGTTTATGTTCTCGACAGATTTAGGTGGTTAAGGCTACAAAACTCAAGCGTTGGGTGATCCTATCGCGTGTTGTGACGTTGTGGACACGGATATTTAAAACTTGGAGGTTAAGGGTTCTCAGAGGATATGAGGATGACCTCTTGTATAGGTAAAATTCCGGTTCAGACAGAGGCGACATATGCCGAATAGTACGGGGAAATAAAGTAGCAGCACCTAACAACAACTTGTCTTGTTCCGGTCATCCGAGCCTCTCACTTACACTCGGGATAGTTATCCTCGAGGATAAGCACACGTGTGAACCGACTCGAGAACAAGCCATCAGAGTTTAATTCTTAGGGATACAATCCTCGTAGGACTAAAATCCCGATGGTCCCGTTCGAACATAGCTATTCAACAGTGTAAAGGGTAAATTGATTTCACAATAGTTTCAATCCTATTCTGTCCGCTAGAGAGTCATTAAACTAACCATTAACTCATACATCTATAACATTAACATCTGTATCGTCATCCATCATCAGATCATTCATAAAAAAAATGAGCAAGAAATGGTTAAATTTTCTATTCGTTTAGGAACCCAACAATTTTGTTTAATGGAAATACCATTAGATATAGAGTTTCTGTTGAAGTCAAAGACCCATTGTTTAGTGACTACTTCCCAAGGCATTGTGATATATGTTCAAAATCACAAGGGCGTTATGAAGGTCATGGAAACTAAGGCCCCTTTTGATTTTCAATAGATTTTATTTGATAATTAGTAGCATGTACTTACTAATATTAATTGTTGAACAGAGAAGAATAACAATATGTTCTTAATATTTTA
>CALNVZ010003434.1:40751283-40786001 GCA_940671915.1 Paracentrotus lividus | reverse complement strand
CGAATAGTTACGGGGAAGGGGGGGGAAGGATAATAGAAGTAGTACTAGCGGCACGCTACATACAACTTTCTTGTTCCGGTCATCGAGCCTCTCACTTACACTCGGGATAGTTATCCTCGAGGATAAGCACACGTGTGAACCCGACTCGCAGAAACAAAGCCATCAGAGTTTAATTACTTAGGGATACAATCCTCGAGGACTAAAATCCGATGGTCCCGTTGAACATAGCTATTCAAAGTGTAAGGGTAAATTGATTTCAGCAATAGTCATCCTATTCTGTCCGCTAGAGAGTCATTAACTAACCATTAACTCATACATCTTCACATTAACATCTGTATCGTCATCCATCATCGAGATCATTCATAAAAAAAATGAGCAAGAAATGGTTAAATTTCTATTCGTTTAGGAACCCAACAATTTTGTTTAATGGAAATACCATTAGATATAGAGTTCTTGTTGAAGTCAAAGACCATTGTTTAGTGACTACTTCCCAAGGCATTGTGATATATGTTCAAAATCACAAGGGCGTTATGAAGGTCATGGAAACTAAGGCCCCTTTTGATTTTCAATAGATTTATTTTGATAATTAGTAGCATGTACTTACTAATATTAATTGTTGAACAGAGAAGAATAACAATATGTTCTTTGATATTTTATGTATTTTGTAGAGAAATAAAAGAGTGTATTCAAACTTTTTTTGCACGTGGGCTCATATTGTTACATTTGGATCAAATCTGCATAAAATGGGCTTATTTATCCATAAAGGGAATTATCCCACTCAGAAAATATTTAGCTTCAGTGAGATGGAGACAACCCCAAACATATTGGGAAAAGTTCAGAAAAATCAGGCAATGATAAGAGAGAATATGAATTTTAAGATTTGAGATTACTTTGATATGGGATCCTCCAATTGGGCAACGCGACCATGATGTTGTGATGTAATGCAGGGAGATCTTTACCATATCTATTGTACACATTTGTACTAAAATCTCTTTTTATTGATTCTAAAGGGAGAATAAAGAATCGTTTTATGGGATGACTTGTAGTAAAAATATATTGAAAGTCATAATATATCATGAAAAAGAAAAGCTGTTCTATCATTACAATGAAATAAAGAGACATTTTGAATAGGTTTTTGTGCACACCATATGGGGAGTTCTCCCTTGTGATATCACAAACGGGACTTGCGTTGCCAATGGAGATTTCTTATGTCATTAGAGATCTCAATATTCAAATACTCATAACTTCTTTATCATTTATCCGATTTTCACAAAATCTTCACTAATGTGCTTATTTGATTTTTCTGCATCCACAGTAAGCCAACTATCACAAAGAGACAATTCTCCTTTAAATTGATTTCACACATATATTAACTAAGGGCCCATTAGCCTAATTCCACTCCCATAGGGGTATGTGTTAAAAATGAAAATGCAAAAAATCTTCAAAAATAACTGTTTATAATGAGAATATTCAAACTTATTCTACAATTAGGTAGTAATGTTCTCTTTGTCTCATCAAAATATCAAGTGACATTCTTCGGCTCATTTTATAAAAATCAGCCTGGAATGAGACTATACCAGATTTGGTGCCATCAAGACTTCCGGTTCAGGTTCTTACACCATGAAATAAGTTTCTCCATAAAATTCAACTGACACCCATTCTAGCTCTCAAAAAGGCTCATCTGAAGCACTAATGATTACTCTTATAAAAGTAAAAAGAATTTCTTCCAATACCTTTCATTGATTTTATATGAATTTTTTCCAACCATTACCTCATCTTTGATACGCGGTCGGGGTATTTCCCCCAATTGATATGCTAATTAGTGTAATGCAGCCTGTAGATGTAGGAATCACCTTTAATGTTTAAAATTTCAACTTGATGGCAACCCTTTTAGATATTATAAGAACATTCCATGCCTTAAAAAGTTCTACCTATCAACCCTTTCCCTAGGGAGGTAATTGTTGTACCAATGTGCACCTGTACATATCACATTATTGGCACAAAACACTACATCACACTAGACTGGAATGAAAGCTATTGAATAAAGTTTGTTTTGTGAATGTTCTTTAAAGATTAGATATCTACCTTATTTCTTAGCTACAATGAAGTAACCTAGGATGTGTTTAAATAGGATATCACTAGTTATGAAGATTGAAACCAAAGATAAACAATACAAAACAAAGAGATCATTCCTTAAAATGCAGAAACTTGCTCTTTTGTGATGCACATGTGTCCATGATTGGGAATCTGGTATTGGTAAATGAAGAAGGGAGGGGGATGACGTTATAATGTTATACATATATTAAAGAAGAGGTTAATAAAACATTTAGCATGGAAAGTGGTGGAAGGAGTGGCAGAGAGAGAGGTGGGGGGGGGGGAGATGGCTGGATGCCTGGCCTGGATTGACTATTGATGCTTTCTGTAGACCCAACAGCACAGATGGGCAGTGGTTGGCTATATGAATACAAATACTATACCCCAGCCAATCAGCTTGCCATAGGCAATGGAGACTGTAACCCCCCCCCCCCCACCCCCTTTTAATCATGTCAAGACCAAGCCAGGCCCAGGTCCAGTGGCAGTGCACATAGACTACTAAAGTTACTACTAGCATGAGACAAGGCCTTCTAATTTAAAAATCAGACCTTCTGCCTTTCTTTCTCTTCCTCTCTCTCTCTTTCCACACACTCCAAAACTACCCCCCCCCCTCTCTCTCTCTCTCTCTCACTCTCTCTTCCTTTCTTTTTAAGCTTTCTGAATCTGAGGCTAAGCCTAAGCTTGCTTCCATGGAAGTTAGTTAGCGGGACTAAAGTTTCTAACTTAAACGAAGCCGAAGGCTGTGGACAAAAACCAGGCTAGATTTTAATGAGCCGTTCCTTCGAATAGACTTTCACCTCCTCATGAACTGTAATTAAACTCTAGTCCTATTAGGTATCTGCAGTGTTATCTTATCTTTTAGAGGAATAATTCATAGGTTAATTTTAACTTACATCCCTTCAGCTGAAGATATTGACACACCGGAAGTAACATGCAGATTGATCAGCTAAGGTATCGATTATAAACAAGTTTGGGCCACAATGCATTGCAATCTCCCTTGTAAAATTGTCAAAAAAGAGTAGTTAACATAGAAATACAGGCTGATTTTCACTATTTCTTGATAGCAATGGATTTGGACTCAAAAGTTGCCAAAAGTCAATTCAATAAATTAAAATCTGCTATGTTTTTTCATTATTTTGGAATCGATCGCTTGCAATTTTGATATCCATCCGCACAGTACTGTTTCAGGGCCCATTAGCCTAATTCCACTCCCATAGGGGTATGTGTTAAAAATGAAAATGCAAAAAATCTTCAAAAATAACTGTTTATAATGAGAATATTCAAACTTATTCTACAATTAGGTAGTAATGTTCTCTTTGTCTCATCAAAATATCAAGTGACATTCTTCGGCTCATTTTTAATAAAATCAGCCTGGAATGAGACTATACCAGATTTGGTGCCATCAAGACTTCCGGTTCAGGGTTCTTACACCATGAAATAAGTTCTCCATAAAATTCAACTGACACCCATTCTAGCTCTCAAAAAGGACTCATCTGAAGCACTAATGATTACTCTTTATAAAAGTAAAAAAGAATTTCTTCCAATACCTTTCATTGATTTTATATGAATTTTTTTCCAAACCATTACCTCATCTTTGATACGCGGTCGGGGTATTTCCCCAATTTGAATATGCTAATTAGTGTAATGCAGCCCTAACCATAGAACTATGGTATCTTCGAAAGCGATGTGTAATATTGATAATAAAGATCAAGTTACTCTATTGTATTAATTCCTTTGGGGACACAAGCGTGTAACTATTGCCAGTCAAATCATTTTACCATGATTCGTAGATCACACGCAAGAACTCAATCTTGTCATATTGATATCAATACAAGCTTGCCACCAAAAAATGGAATTATAATGGACGATTATTCTCAATCTTTGGCCCTGTCTTGAGATATGTGATCCTAGATTGATAAAACATCGTTTTATAGATTTTCAGAGAGAAGCAGATGTTTTCTATTCTTTGCCATTATACTATTGAAAGAAGTCTATTTTTTCTCCCAGATGTATGTCTTCATCATCTTCTTCTTTATGTTTTACTTGATAAGAAGAGAGAGAGAGGGAGAAAGAGGGGCAGATGGACAGAAAGAGAAAATGGATAGAGGAGAGGAAGAGAGAGATCAAAGTAAAGTAGATGAAAGACTGGTGTTGATTTTAGGGGATAATGGCATTCAGGATTGCTTAACTGCTGATGAAAATCCTTCTATAGTCTCAATTTTCTACATTACCTTATGACCATTTTTGCTTAAGTTCGTATCTAAGTGTAGAATGGAATATAACTGAAAGAGAATGGTGTGGACTTTTTTGTGTATGGGGTGGGGGAGGGGTAAAATCTCAGAGCCCCTAACATGCCTTATAACACTCCATATAGGATGTGTATGATGTGTAAGAATGATGATCATTTGAGTTTGGCTTAAAATATCAGGGAACATGCTGGAAGAAAAGAAAGAGAGAAAAAAGAGATCAGAGTAAAGAAAGGAAATGAAACACATGGCGACGATTTTGGGGTAATAGTAATTAGGGTTTAAGAGCTGTGAACGACGATGAGATGATGATCGTAAGAGTTTGAGCTTGAGACTAGAAAGAAACATGGCGGACGAAGAGAAGAAGAAGAGAGAGATCAGAGTAGAGGAGACGAAAGACTGGTGTGGATTTTGGGGGGTAATGGCACGCAGGGTCGCGGAGAGGTCCTCTCAACACCTCGTCACATCGCACCCCATCAAGACTCCAAGCTCAACTATAATTACATAAACACAATAAGGATTACCTGTTAGCCCCTCCAATGCCTACAAGGGAAGGGTACAAGAGAAGACGAACTTGGTGAAGAGAAGTTCCCACTGCTCAAGTTGACCTCTCTTGTTTTATATGCCAAACTCCTTCAATATATAACATCTTCATAACATGACCCATAGATGACAGTGTCTCCTTTTAGTGAATCTTTGGCATTATCTTTAAAACTTGAATGCTATCAAATACAAAATATGCATCATCAGAAAAAGCAAAAATCACTGACCAAAAAAAGATATATTGGGGAAATCTTGGGCATCTATGGGACAATGTTTGATAGAAAAGAACATGATAGAGAAAATCAAGTAGAGACAAGTCAAGAACCTGGTCAATAGAAGTTTCCACTCCTCAATCAAGTTGACCTTTCTGTTTCATACAGTATATTCTAAAGTTCTGATACAAGTTTTTATACATTATGGAACTATTTGATCCAAGTCTTTAATACCCATAAACATTGCACAGTTTGTAACGAAACAAAAGAGCCTTAGTTTAGTGACCAGCAAGTGCAAAATCCCTACAACCTGCAAATGAAAAGAGGATCTTTGCGATTGAAATGTTCTCATTGCTTTTACAACTTGTTAGTAATATACAGTTGAGGCCAGAAGTTTACATACACCTAGAGAATTCAATGAAAATTGTTCACCTGCCAAACATTTTAAAATTTTACTGTATCTTCAGAAATATTAATACTTTCATGAAGAATTTGCAACCAAATAAAAGAGCTTATCAAACTCTTTCGCAAGATTGGGATGCCGATGGGACTAAAGTATAGTTTAAGTGGAATATTGTTTGCAGAAAAGAGTAATATTTTTTCCAGATTTATTCTATTGTTCAAGTATTGTTTCATAACAATTTATAAATATCAAATCTATGATTGATATAACATTTTTTTAAATATGATATGTCACCACCGAACAAGAAAAAGTGTAATCTGAAATGTTTGTATGGAGAAATCACGAGCACAAATATGAAATGTTTCGTTCAAGATTTTTTTAAAGTTTGTGTAAAATGTGAAGATTTGAGAAGAAAATGACACCTAAATATTCTTCAGCTCCCGATTACAATCCAGTGTGATGAAAGAGCATGATGCACTCATTTGTTGATAACAAATTTGTCATGATAGCATATATATTTTTGAAGATACAGTAATTTTTATGATGTCTAGCAAGTGCAACATTTCCATTGAATTTCCTGGGTGTATGTAAACTTCTGGCCTCAACTGTAGCTATGATAGAGAAGGTTGAAATGAAATAAGATGAAGAATATGGGATCCTCATGGCTGAAGTTGTTTCATAAGCCAAACTTTTCCAGTAAAACTTGACATATGGATGTTTCCACTGCTGTATGAGACCTCCCTCCCAAAGTTCCAAAGTTTTATAAATTAAGCAAGTTTTGCGTGAAACATCAGAGCATTAAATTGGCAACTATCAATGCTCGACACCTTTATAACAATATTATGCAGTGTGATTTTTTTAATAATACACCATAGCATACCATAGTTTGTATGAAATGAAATGGTACCACTGGGTAAAATAATTAAGCTATTCTTCACAAATGATATTGGTACATGGTATCAAATTAAAACAGATCAATTTTTCTTGCAGGCACTATATTTTGTATAATTTGCTTTTGTAGCACAAAAGTTAGACTTCATTTTGTGTGTCAAGGAAAAATAAGAAATGCACCAGCTGTGGTATGCATTTGCAAATTTATGAAATTTCTAAATACTTGTATAATCTTGTTTCAGATTATGTTTCTGGCATACAGTTGCATGTAGAATTATTCAACCCCCATGATATAAGGAATACACATATTCTTATAAGAATTTGCTTTGCTTCTTAATGGAATGAAATATATCAAACAAATTATATATAAAATTAAAGGTAAGACAATAGCCTTTCATTTGATCAACAGTAGCAATCATGTTCATTCATGCATGGACAGATATGGTCAATAGAACAAATTAATGTCATTTTCATACCTTACTGTGACCACTGAGGCATAACTTGCAATGCATCAATGGTTTTGGCTCGGTCATTCAGGTTTTCAATTAAGGACATCATATGCTTATATTTGATATATGACTCAAAGTATTTTAATTGGTATTACTAATTTTAGAAACATTTTTTGACGAACAGACTTCGAATGAAAATTTCTTCCATTGACTTTGTACAGGGTTTCTACACAAGAATCAAAATCTCAATTTCAATTCCTCTGAAAATGAACAAAACCGACTGAGATATCAAGAAATGTACATCAAATGAAAGAATATAATTTCAGCTATCAAAAATTAGAATGACCATGTCATGACCATCGAAGCATTACAAGTTATGCTTCAGTAATCACGGAAAGGTATTAAAATGACATGATTTGCTCAATCGACCATATCGGTTTATGCCTGAATGAACACGATTTCTAAAGTTGATTAAATTAGAGGCTATTGTCTTGTCTTGAATTTGATATATAATTTGGTTGATGTTACAAACACATTCTCATTTAATAAATAACCAAACTGAAATTTTGAGTATGAATACCTGCACTCATACTATGGGGGTTGAATAAATCTGCATGCAACTGTAAATCTCTGCTTTTCTGATACCAGACAGCTAACTCTCTGCAAAACAAGACCTTACATAAGAAAAGGCATGATTTTTATCTTCCGTTCAATTCAGAGGGTCAATCCTCAATGGAGGAATTGATCAGTGGACTCATTAGAATCATTTAAATCAAGTTTGAAGTCTTTTTATAATAGCGTTGTATTTTTGCTGAACTTTTCCTCTGAGACTCTGAATAGTTGCGTAGATCGATAAGTACACCTGCCCTATTTTTTTTCTAAATCAGTAGCATTGACTATATCATGTAAATGTTCGTTTTAATTATATTCTTCTATTAACTTGAGACTGTCTGTCTTCACTTAATTTGTGTTGAAAGTATTGTGGGCACAACTTTTGAATGAAAAGTTTTCATGCAATTATTTTTAAAAACGTAACCTACTTTTTCAATATATTGCTGTGTAATTCAGGGATTAATCTAGGTATTGGGTGCACAATTCACCTTTCTGTGAGGTAATTCACCTAATCTAGCAAGATATGTATATATATAAAAAAGTAGGTCCAATTAAAACTGAGAATGGCCTGACACACTTGTTCTCCATAGTTTCATTAACCCATCACCAATTTTAACACCAATTCGAAAACATGAGAACAATGCTTGCATTAAACCTGGGGCAGTGAAAGACTTAAGCCAGTTCTCAGAGGCTGCGCTGAGTGATGTGTTATGATGTTAGGAGCAAACCGTGGTCTTCCCTTTCATAAATTTGATCCTTTGTTTTGAAATAGTCTATTCTCAGAAGACTTGAGGAGAAAGGGGAGATGCTGGGTTTGACTGGGATGGGAGAGAGATGACACTAGGCGATGCTGCACTAGCTCCAGCTAAAGAATATAGCACGCTAATGGGTGGATCAGGGAAAAAAAACATGAAAAAAGAAGCAGGTCCTGCACTAGCTTAGTCTACAAGCACAGACTCAATATGACACTTTATATGACACAACAAATTTCAGTCTGGAGTGGAGGCTAGCCTCCAAACTCACTGTTTGTGTCAAATAATTTGTTGAGAGAAGCTACAGTACACAGGTGAATCAAGTTCTTTACTTCAGACCCTAGTAAGCGAAAAACATGGGTTTGTGCTTGCAAACTAGCACTAGCTCAGGCTTGAGCTAAAGTTTTGCATGAACGAACTGACCTGACCTTGAACAAACAAGCCAAGTATGTATTGCGCAACTACCGCTGGCCTATACACGCACTGGTGCATGATTTCGGACTTATCTCGAGTTAGTGCAGCAGCACGCAGAATAGTGTGCTATTTCATGCTAAAGTCGCAAACCAGCTTGAGTTTTTTTCGAAAAAGCCTAAGATGACTCGGGCTTGGATTTCCTACAAATTGGTGCGCTATTTGACAAAAAAGCCTAATCTCTTTTGATCGGGCTAATTTATTGGATCACAAATAGCGGGCTATTTGAAATAGCTTGGGCTAATGCAGCATCGCCCACAGAGTGAGGGGAGAGATGGAAACAGAGAGAGATATATACAGACGGTCAAAGAGATCAAAGGGAGAGAGATGAATAAATGTATAGATAGAGAAGGAAGTAAAAAAAAATAGTTACACAATTTAGAATCTTATACAAGAGTGGGAAAGTGTCAAAGTGAAACATACACAGAGAATTAGAAAATGGAAATGAATATAGACAAAGGCAATGAAGGTGAACATCCACAGAGGCATTGAAGGTGAACATCCATATAGACAAAGAGGAGAGTAGAAACTCAGAAAATTATTCAAAAATTAAGAAGTGAGAAAGTGAAAAAAGTTGAATAACCAAGCTGGACATATGAAAAAGGAGAGAAAGTGATAACAAGTAAGAAAGAGAAAGGGGAAATTGAAAAGACAAATGATGTAAGCTTAGATTGGAAGAAATGGGCAAAAGTGGAAAGTTAAACCTGAAAAGAAGAAGTAATTGAAGAACAAACGTCAAAGTGAAACATACATATACAGAGATGGAAAGATTGTGATGTGGGGTAAGGGAATGAGGTTGAAGAGACATTATTATTGTACCTCTAGAATATAAGCAAAATGGTCAAGTTAATGCAGTATGTTTGTTGGCCATGGGAGAAATAAATGTATTTTCTTTATTGGATCAATGGACACTTTCTATTTGACAAAGTTTGATGTATATTTATTCTTTTTTTAGTTTTAATATATTGGTTTTTTAAACCAAATATAAATCTATATGATTCATGAAAAGGCTCTTTTCTGATGTGACTGCTGTAAATTTCTCCATGACGCAATTCAAGTAGTATTGTTGGTTTTTAGATCTTGTTTCACCAAAATTAAGGAGATAAAGAATTGTTATGATTGTATGATTTAATTAGACTCCTATGATTTATGGAAGGTAGAGAGTTTAATACAAAAAGGTCAAACAACAGAGTACCTTTTTAATGAAATTAGAAGAAATCTCATCCACATTTGAATAATGAAATAAAGTGCATTAAATCTAAAAATAAAATATTACATGAAACATGATCTGCTTATTGGCACAGAAAATGATGATTTACAATATATGAAGTATGTTTATAAAGGTTTAGTGACACAGACAAGATTAAGTAATTGGAAAATTGTTTGTTACAATGTATAGTAGATGAAACATATCAATGACAGGAGCATTTTAGAAGGGGGGGGGGGTTGCTGAACAGGCTAAGAAAATCACAAATCTATGGTCATTTGTTTCAGTTACAATCTATAATAGATGTAAACATATCAATGACAGGGGTATTTTAGAAGGGGGGGGGGTTGCTGAACAGGCTAAGAAAATCACAAATCTATGATCATCTGTTTCAGTAACAATCTATAGTAGATGTAAACATATTACTGAGATGTCAGTATCTTATGGTGTCATTCAAAGTGATGTAATAACTCTGAAGATTTAACTTCTAAGATCTTATAGGTCCAAGATCAACACAATTGAAGAGCTCAGTTCCAAAAGATACTACATCCACTTTGGATGAAAATTGAGTTATTGATATGACACCATTATTCAGGTAGGTACCTTTCTTTGAACAAAACTTTGAAGAAAGAAAATGAAAGCAACTCTAAAAAAATTCACTTTCAAATTTCACTTTCCATAGACGCCTGCACAAAATATGGAAAACAAATGCATTTTACTCGAAGTAACAAAAGTGGATGTAGTACCTTTTGGAAATGACCTCTTCAATTATTACTGCTCTTTAATTTATTCTTTAGAATATGATAGGCTGGATATTGTCACTATCTTTTATTCTAAATGTATATATGTGTATAAACAAAACCACACATCCAGTTTGATCCAACTTTTTCAGAATCTCTATTTAAAGTCACTTTTTAGAAATTTATGCATTTTTATATCTAAGTATTTTGAAAATAAAATCTTACTTGTAATATTTTGTTGTTTATTTGTTAATGTTATTGCCTTTATGTATTTTTTTACTGTAAACATGCCCATTTCAGCCTATTGGCTGTCAATCATGTATATTGTTTTTATTCACAATAAACCATAAATTAAATTGAATTGAATTGAATTGATTATCCTACCCATTTATGGTAAAAAAAAAATTTAATGGCACTTTTTAGAAGGGAACAAATGAACATTTACTCTTAATGTGATCAGAAAGGTTGAATTATTCTTGTTAAATATGAATAAATGCATATCCCCTCCTAAAGTAAGTTAACATCTAATGTAGATAGGCCATATAAAAGTATTAATATATACATATTTTGTGTGTGTGTATAAATCAAGAAAGGGGTAGAAAGAGAGAAAAAGGGAGGGGAGAGAGATTTTCATCCCATCAAAGTATTTGTACACTGCTGAATTTTTTTTTGTTAATAATAATGAATATGTCAAAGTTTAAACGCAGATTTTTAGTTCAGATTTTCTTTAAACCAGTGCAGAATTTTAATCTTGATTAAGAGTGTTCATACCAACATTTTATTGTGTATCATATATAAATATATTAAATAGTGGTAGAAAAATACACGTTGCGATTGGCTAGGTCAGTACCACGTGACCTACCTTCAATTTGTTATATTGTACATATGTACAATATAACTTTCGGTTTTTGGAGGGTAAAGCCCGTGTTAAATGAATGGGGAGAGTATCAATTCTATCGATTGCCTTGTTGCGCTAGCGTGTAGTAACGGTAAAATGGTGTGCGCACAAGTTAATAACAATGGATACGCGGAGCAAAAATATACGTCACAATAGCTTTATTATCACCAAAAACTTGGCAAACATAAAACCAGATTAGACAAGGTCAAAGTTCTAGGGGTCTATTTACTATAACAAATAGTGAACGCTCCATCTTGCAACATTACTGGACTATATGAACTGCAAATACTAAATTATCCCTCGTGCAGATCTATTTCACCTCGGGCCTCGGAGAAACAATAACTACAATGTACACTTTTAAACTGCGGAAGGCTTCACAATGTTAATGTCTTGTGTATAAAGTATTGTCCCGTTCCGTGTGGTATTGTACTTTGTATCGTTTATATTTATGTAATATTTTTATAAATTTCCATTTAGTGATACAATTGATTTAAGTTTGGGAGCCTAGCTTACAAGCTATGCTTTTTTAGGTTCCCCCACAATAACAGCAATTAAGTTAATTGACTTGTTTCTAAATTATACATTCACTTGTTCTGTATACATTGTAATTATGTTATGATGATTGAAATGTGTATATTTTAATGATTTTGCTATGCAAACACATTTATATTTTGTTACTGTTATTGTGGAAAAATAAATAAATAAAAAAAAATTAAAAAAAATCCGCACTCGGGATAATTTAGTATTTGTCGTACTTATAATCCAGTATATTGCGCGATAGATTGTACACTATTTATATAATAGCATAGCTACAAGCTGCTCTGATGTGAACACAACACAATAAATGTCTCCTCATGAAAACTCTAGGTTAGATTAAAGAAAGTTCTAAAAGTTCTGATATCTGGGCAACACCATCTTAATCTTGTGGGAAATGCAAATCAAACCATTTTCTAACTCTCATGAAACACCTCTTGAGAATTTAAAATAACACTTTTTACAGACTCATTGAAATCAAAAAGAGTTATCATGCTAGTGAGAACCTCACAATTGGTCAATTAGAAATCAACTTAAGTCTTGTCACTTTTTCAGTATGAGAGAAATTATTTAGATACATGAGGTTTAACGCAAACCACCACGCATATCCATTTTACATGAATCCCCCTCATACCAAAGGCAGGTCGATAACCTAAAAATGGCGATGATCATCGCAATAATTGTTCATCCTGCCGAGTTTGCAACAAAAATCTCATTCAGAATTCATGGTATGATCTGCTCTTGTGTATTCATGCCATTATACTACCACAGCATGAATTCCAAATGGCATCTCCGAGATGTAAATGGATGGAGTTATCAAAATCCTGTCAACTGAAGGAGCAGCGTCTAAATGCCACTTCGCGGTCTCCCCAACGCTAACATTTAGATAACAGAGCCTTGTTCATGCAGATTCCAACCACTCTAAGACGCATGTGCAAATATCCTGGGTACGACACTCGAGTCACCTTTCAAAAAAAATCCCATCCCCGTCGTCGTCCGTCCGTCGGAGGAAAAAAAAACTGATCTCATTTCAACAAAGGTGAGATGATTTGCATTGGAGCAAAAATTGGGTCACATCGTCTGTCGGTATCCCTCCCCTTGCGTCTAGCGTCGCCATGCCATCACCATCCTGCTCCTCCTTACCCATCATTGATGATGCCACTCATGAGAGGTGGGTAAGTATACACCGACCAGTTTCCAAACGGGGCGATGAATCGCACCTCAGTTTTTGTTTTAATGGGTTGAGTTTGAGAGGGTAATATGACGAGAGTGGTATGATTCATAGATGCAATTGATGTTGAGGAGGAAGATGGTTTGGTATGCCGAGGATGATGAGCAATTGGATAGCGAGAGATTTGTCTCCATCACCCTCCCTCTCTCTATCTGTTTGGTGTTGGTGTGATGATGAGCAGTGATTACATTGCATACTTATATTAATGACAGGGATGTTGAACATGGAGAAGATGTCTGGTGAAGAGATGAAGATAAAGAGAGAGACACAGTAGGATGATGACATTTAAGAAAGATGGAGAGAAAGAGGGAGAGAGAAACAGTCACAACAGAGAGATTTGCGAGGAAATGAAAGAGAGGACATGCAGAAACATTTGATCTACCAATACAAGTATACAGATTGAAAAAAAAAAACATACTATGTAGTTACAGAAAGAACATGACAGACAAACATAGATGGATAGAGAAGTGCTTCTGAATCACAAATAGGTTTACAAACATTTCACACAGAGATAAGGGCGGTAGGTAATGAGAACACCATACATACTCATTACATACTTTGAGTAATTGAGAAAATTGAAGCGCAGAAACAGATAGAAGGAAAGGAACATGGCAGAAATGTTCAAGGGAGACAGAAATGGAAGATAAAGATAAAATATATATTTTAGAGAGAGAGAGAGAGAAAGAGAGAGAGAGAGACAAGGTAGGGGGAAGGTAAAGAAGATAATGCTTAAACTATTCAGTTGTTTAATTTTTTATACTACCTCTGTGGTCTACTAACTCTACTTTCTATATCTTATTTGATTTACTACTTTTTTCTTGTAATTTTAAACTACTTTTCCTCTCATCTACCTGTCATACATTCCTCTATAAGATTTTTTATTTGCTGAAAATTCTTGAGAATCCATCAATGATGAAAGTCTTTTTTCTTTCTACTATCATATTAATCATTTGCATGTCCTTGTAAAGCAGAGAGAATTCAGAGGGGCGTTAGAATACAAGATATCTCATTTGCTTTTCTATTTAGTTTTCTTGAAACGTAGTCGGTGACGATGCTCTTTTCTTGCAGTGGCACGGATCTCGTTTCGCCAGTCACCCCCAAAAATGACAGTTTCGATGGGGAGCGGACCCTCACGAAAAATATTATTTCCGAATAATGCCCCGGGCGTTCCCCCGCCTCGAAGGCATCCACAGACATCGCAGGGAAAAAAGTGCCAGCTTCACTCGGCGGCAGCGGCTCGATCATCTCTCGCTTTATGCGTTCATCTCGACGGTGTTGCTTGTATCTTTTGAAGCACCTGTAGAGCAAGAAGCCTTCCTAATTCAACAGTCCAATCTAATTTATGCCAAGTCTTATTCCATGGATTTCAGGCTCATCCTCCAAGAGTAATAACCCCGGTGTCATCAATATCCCGAACCATGAAATTCGCAGGGATGTCGTTTCCCCGATTCTCACTCGAGATAAGTTTCCAAGCTCGGTGACCCAATATTACCACACTTTGTATTGAATAGAGATCCCAAGTACCTGAATTTGTTCTTGCATGTCTTCCGCCATTTTCCTCTATTTTATCTCAAGCATATAGTTGAATTTGCATTTTGATTAAACTTGCAACGCATATCACGCCTCTCCTTTTCTCCACCACGATAATTTGATATAACACACGTATTCTTGACCTAATTCAATTTCGTCTCAGATTTTGACGGAAATTCCTTTCATGTTGAGGAATTTTATCCTTATTTAAGTTTTCTGTTTTCTCCTTCCTTTCATCCGTTGTCATCTTGTGATGAGAGTAAATTGTATTCAGTTTCAAAATATCAATGACATATATTTCTTGTATCCAGATATTGTTATATTCATTTGACATTTTCAGGATTATTTTTTGTGTTATATCTTATCGTGTATGAGCTTCTTCCATGGTTCTATTTGTTTTGTTTTGCTATTTTTCCATTTTTTTTCTTCATTCAAAACTTTGTAACCTCATCAGATTCATTGGATGTTCTTTAGATATTCTGATCGCAGATAAAACCCATTGCGGATTAAACCTGGTGTATAGTTTTGGTAACAAAAAAGGAATCCGCATAAAACCGATAAAATAAAGTCTCATGTTGTCCACATTGCACTAAAAGATGTGTGAGGGATCTTGTAATATTCCTTTCATAATTTCCTGTGAATTTCAGTGAAAATGTTTGAAAGAAACATATTGTAATGGTTTTTTTTTACCTTTGCCCCTACGCTCGCTCGCCAAAGGTTACCGCATGAACGGTGTGTAACGATCTGTGTGTATCACCCACACAAGAGAATCCTTATTGGTTTTCCACGTGAACGCTTAGTTGGTGTCGGGTCCCCGACTTTCCACGTTTTGTACTTATACAGTCTGTGTCAAATAAAATGGTACAAGTGGAAAACATTTTTTTATAGTATGAAGTTTAATCACAGCCTGCTATTGTTTGGTATTGTCAAAAAGCAGGAAGATCAGACTTTCACCTGCATTTTTTTTCATCACATTTGGTGTTGTAATTTTTGAAATATGACTAGTTTTCTACAATCAAGAAAAATCAATTTTTAGCATGCCGTCCCTTGCCTTTGTGTATAGGTTTCGCTTAATGGCCATAAAGTGCTCAATTTCGATTTGTTCCTTGTCGCACAAATTTTAGCATAACTTTTGTTTTACGAAAGGAAATTATACAGAACAAAGCGCATCAGCAAGGAAAATCTTTTGGCTTTACTTTGGTACCACATACACACATTATTTGAAAATAGTTCACACTTAAATAATTTTTATCCGACTGTACCATTTTTTTTTACACAGACTGTATTGTGAAATAAAGACACTAAAGCGAGATTTCAAGTAATAAAATTTTTGTTATTATAGTTATAGGATTCAATCTTTCATATTACATGTATTATCTAACTGTAAATCCAAATTAAATTTTTCCTTCTCCCAAAACTATACACCAGCTTTAAGTATAAACTGGTTACAGGTAAATGAGCTCTGTCTATCTGTACTCGCCCATGACAAGCTGGAATAATTGTTGAAGTATGTTTGAAACTGAATTATTGGCATAAAATTTTAAGAATTTGAAATTGCTCAGAATCTGTTTGAATGCCCCTCCTTTTTGCCATTATTTTACAAGGTAAATTACCGTATTTGAAATACAAGTAAAAGATCTTCATCTTGTAATTTACCTCCTTTATACCAAGCTAATGGTGATATATAAACTGGCTAGAAAGGCCATTTCATTTTGCTTTTTATGGCCTCTATAAATAGTAGGCCTATCAAAGTTTTAACTGTGTTAGCTGATAAAATAATTTCAGAAAGTGTTGGCAGCTAGCTTGCTTCCAATGTTTTGAAATATCAATATGGTATTGCGTTGTTATTGTCAGCGGAGTTCATTTAAGGTTCATAGGCACTGGAATGAAGGCCATGTTAAGCGGACCAAAACTAGTAAAAAAAAGTGAGGGAAAAAAATACTTGATTGGAATAATAATTAACAAGGGCATCTGATGCCTATTGTATTCATCGGTTGACCCATTGACTTTATAGAGGGTGTTGTTTGTCAGAGAGAGAGAGAGAGAGAGATAGAGAGAGAGAGAGAGAGAGAGAGAGAGAGAGAGAGAGAGAGAGAGAGAGAGAGAGAGAGAGAGAGAGAGAGAGAGAGAGAGAGAGAGAGAGAGAGAGAGAGAGAGAGAGAGAGAGAGAAAGAGGGAGAGAGACATTTGAAGAAGATGAGAGAGATGAAAGGAAAGCGAGAAAAATGAAGAGATTAAGGATTTGATTTTTTTGTCCATAAGAGAACAAGTATCTCTATCATTAATTAGTGACTTCAATCGGGGAGAAACATGGATAGATATAAACACTTCATGTTGAGAAAAAGAGCAAGAGGGGCTGAAAAGAGGGGTGAGATAGGTGGAGAGAGGAAAAAAAAAGAAATCTAGATATTGAAGAATATGAAAAGACAGTTATGAATAGAAATAGCGAGACGGATAGGAATAGGAAGAAATAGAGAGGGAGAGATGTAGAAAGGGAAGTAAAATGCTAGAAAATGACAGAGCTATACTTACGGCAAGGATTAGGATTCAAATCTCATTAATCAGAGTACTGAAGGGATATTAATTTAATAAGATGTCGCTGTCTGATTATGTGAAGCAATGTTTAAAAGTGATGAGTTGGATAACAATCATTGTCATATATTCAGTGTGTTCTTCTTTTCTAATATATATATATATTCTTGTTCCCCATCCACCGTAGGTCAGTGAAATAGGAAAGAGAACATTTTGATTCTTTTAATATATTCTGCCTCAAACTATTAACTGACAGTTCATTAACATGGATAAGAATATGTGATAACAACATGTCTGCAATGACAGTAAATGGACATTCTAAAAAAATGTTCCTCTGTAAACAGAATTTTATACTAACGGATTTGTTTTTTTAACCACTTGACTGCTGCATGGTGCTAACTGCAAAGTAGGGGTATGACCAGGTGGGGCTGGCGCAGACAGAGCAGACAAAGCTCAGACAATAGCATGATCACAAAATATTACGTAGTCTATGCACAGTGTACAAACGCCAACCACGTAATATTATGTGATCGCAGCCAAGTAGTTAATTTAGCAAATCACTTATTTTCTAATTTAAAGGGATTAAGTAGCTTTCAAAAACAAGAGCAATTATATCAAGATTAATAAAATTATATTGATCCAACAGTAAAAACAAACTACTGAAAGTTTCAGATCAAATGGAAGTCATTTACTACCTTAAAACAGTGTAACAAACAATGCCAAGCGTACAGCCGAACACCAGTACCCTCTGCTGATAGGCGCACCAGGCCGCTAGAGACGGGGGACTTTACAACAGGAAATGGGTGTGTGGAAAAGCACATGGTTTTATAAACCATCCGGTGTCGGTTTATAAATTTTGAGTATGAAATCATTGATATCTCGAAGGTAAAGCAAGCAATTAGCTTGCAATTTTGAAGAGATACCAGACTGACCTAAGTGTTTATAATTATGTTGGCAAAATAAGCTAAATCGAATAAATGTGATTTGAATATCATTCAATGTTACTGCATCCCTTTAACAAAACACTTACTTTATGCTTCAGGACTATATAGATTTTTCTGACTTTTCTATTATTTATTATTGGAAAATTGATAATATTAATATCAATTTGATTTTCTTTGTTCAAAAGTAAAATTACAGAGAAAATGACAGACTGTTAAAAAAAAAGGAAACAGAAGGATAGAAAGATAGGCATAGAGGGATGAAAGAAAGTGAAAGGGAGAAAGAGATAGATTGACAAAAAGAAAAGAAATACAAAGACAGACAGGGAAGACAGATAGAAAGATAGAGGAAGAACTACACCCTCCAACCAAAACAAAGAAGAGAAGAAAAATGAGATCTGGAAGAAAAACACAGACACCCTGAATTTTTGTTGTCATCTGTTCAGCTGCTGCATCCATCTCTGTGCTTGGCCCGGGGGCTGATGGTCTGTGTTCCAAACAATTGGCTGAAATAGGACGGGAAGTCGTGAAATATCCGGCTTTCTCCAGAAGAAGGGGGCAAGAACGACATCGTTCGTTGAACACCAGAAGGATGTTAAGTCCATGTAAGCGGATATGGGATAATGCCTTTCTGGCTCTCAAGCTTGTCATATGATGTATTGGAATTTTTTGACGGCTAACTCAGCGCTTATTAGGCAGTGAGTCACACGCCGATATGCAAATCAGTAAGATCTATACCAATTCAAAAACGGCATTAAAGTGATATGATAATTTATTTTGTGCCATTTTCCTCCCATTTTCCTGAGAATGAGAATTGGAGGTGTGGATTGGGTTTGGCCTCACGCCCTTAAGCTGAGGATATAGGGAAATAACTACTCTGATACACGGATATGACATCTCGATTCAGAGATGAGGGGAGGAAAGATGAATAGTCAAAATTAAAATAATTTTCCCCTCTTATGGGTACAGTATGGCTTGGATGCTGATTGATGATATTGTTTTGATTATTTTTTGTTTAATACAAGATTGCAATGAAAGCAAGTAAATGCTAATTTACTGTTTCTATGCCACTTTAATTTGTAAGAATAGTATCTTTCTCTGTCACTGATGATTTGATATAGTATATTGTGCAGTGTGAATATTAGAAATAACACTTATACCAATATGATAGAAGCAGTATTGTTGTTTTTCAAATCCCCTAGCATCAGCATTGAAAATAAAATGAATTGTTCAATTTTATAGTTTATTCACATAGTTTTGACTAAATTTGACAATGGCATTCATTTGAATTTTGTGAAAATTTATTTTCCTTTGATTAAGAATTCAAGATTATCTCTAACTAAAGCTCTTCTGTTTCAAAACAGAGAGTATATGCTGGTATTTGTTATTAAAGATTGCATCGTAACATGTCTCAGTTTGGAATCCATAATCCGTATTGTCATCTTTCATTAGACCTAATCCGTAAGTTTACTGTAATAAGAGATGTCCTACACATCGTTATCACTATAATGATTGCCTCTAATTAATACACCCCTGATCGTACAGGGAGAAATGAAGACGGCTCAACGTCTGCAACGTATTCTGTGAATTGGAGCATGACAGTGAAAGGTGCAAATTCTGGCTACTAGAGAAATGGGTCCGATTTGATAATTAGGTATTCTGGGCTTGATTAGCCAAGGGACAGAAGATGATATATCTATGTCACGAGTGATAGAGTGATAGAGTGAACGAGAGATGGAGAGAGGGGAGGGGTGTTGTGATGGCGGAGAGAGTCAGAGAGAGAGAGAGAGAGAGAGAGAAAGAAAGAAGCAGAGAAAGACAGAAAGGTCGACAAATGATGAGGACAGAGATGGAGAGGATGTGATGAGAGAAGTGCAAGATAGAGAGAGAGAGAGAGAGAGAGAGAGAGGGGGGGGGGGTTGGAGAGAAGGAGATAAAGGCAATATGAGAAATAGTGGGCCAGGGCAGAGAGAGAGACAAGAAAGGAAAAGCCAGTGAGAGAAGGAGAAGGGGTAGATGGAAAATGAGAGAGAGAGAGAGAGAATGAAAGATGGACATAAATGCAGAGAGAAAAAGAGAAGGGGGTAGAAAAAGAATGAAAGCTAGAAGAGAGTGGAAGAGAGATAGGGAAAAGAAAGTCACAGACAGAAATAGAGGAAGAGAGAAACAGAAGGGAAGAGGTACAGAGAGGAAGAATGAGAGACAAACGGAGAAATACAAGGGGACCACTAGAAAGAGAGAGTAAGCGAGACAGGGAGGAAGAGAGAGAGATGGAGAGAGAGGTAGAGAAGGATAGATAGAAGGATGGATGGTAGACGTAAATAGAGCAAGTGCCACGTATTAGGGCATGAAAATTGGAGGTGATAATGATGCGATCAACTAGGCGTAGATGAACATAATATGTAATGAGTGGGGATGGTTCTAACTCAAGGAGGTTAACAAGAAATCAAATAGAAACTAACAATCACAACAGGGACTCGTAACACCAGAAAATTTAACATCTCTCGGAAAATGGACAAAGTGGAAGATGTTTAAAGGGATGTAGTAACTTCCCAAAACAAGTGCAAAAGAGATCAGAATGAATAAAATTTTATTGCTCTGACCATAAAAACAAACTATTGAAAGTTTCAGATCAAATACAAGTCATTTACTATCTTAAAACAGTCAATTTTTAAACGAGGCTAAGGATACGGCGGCGCATGATTAATTCATACCACTCCATTGCAAGCTTAGCAGCCCGGTAGGCACGGGGACTTCATGACAGGAAATGCGGTGAAAACCACATGCGTTGAAACACTCGCGGTTGTTATTCGTGTCTCGGAAAGGGTTTCAAAATTTGAGTATAAAATCATGGATATCTCGAAAGTAAAGCATGCAAGTAGACTGTAATTTTTAAGGAATATATATACCAGACTGGCCAATGTGTTCATAATCATGTTGGTAAAATGAGCTAAATCCAATAAATTGCAATTTGAATATCATTCAATGTTACTGCATCCCTTTAATTTTGAGCGCAAAAGGCATCTTTGAATGAGTTTGATGTGAACTGAGTACATCATGTATAGAAATGTGAAATATTCAGTAATGATTAACAGATAGGAATAAAAGGGTGAAAAATCAGTAATGGGTAGAAATTAGGAATAGAAAGGTGAGAACATCAGTAATGATTATACAACAGAAATCGTACATGAGAGAGGATATAGTTTGCTATAAGAATGAAGCTGTGAAATATAGAATAATTGGAACACTTGAACTAGCATATCTTCTGTTGAGAGCCAGAAGGGTGTTATTGCATCTATAAGATGTTCCGTTGACAACTAGAAGGGCGCTATTGCTGTACAAAGTCAATGGTAATAGCACCCTTCTGGTTCTCAACGGAACATCTTTGATCTGTAATAGCGCCCTTCTGGTTCTCAACCGACGATATTGTCTGTCCTAAGCCAGAAGGTTATTAACACAATTTTATAAAATAACGCCATTGTTGAGATGATATCAAATCTCCATAGCAAGAAGGGCATGGCTGTATTCTGAGGGTATGTGTGTAACGCCATTGTGGCTCTCAGCAGTTGACATGTATTTCAACACTTATGGAATGAAGAAATAGTATGATTTTTGATTGAGAAACAGTTGAGCAGTGAAGATGTATTAGAGCATGAATCAGATCTATTATATTACTGGACTCCTACAGTTATACCAGAAGATGAGTTACCAGTAGTATAAAAGAACAGACCCTTGTCTGTTATAATTTGTGTAATGAGGTCTGAATTGTAGATGTAGTATATCTCATAGCTGCTCCTGCTTTTTTTTTTTACTTTGCTAGTGGGAAGATTGGCTATGCTTCACCCAAGGTGCAATATGCTTTGTTAAATTGTTTGATTATTTTATTTGAGTATGTGAATTGTAGACTATCTAGACAAAACCTTTTTTCTATCTTCTTTTTCTGTAATCATATATTTGTATCCTTTTTAAAAACCCATGTTTACATCAAAAGTTTTATTTATATTTACATATGAGAACATCAAAAACAATTAACTCAATTAGGAGTCTAAAAAAATAAAACACTTTGATACTGAAGATTCAAGTCTGTTCATAACTTACAGAAGAATTATTGACTCAAATATAAAAAAAAAAGAAAGAAAGAAGAAAAGAGTTTTATCCACATCGAGCTCTTCTTTCAGTAAAGGTGGGAAAACGTTGGAACTGCCATAAACACATAGGCCTATTAAAGAGTGTGTTCAATGTCCAGTTTCAAATTTATACGCCAACATGAATCATGATACAAAACGCTGATATAAAGAGAAACAAAGTGTGTGTTCATTGTCCCCCATCCCCGGTCGTAAAAGTAAACGTGTTTCAAATCTCGATTCGGAGGAAAATTTAAACGCCAAAAAAGATGCGTTTTGAAACACAATCAGCTTCAATTTTACGACCTTGAGCACCACGATTGCAATGAAATGCGACACTGAACAGGATTGAGTTTTCAAACATGTTTAAATGTGTTCTCGCTTCCGGTGCAAGTGAAAAAAGGAGAAGATGTTTTTTTTGAGAGCGGGGAATTTAAAGACGATGGAAATATAATCAGCTTTAAATTTTTGACACTGAACGGTGCACCGCTCATCGCGTTTGTGTTTGTGTTTTGTAATTGCGTTTTGTATCATGATTCATGTTGGCGTTTGAATTTGAAAATGAACATTGAACACACCCTAAACCTTGTTGCCACTAAACATACTGCCCAAACTTCCAAAAGTCAGGCACAAAAGAAAAATAGCCAAATTGATAATTTTATTCACTATTGAATATCTTACTGTAATGTTGTAGAAATCAGAGATGCCAAGTTCAAAAAAAAATTTTGCGTGAGATCATTCACATCGTGTTTGAAAGCAGTGCGCACGCGGCGCGCGTTACCACATGTGCGCGCGCGCAGTAATATTTTGTACACAAAGGAGGCCCGCGCGCGCGCACGATACACATGTTTCACAGAGTAAGCTATCTTGCATAGAACGATCGCCTGCATGAAAACATCGCACTCGCAGGGATTGATGCGCGACAAATCTGCCGATATTCAGGGTTTTGAGACTCCAAAATGGTAAAAAAAATCTATAATAATGCTACTTTTTCTCATTTTGCGTGAGAAATGGGGTGTTCTGCGTGAGATCGTGAGACGGACCCGAAATGCGTGATTCTCACGCAAGATGCGTGAGACTTGGTAGCTCTGAGAAATGTTCCTAATAACTATCCCCATACTCACTTTGAAAAAAAGGTGATATTTGAACATTAAAAAGAATGCTTTCAAGATATTTCCTTTTAGAATTAGAAGGTAAATTATTAATGCCCTACTTTCTATGTTTGAAATCCCCATTGAAATTTACTCTTGTGTAATAGACAACTGAAATGTACTATGGAAATGCCCAACATGGCAAATTGGCCAAATGTATTACATTATAAGATTAGCACTGGAGTGACAAGCTATTGAACTTGGGCAAGGATTCAGATTTCCTGAGAAAAATCAATAATTGTTGGAACCTCTTTTGGTACAGTGACAGGAATGTTTATGCATATCTACAATGTTTTCTGCTGAATTTCAGATAAGAAAAAAAGCCAAAGTGTTACATTCTGTATTTTCTGTCTTGCTGATGTTCAGGTCATGCCCAATTTTGTGTACTTTCTTGGGGAAGGTTATGAGCTGCGAACCAGATATTTCAGAGAAATTTGAGTTGTTGTTTTGGAAGCAGGGTAAATTGGGTGTCTGATTCCAGCAGTAGCTCATGTTAGTGAGAGGCAGACGCAGCGGGGAAGAAGCTATGTGAGGACATGAATGTGACTCGTGCAGCTCTGACAGGACTGTCGATCTTCATGACATCAACAGAAGGAAGAATTTCAAAGAGATTGCAACTTGATGTGACAGTGATGCAACACCCCTTGTTGTTCAGGTCAGCATGAAAAATAATATTTCCATTTTTGGGGCTATTTTTACAGATGCATGATCTCTGGTTCTGGTATCTTATCGAGGATCTATTGTATTGGGAAAGTTAATTATTGTGAGCTTTGAAATAATTTAGGTAGAATATTATAGTAAAAAGGTCCACTGCAAAGGATTGCTCTTGAAATCCCCTCAGTGCATAATATGACCCCCCCCTCCCCCTCACCCCAAAAAAAAAAAAAAAAAATTACAGTTTGAAATGTTTGGGCCAAACATTTGTGTGTAGTCCCGTATCATGTATTTCTGTGTGCATGGCATGTGACTGTCAGTATAAGTACAGTCAAGGAGCTTCAAACACACCTTCGTACAATTGAGTCAATTTTGTTCAAGCATTGTAATAAACTCCTGAATAATTGTTGGTGACTATATGAACCTACATGCTATCTTCACCAAATGAATAACCGGATTTTGTAAAAATGGGATGAAAAAAAACAAAACTTTTTTTATCTTGGGATCCAACAGGTTAATGCGTTCAGTGACCTGGCTAGTCCGATGACAAGCGGAGAAATACAAACATGCTAATAGCCTCACAGTAGGCCTACTGCAGTCAATTGTCCATACTCGCTCTGTCACCACCGTCCCACAAACCAAGAGAATTTTCATGGAAATAATGGTAGCCTTTGTTTGAAGTGCAGTATAGTCATGCAAGAATGTCCAAAAGTCCTATTTGTAATCCTAACCTAAACCGTAATTTTAAACCAAACCCTAGTCATAACACTAACCCTGATCCTAAATTTAATCCTAATATGACTGCACATGTACTATTTTTTGGCTCCCTTTAATCACCTGTAATCATCAGTGGCGGATCCAGGCGGGGGCGCAGGGTAGGGCCTACGCGCGCCCCCTCTATAATTCAAAAAGCACTCATTGACTTTACATGTTAAAATGGGAAAATTTCGGCTTATTAAGCCTATTTCGGGCCTGGCGCCCCCTCTATAATTAAATTCTGGATCCGCCACTTTTCATTTACATGTATGAGACATTAATGCTGTATCCCAAATGTTTTTAGTCACTGATGTCATCAATAATGAATAAACCTAATCAAATCAAATCAATTTAAATAAACAAAAAAATATTAAGATTAGAGAGATTTTTTATGTCATCACACATTATGACTTCCGGCAGGAATTTAATATTCTTATTGGATAAATAAATGTGATATTAACATAGACTTGAACTTCTCTGTCTGTCGAGTCTGCTTGTTTTCCAAAATAGCACATGTAGGTTGAACCATAAAGCCAACATTTCAATAGATAACTCTCTGGATAAACCAGGGCAGGCATATAGTAGAAAAAATAAGTTCTGAATTCACAAGACTATTGGTTACCCTGGAGTGTAGGAATTGTCTTTCAGCAGTGCTAATCCTAAAAAAAATGCTCTCGAACTTGATTGAAAGGTCCCTAAAGTTCGCCTGGCGCTGGCTCGCCTTGCCGGTATTGCCAACAAAAACTTTACTCCACGTTTCTTCCGTCTGTTTGGGTTTCTGCGGTTGGCTGGTTGGTCGGTTGGTCGGTCGACGGTGGTACGATGATCGTTTATGACCCACCATTCTTTGGGTTTTCTTTTGGTGCTGTGTGGTGTATAGGAATGCAAGGTTCTGTGGTTTTTTTCAGGGTGGAATAAGAGGGAATCGTGAAATCTGGTAAAAAGTGAAATACTTAAATTATATTTGTGACTTGCAAGCTTTCTCGATCATGATCATGAGGAAGAATATTGCTCAGCAGTCGTGTTCAAGTGCTCAATGAATAGGCCTAAACTTTGAATATGACTAGATATAGGCCTAGTTTATAACTTTGAACCAAAGTTTTATGCAACATTGTTTTTATAGTCTTATAAGATCGAGGCTCGTATGGTAGATATAGTTTCACTTCTGTTGATAAGGAAAAATGAATTCTCTGCTTGATTATAATCAAGCCAGATTTTCTTACCAACGTGTGCACTTAAGTGTAACCATAATACCAGGGAGAAAACATAATCATCAATTTTTTTCTTGTCAAATAATAATTAGGGGGGCCTATTATTTAAAAACATGATTTTAGCAATACCATTTCTAGAACTCATTTTTATGTTTAGATGGATGAATGATGGTCATAATTTATTAAATTTTTCATTATGGAGAACTAAATGAAATAACAATTTTAATGACAAAAGTTTTATCACAGTCCGCTCCTTTTGTATTGAGCAAGGATACAAGATTCCTTAAAGGGGTGCAGTAACATTGAATGATATTCAAATTGCAATTTATTGGATTTAGCTCATTTTGCCATCATGATTATGAACACATAGGTCAGTCTGGTATTCCTTAAAAATTGCAGTCTACTTGCTTGCTTTACTTTCGAGATATCTACGATTTTATACTCAAATTTTCTAACCCATTCCTGGATGCTTTACAAAACCGTGTGCGTTTCAACACACGTGGTTTCCACCGCATTTCCTGTTGTCAAGTCCCCATGCCTACCAGGCGGCTAAGCTTGCAACGGAGCGGTATAAATTAATCATGCGCGGCCGTATCCTCAGCCACGTTTGAAATTTCACTGTTTTAAGATAGTAAATGACTTGCATTTGATCTGAAACTTGCAGTTGTTTGTTTTTACGGTCAGAGCGATAGAATTCTATTCATTTTGATCTCTTTTACACTTGTTTTTGGAAGTTACTATCCTGGTCCCAATTCCAAACAGTCTTGAATGAACTGATTTGGTCAGTATCCTCAGTATAAGCCAATATTTTCGCGTACAGATATTTTTCGTGATTTTGGACTAGTTGGGGAAATTCGCAAGAGCAAATTTCGCGATTTTGGTGATGACTTCATTACTATAAATAGCCTTGTACTGAAGTGGAAATTTTCTCGATAACCAACTCGCGAAATTCGCGAAAATAAAGTCACTGTGAAAATAACCACTTATACAGTATAATGAGTAAACCTACTATGAATTATATATGGTATATTTTCTTAGGTGAACTATTTTGTTGGTAGATAAGGGTCTGCAAAAGATATACTAAGCACTGGTGGCCATAACTTCTTGTCAGAATGATTGTTGCCTGCTTGTCATGGTATTTCTGTACACACATAAAATCTTGTGGATTATGCCATATAAGATGTGACACATGGCCCATGGCCATTAGTAGTCTCTCTAATCTGACCTTATTTCTTAAAGTTATGATGTCAACAATCTCTATAGTCGCTACTCTTTCTTTTCTGTGATAACTTTTTTATATGTTATAAAAGAATGAAGTTTTTGAATGTTTAACAGAAGAATGAGATTTGGTGGATGTTTCACTATATTAAAAGAGACTGAAAAATGTAAAGTTGCCTGACGCTAACATTTTTTTTAATGATAGATTTTTTTTCTCAAAATCTTAGGGACGCTTAAATTGGGTGGCTAGACAAAAGAAAGGATATAACTTGAACTTTATTGTTTATAGATGATGCCCTTTTTTGTTTCTCCAAGTCTAATTTGTAAGCACTATGAAAAGTAATAATGATGATCCTAATACTAAAGTGATAGATTTGAAAATAATACTAATGTCCATGATTTTGAAGATAACCAACCCGTGGAAAGGATGATAAATCTATTATGGCTGTTGTTACTGTGTAAAAACATGTACTTTTAGTTTGTAGTAGGGAGGTAGTAGCCTGTTGTGTCCCTCTTCAAACTACCAAAGATATGATAATGTAGGCCTACATGTTACTGCACTCCAATTCCATGCCAATAGAAATAGATTTTAAACCTGGTGTATAGTTTTGGGAACAAAAAAAAAAATCGGCATAAAACCGATTAAATATAGTCTCATGTTGTGTCCAACATTGCCGCTAAAAAGGACAGCTGTGAGAGATTTTGTGATATTCCTTCACGATTTCCGGTGAATTTCAGTGAAATGTTTGAATCCAAACACAATTTGTAACGGTTTTGAGACCTTTGCTGGGTTGTCCTGTCCCCCGAATTTCCCGCATGAATGGATCGTAGCGATCTGTGTGTATCACCACACAAGAGAATCCCCCATTGGTTTTCTATGTGAACGCCGGTGCACACAAAGCTGAGTCGGGTCCCCGTCTTATCTTTTTTATACTATTAATATCGTGAAATAAAGACATTAAAACGAGATTCATGTATTATAACTTTCTTTTTACAGTTATAGGATTTAGGCTTTGCATATTATCTACTGTGAATCCAAATTAAATTTTTCCTTCTCCCAACACTATTACACCAGCTTTAAGAACTTGGTTTGTGGTCTGAAATCCTAGGACTGTATGGCACAGAAATATGATTGATATGTCAGTAGGGTGCTGTAGAAGTGATGATGGACATGCTTGACCAATATACTGGACATTATATCTCTATTTCCATGACCAAATCTCATCATGATTGCTGCCAATAATTCAAAGGCACAGTTTATAGCAGGAGGGTGTGTGTGATATATGTCATGTCATGGTTTACATATAGTTAGCCCCCCCCCGTCCTCCGTGATTTACTATCTCTCTCTTCCTCTGTCTTCCCTCTTCTTCCTTACAATTTCTCTTGTTCCCCCCCCCCCACATCTATATCATGATGTGTCTGCTTCTCTCTTTCATTCTCTCCCCATTTCCCCTCAACAAAAACCTTTCTTGTTTTCCTGCATTATTTATTTTTCTATTATTCTTCACACTCATCCTACTCTCTGCCTATCTCTCTATCTCCTTTTTTTCTTTGTAGTTTTATACAATTATGAATTTTTGGGAGCATTTTCGTTTGTGTGGGAATCAAGATTTATGAAAAGTAAAACACCAGGAAAAAAAAGCTTACTGGGAACATCTCATGTCGCAAAACGCGCCTACTTATTCTTGATATTCATCAAGAAGCTTTCATGATTCGCTCTGTATTAGCTTCTACCCATATTAGGACAATTACCCCCGGACAATTACCCATGACACCTACCCCCCCCCCCCGCAAATAGGGTTAGTGTTTACTGTTAGGTGTAGGTTAAGAGTAAATTTTAGCAGGGTGGGGGGCGGGTTGTTTGTCATGACCCGATATTAGTTTCTATATGTGTCTTGTAAGAATTTAGCCCCCCCCCTCGCCCGCAACCAAAATTAGGTAAACAAAGAAGAGTAAAAATGAACAAAATAATCAGTTTATCCAGAGCAATAGAGTTTTAAAGTCATGATGCACTTAACATCACGAATAGATGCCCATTATCTCCCGGTTTATCTATCTGCCATGGTGGGAGGAGGCTTAATATAGAACGATGTATACCAACACACTAATTGGAAGATTACATCATTAATGTACTTAGTCTGTTTTTATTATTTTATTGTGTGGTACCATTATAACCTGGGTGTTCACCATTCAGATTGTTTATGTTAAAGGAAGCGACCACATACATAAGAGCAAAATTTCATTTTGGAAGACCCCCAAAATATTTTGTACTAGTGTGCTTTCATTGCTTTAGATGTGTTAGAATACTGCAATGAACTCTCTGGCATAAATAGATTTGTGATAAAGTATGTTTAAAAACTAAAAAGGAGTGAAATAATTTCGTCCCCATGACCCAATATCAATGGGATAGAAATTCCCGTGACGCACTCTGTAGTTTGAATTTTAAATTTAGCAAAATTAGTTTAGTTTAGTTCAAAATATCAACTTATCATATAGAATTTATTCATTTGATTATTACAATGACAATGGCTCCAATTTACTTTGAATGGCTTGTGACAAAATAAACCCATAATTGGGTCAATTTGACCCTGCATTTCTTCAGAGTGTAAACCTCACCAGGCCCATGGAGTTCAGGGGCCGCGAAGCAGGGGGGGGGGCTGGGGGCTTCAGCCCCCCCCCCCCCCCCCCCCCCCTCCCACTTTTGTCAGTAAATATGTACAAAAACTAAAAAATTGGCCATAGATTTGTGATTTTTAGCTTGTTCAGCCCCCCCCCCCAACTTTGGCTCATCCCCACCACTTTCAAAAATGCTCCGCGGCCCCTAGAGTTCATTTAGCTATTCCCGATTATAAAGATACATCATCTCTCCATCATCTATCACCCTACTTGCCTACTGTACAACTAATACAAGAGTAGGCCTAAACATATTATGATCATTCAACTGGTATCGAAGATCAATTGATAGACTTGTTCGCGATGCTCATTTGAGTGCCTTTAATTTTCATAGTCCAGCCTGTCAATCATAGCTATAGGATGCTAATGAAACAATTACCCAATACATACTTAATGGATGAGGTGGAGCAGGGAGGGAGGGAGGGCGGTAAAGAGAGGAGAGAGAGAAAGAGAGAGAGCGTGGTGGTCTGACCATATTATGTAGAGAACATGATCATGATGATAGAAGAGAAAGGGAGACACACAGCTAGAATAGTAGTATAGAACACATAGAATAGAGAGAGAGAGAGAGAGAGAGAGAGAGAGAGAGAGAGAAGATAGAATGAGGAAAAATGAGAGAGGGAGATGAGATGAAGAAAGAAAGAATGTATGGCCGAGCAGTCAAAGATGGAAAGAGAGGAAGACAGAAGAGGAAAAAGAAAAGGAAAGTAATGGAGATGGAGAAGGAGGGAAGGAGTGAGAGAGAAAGACAGAGATAGAGGGGATAGGGTTATGGAAAATTGATGAATAAAGATCATAGAATGAATTGGAGTTTTGAAGGTAAGGCTACTATCTGAATTGATGTTTATGGATGTTTAGATTGGATGCACTTCATCTTATTAACACACTAGGCGATGCTGCACTAGCTCGAGCTAAAAAATAGCGCGCTAATTGGTGGATCGGGGAAACAAAAAAGCCTGACAAAAAGAAACCTGTCCTGCACTAGCTCAAGCTATTTTAAAATTTCGCTATAACGACCAGACCCAACCTTGAACAAACAAGCCAGATGTGTATTGAGCAACTGGTAACTACCGCTAGCTTCTACACGCACAGGTGCATGATTTCGGATTTAGCTCAAGCTAGTGCAGCACCGCGCAAAATAGCGCACTATTTCATGCCAAAACCGCAAACCTGCTCAGGTTTTTTCAAAAAACCTAAGATGACTTGGGTTTGGATTTTCTCCAAATTAGCACGCTATTTGACCACAAAGTCGGAGCTGCTCTTATCGAGCTAATTTATAGCATCACAAATAGCGCGCTATTCGAAATAGCTTGAGCTAGTGCAGCAGCGCCTATTGTTATGATGCTATAGTCCATTAGCAACCACTATCTGTTGCCGTGTCTCTAGTGGCGTATCCAGGATTTTTGAAATAGCGGGGGCATATAAGGCAAATTTGAAAAAAAAGGGGCAGAGTAGGCGATATATGTTTTTGTTAGCATGTATTGCTCAATGTGTGATTCTAAAAAAAAATAGATGTGGCATGCACCCCTTACACCCCCATGGATACGCCATTGTGTCTCTATCACATCACCCCCCCCCCCCCCCCTCTCTCTCTGTCTCTCTCTGTCTCTCTCTCTCTCTCTCACTCTCACTCTCTCTTCCCTTCCTTCTCTCCCCAGCTTTTCATTTTCTCTCCCATCCTCATTACTTACCCTTCCTACTAATCACTCGTCCATGTACTTTATAAAACCATTGATGAAATTTCGTCATGCACTTAACATTTGATTTGAGCTTGGGAGATTGAAAACAGTAGCTCATAAAATAATTGGATACATTTTCCGTAAAAGCTGGGTCAGCCGGAATAATCAACTTGCATAAATTGATAGACCAAATTGAAGTGCTCTTTTTCCCCCCTTTATTTTTGTCTTCGTATTTTGTTGGGTGGGGAGGGAGGGTGTAATTACTAGTATGTTGTGTCGGAGGATATATTCAGCAAAACAGCAGGCCTATATATGAATGTGATAGAATTTATATAAATGTAGAAATTTCACTTGTATTTTGATTTTATTTGTGTATGTTTTTTAGTTTCTATCTTTCTTGTTGGCCCTACATTTCTCAGGAAGTACATTTTCTAAACCAAGATTGCCTGGCAGATAAATTTTATATGTAATTTTCAACAAGGTTTGATGGATTTTCTGTGATATTTCTTTTCATGATAACATAATAAAATATTATCTTAAATACTGTACAATGCCATGTGGCTATAAACGACAATGGCATATCTTCTGATGGGTGACCCGACATTTGCTCCTGCGACAATTGCTCCGGGCTTTATCTCGTCTAAGATATAGGGTTAGGGTTAGGGTTGTAATAGGGATTTATATTAGGTTTAGGGTTAGGTTTAGGGTAGGGTATAGTGTAAAGTCCCTGGTTGAAGTTAGTCATTCGATTAGTGTATGGAATTTATAGCGGAGCAATTGTCGCCGGAGCATATGTCATGGATTCCTTCTGATGACATGTACTATATGTAACCATTAATAATTCTGTGTAGAGCTAGCAATCTGTCTTAATCATTTATGTGTCAGTATTTTTGTTTTTGTTTTTAACACAACATACAAACAAACAAATAAAACTCATAAAGAAACTCAAAACTATGGTATACCATTTATCTGTACTTTCTGGCCATCTAAAAAATTCTAGGTTATTACATTACTTGGGCAAAGTCGATGGGAGGAGTTGGGGTTTTTGGAAGTCTGGTTAATGTTTTGTCCATTACATACTTATTATCTCATTGTCAAGTTAACCTACATACCTGGGTCTTACTGGGTCTAGGTCATTATCAATGTCATTGTCAATGATAATGTCAACGTCAAGTGATGTGTGGTGATTGGAGGGATGTAACACATGGTGGTGTAAGCATTCGGACAACTTGCCTATTCATCAGAAATAAATTATTCTATGCCCCCACCTTCCCACCTTTTCATACCCCCATTATTTGTTAGGGGAGATTAAAAGGAACTATTTACTTTTGTACTACCATTCCTCTTTGTATTCAAAATGTAATTTTTATAATGTTGGGCCTATATGGTTGCCTAAGAATTTATGCTAGGCCTGCTCTAAACTCAAACCTAACATAGCACCCTATCGCAACCTAAAAAGGGGGGTTGCACGGGGCTCACAAAGGTTTTGATAATTGTGATTTGGAAAGTCCAAAGCTGTATTTTTATGTGGCAAAAGCTTTTGATGCATTAAAAAAATTTTTGGACTTTCCCAAATCAGAATTCGCAAAACCTTTGCAAGCCTTGTGAAACTCCCCCTTAACTTATTATCAATAAAAAAATATATACAAAACAGAGCAACTGCCACCATTATATCAATCAATTGCACCATACGTATAGTCATAAAGATTTCTGGGGTCTAGTGGTTATGTCTGTATACTAGCTGGAAATCACAAGGTGTAGGGTTCAAATTCCGGCCCTGGCCTCACCAACTTCCTTTAGCATGACATTAATTTCCATGTGCCACTCTCAATCCAGGTGAAGTAAAATGAAAATTGTTTCATTGTTGGCTGAAATGGCACCAGAATGTTCAAAAACATTGTTCCTTCTCATGAAGCGTATGTTGAAATGAAGTTAAGTAACTCTTCAGTAGCGGACGCAGACCGGAGTCACACAATGAAATTAACGGGCCCATGCATAAACATAATATAGTCGCTTTTGTCACCAGACAATTAGGCCGCCGAAATGCATTCAATTAGATTTTCTTGGATCCGCGCCTGCTCTTAAAGGTCTTTATTTGTTTATAAATCTGTGACGGCAACTATCTTCAATGTAATTTCTTGAGCAATATTGCATCCATATTTAAATTTTTAGATTTTGAAATCAGTGTTACTACATTGTTGTTTGTTGTTGGGCAAGGGGGGGGGGGTTCTTGCTACTTGTAATTTCACAGAAAAAATTCATCTTGTGACTCATCCCTAATTTTACAACTACATATATGTAATCAAGTCAAGATTGAAGTAGGTTGGGGTACAGTGATAATAGTTTCCTTTGTATAGCAAGACTTTGGTATGCTTATGCTAGATTTTTGAAGAAAGAACAAATAAATACACCTTGAAGATAGAGGATTAGTATCGCTGGTGACTCATTTTTTTACTCCTTTGAAGTTATGTAGGATTACAAACGATAAGAAGAAATAGAAAAGAACGCTTTTGTGAAACGAATGGAATTTCATGGTACCTAACTTCTTTTGAAAATATTTCTCTTTGTAGATTCTTTTTTAGCCCTGACCTTGTAAAGTAGTGCAGGTGTACAAAATATTTGAAGAGCGTACATGCAAAAGGGATTAAATCCACTCCCGATGAAAATTGAGTTATTGATATCATGTCATTGTTCAGGTACGTACCCGTCTTTGAACAAAAAGATTTTCTTAAATGTTGATTGCAACTGTAAGAAAATGCATTTTGAAATTTCCCTTTTCCATAGACACGTGTTCAAAATCTGGTTAACAAATGCCATTTCCTCTGAAGTTATAAAAGTGGATTTAGTCCCTTTTGCATGTAAGCTCTTCATTTGCGCAATGGGGGAGGATAAAGTTTTGCTTTATTGCTTCATGAAATTGAAAAGTCAATGTCAAATTAGAATTCTATCATTTCCTTGCATTACAA
>CALNVZ010003434.1:40696729-40748908 GCA_940671915.1 Paracentrotus lividus | reverse complement strand
GGAATTCCAGTATGTTAGATATATAAGAAATATGATATTAATTTATGAAAAGAACTACAATGCCTCTCAGATGATATCATCTTATTAACTCGAGTCTTAAAACTTTTTTGAAAATTTATATCACTGATTTAGGAGTTGAGGTCTCGTGGTTGGGTTGCAGGACTGTTGTACACAGGGTAAGGGCCGCCATAGGAAAATTTTGGGCCTCCTGCATACTCCTGCGGCATACTTGCTGCAGACCTGCCGCAGGTTTGCGGCAGACCTGCCGCAGGTTTTCACATGCAAATTAGATTCTGTCGCTGACCTGCCGCATAGTCTTTCAGCATGATGAAAAGTGTGTGGCAGGTCTGCAGATTTACCCATAGGAAGTTTTGTGCCTGCCGCAGACTCTTGTGGTAGACTTCCCGCAGACTTGTGGCAGACTTGCCGCAGATTTCACATGCCAAATTAGTATTGCTGCAGCCCTGCCGCAGACTCTTTCAGTATGAGAGAGGTCTGCGGCAGATCTGCCGCAGACTCTGTGACATGAATATTTCATATCCAGTAGTAAAGAAATTTTCTGCAGCAGACCTGCCGCATACTCTTTCAGTATGAACAGAAAGTCTGTGGCAGATCTGCCGCAGACTCTTTATCATGAATATTCATACCACATAGGAAAAAAATCAGCCTGCTGCATACTGCTGTGGCTGCCTTGCCGCAGACTTGCCGCTGCCTTGCCGCATACTCTTTTTAGACCAGTGACCCATAGGAAAATTTGGGCCTCCGCAAACTCCTGCGCATACTGTCACTGGTCTGCGCAGGACCTGCCACAGGTTTCACATGCAAATTAGATCATGTCGCAGGACCGCCGCATACTCTTTTATGAATATTCAATTTCTATACTTGCCACATACTGCCACATACTCTTTCAGCATGATTTAAAAAAAAACTGCGGCATACCCTTATCATGAATATTCATATGCTACTTTCTTTGTCGCAGACTTGCTGTATACTCTTTCAGCCATGATAAAAATTTGTGGTAGGTCTGCAGCATACCCTTATCATTCTGCAGCATAGTATTATTTTTCATTTACCCCCAGACTGGCTCTGGCCCTGCCTGTCCCATTCCCGGCCACACTCTATTCTTAGAACACTCCCTGCTTATATAACACCACCTAAATCTAAAACAATTTTGCACAGTTAGTCGAAAGTAACACCCTTACTGATTTCTTTCTTAATTTAAATTTTTTTTGCATACATTACATTACATATTCAGAAGCTCCTGCAAGTGCAATTATAGACAGGTTCAAAAAAATTTAAACTGATGATAAAATCATCTTTTCTTGCCGCAGATTGTCGCATACTAGTATGCCAGAAAAAGTCTGCTGCAGACTGTTTCTGTGGCATTACTAGTATGCGGCAAGTTCTGCCGGAAACTCTATTCTGCAGCATACTCCTGCATACTCTTTGCCGACAACTTTATATGCGGCAGGTCTGCGGCAGGTCTGCGGCAGGTCTGCGGAGGCTCGCTGCAGTCTGCAGCAACCTGCCGCATACTTTTCATTTCCTATGGGGTTATATGGAAAGTTTGTGGCAGACCTGCTGCAGACTATTATATTTTCCCCTTTTCCACCGCAGACCTGCCGCAAGACTCTATAACTTTCCAATTTTCCACCGCAGACCTGCTGCAGACTGTATAACTTCCAATTTTCTGCCGCAGACCTGCCTGCAGACTGTTCCTGCCGCAGACTGGTATGCGGTAAGTCTGCAGCCAAAGATTCTTTCTGCCGCATACTCTGCCATACTCTTTGCCGCAGACTTTTAGTCTGCCACAGATCTGCGGCAGATCTGCGGCAGACTTTCTATTTTCCTATGGGTACCCTTTATCATGAATATTCATATGCTACTTCCTTTTCGCAGACTTAATTTTCCCCTCTTTATCCCCAGACTGGCCCTACCTGTCGCATTCCTGCCACGCTCTATCACAGAACACTCCCTGCTTATATACACTATCTAAATCTGAAACATATTGGTCACAGTTAGTAAAAAGTAGAAGGCCTACAGGTACACCTATACTCATTTGTTTCTTATTCAAGTTTTTATTTGCATAATTACATAACAAATGAAAATTCCTGTGGCATAATTTGAAGTTATCTTAAAACATTTGAGTAGTTTTCTATGGCATACTTCCCACACACTTTATGTAAAAATAAGATGATCTTTTTCTTGCCGCATACTAGTATGCCGGAAAACAGTCTTCTGTAGACTGTTTCTGTGGCGCACTAGTATGCGGCAAGTCTGCCGGAAACTCTTTTTCTGCAGCGTACTCCTGCATACTCTTTGCCGCATACTAAAAGTATGCGTCTGCTGCAGACCTGCCACAGACTTTTCATTTTCCTATGGGGGTTCAACTCTTGGTCTCTTCAGTAATGCCTGAAGCAAAACATTTATCTAAATTTGCCACTCTCATCCCAGGTTGAATTCCTGGTTATGGAACACTACCACTGAAATGACGTCACTATGACTCATTTCCATCTCAATTTTTCATGCAGAAGAGAGAAAATGGACATAATGAATGTCAGAAAATTACCTGAAAAGGAAGATTTTGACATTTATGAAGCATTACATTTACCAACTCTCAACATCAATGAAAATTGAACTTTATTGATCACCATGTCCATTGAGAGAGCTCATCATTGGATATTATGAATAGTAGTATAAAATGACTATAAAGGAAGATATTTCTATTTTCTATGTGATTATTCAAGCATTTCTATAAGGAAGAGAAGGGGTGTAGGGCCTCTCCCACTAAGCCCAGGTACGTTTGATTGATTCCTTCTCATCTCCTCATCAATATAATTGCGTAGGATAAAATTGAATCACTCATTCGTATCCTTCTACAATGCACCTTAGTGATTTGACAAGTTTCGACAAGGCACCATAAGAATAGAGAAACATCATTAAATGGTTGATTTATTTTCCATAGGAGAATATATTTTTTCATTGCCAAGGCCATGCATTGTTTGGTAATTGATTTCAGCTGTTAAAAACAAAATATTATGTTGTTACCTGTGTATTGGAGTAGATAGGTTCTATATATGATTCATAAGGAGGGGGGGGGCTCTCATGGGGTCAAATAAAAGTCCCAAAATTAAGGGCCATACCGAATGATGATGTCTAATGCACATGAATTTCCTTTCATTTGTCAAAATCTTTTCTTTTGTAAAGTTAAAAAAAAAAATCATGTTAAGGATCATTCTGCAGGTCTAAAACACTCACAACAACTATTCTGATAAACTTCTGATTAAAGATTTCAGAAGCTGTTATAAATTTGGTATCCTAGCAAATAGAAGACAGGAACAGATCTAGAAGTAGGATAGGCCTGTCCCTACCCGTACCCAGAAAAAAGCCCCCCCCCCCCCCCCCCTATGGGAATAATGCTCCCAGATGGCTAAACAAGAGGTCCTATTATTAAAATCTTGAATCAGCTAGCCATGCAGGTTCCTTATACAAACCCTAGATTAGTTCAGATTCTAAACAATTTTATTGTAAGAGCAATCCATCTTGCTGCCAACCCGAGAGAGGGCGCGATCCCCGAATTGTACGGGCAAAAAAATATAAAAAATTCTCGCCCGTATGATTCGGGGTCGCGCCATCTCTCGGCGGCCGAGATGTAGTTAAATATCGCAATGCAATAAAATCGTTCAGAATCTGAACTAACCCTAGATCAGCTCTTGCAGGAAACCTTATAATTATTATATACCCGGGTCAAGAGAGACAATTATAGATAAATGTCCTGAGCTACATCACATTTACATCCCCAGTCAAGTGTTAAAAGGATTTGACTCCAACTTCCAATAAAAGAGAAGTTCAGTTTTCTAATTAGAACATAAACTAATATGTGCAATAGGTTCTTGTACATCAGCCTAAAGTGCAGAAATTGCCCTCTAATTTGAATTTTATGAATTAGCACAATATGATGAAATCAGGCTTATTCTCTGAATGATCCTGATATTTTGTTTGAAATAGTCCGCCCTTATCATCTCAGACTTATTTGCACAAAAGCACACTAAGAACAGTTTCATCATACCAAATTTGTTGTGCAGTTCATGTGGTAGGGCCTATATTGAGATTGTTTGTTGCCCATAACTGGAAGCTTAAACCTGGTGTATAGTTTTGGGAACAAAAAAGGAATTGGCACAAAACCGATCAAATGTAGTTGCATGTTGTCCACATTGCATTGAAAGATATGTGTGAGAGATCTTGTGACATTCCTTTCACTATTTCCGATGAATTTCATTGAAATTGTTTGAATAAGGCGTAATTAACTGCCGTTTAGACCTCTGCTGACAGATTCGCACGCCGGAGGTTACGGCGTGAATTAGTGCGAACGATCTGTGTGTAACACCCACACAAGAGAATCCCCATTGGTTTTCCACGTGAGCGCTAACCTGAGACGGGCCCCCGACTTATCTTTTTAATCCTTATAATTATTATGAAATAAAGACACTAAAACGAGATTTCAAGTACTATAATTTGCTTTATTATAGTTCTTGGATTCAATCTTTCATAATTTATCTTAATGTGAATCAAAACTAATTTTTCTTTCTCCCGAAACTATAAACCACCTTTAAAGGTCATGTATAGTGTTGGGAGAATAGATTTTTTGCTTTGCTTCCAGAGCAGAATAATATGAATGAATACCTCAATTAACCTCTGTGTACAAAAGGATTTGTTATAAAATCCACTCTAACACCTGAATTTAGCAACAAAACTGTGTAAATATATCAATTGACAGTGCCACAATCGACAGGATCTCACAGGCACAATGCCAGCATACAGCGGTTTGTGTGCAAAGCATATGCTATTCCCATACACAGACTGTACACACAGAATTCACTCACGCTATACCAATCAGCTGCTGGTTGGCATGCCCAGAGTTCTGGGGTGAGAATGAAGGAAGTATGGCCTTACTTTGATTAACATCTCCCCGTGCTCATGCAAACTATTACATATCATGGAAAGACATGCATGGAACATGATCCTTTGCCCATATATTGTTATGTCTTTAGAACACTATGAGGACAAGTTGAGCAGGTTTTTCAAAAAATCAGTGTTTTCTACTACAACTATACTTGGGCTTTAAGCTCATAGTAGGTTGCAAAAACTTTTATGATGTGCTAATCTGAAGCCGCCAATGCACACTTCATCAGACTTCTGGCCTTTTCTCCTGATCCACCTTAAAGCAGGTTAATTCTGAACTTAAAACTAGTGAAGCAGCACCTAGTTAAAAGAAGTGTTGGTATATAATCCCACTAAAACTTGAATGTCATCCTCTGAATTAGATCGACAGTTTGTAGTGGAACTCACCCGAGACCTAAAGATCTCGTACAAGTAGTCTGGCTCCCGCTCGGGGACAGACAAACAGGAAAAGGAACATTGAATGAATGAACTTGATCTAGCCCCGGGCAAACTCCTGTTTGGTGCCGGGGCTGGGATAGAAGAGGGTAGGGGTGTAAGGCTCCAATAATGTACACTTGGTTTTGTTTAATTGCGTCCTGTTTTTGGTATAGAATGCACGACCTTCCATGAAGTATGACTTCATTTCCATATTTTGCTTTAACTTAGTATTTCAGATTATTCCCAAAATGTTGTCAAAGTCATTTTTTTTTCTTGAAAAAAAAACATTGATTTAATGTGGAAGCTCAAGGCCAGGGGGACATTTCATCAAAGGACTTGTCGGTCATTTTATCTGACAAACTGTTATAAGCTACTGAAATGCTTGCATCTGATTGGCTGAGAGCAAATATGTCGGATAAAACGTCCGACAAGTCCTTTGATGAAATGCCCCCCTGGTTACTCATGTTTCTGGATCCAGGCTGGAATAGAGTGGTATAAGAAATCAATAATTACCACTTTGGTTTTGTTGTTTGTTTTTGTTTTTGGTTTTATCGTGCGATGTTATTGGTAAAGGGGGCACGAACCCCCATCTTAGTGCATATAATTTCCCCTCAATTATTCGTTTTCAAAGTCACCCCATTTCCATAGGAGAGGAGATAATTATTGCACTCAAGTTTGGTGTCATGCGGGAAAGTAAAGGAGAGTAGAAGACTTTTATAATTCCTGCCATTTCTCATTTTTTCTATTGCATTATGTTTTATGGTATAGGGTTCATTAACCCCCGTTTTTTGCATATTTTGTTGATTTTAGATGCATCTCAAAATCATACCTTCGACAGTTTCGACTAGCTTGTTTTCTGTTTGTCATACCTGATACACTTTTAGGTATACTTTGCATTTATTTTATATGTTGGGGTTTTCCATTCTTATTGATACTTCTGGTATACTTATAGACATTATTTCAAGAAGATTATGTTTTTCTCACAGGGGTATTTATTTGTGAATGCTTTAGTTATTGTTTTTGTTTGTTTACAGCTCCATTTATTGCGTATCCTTTGCCGCTTGAGACGCGCGCGGCCATAAATAGATAGAAGCAGTCCTAGTTTAAATCTTTGTCCAACGGAAATGTCTGGTTTATAAGAGAGCCATCAATGCATGACCCCTATGACCCACTTTCAGACACCCAACACCACAACACCTGGTTTCCTTGACAACTGTTTCTGGCAAGATGTCAACAGATTCTTCTTTTTTTCTTGGTCTCTATTTTTTTTTCTTCTTGGGGTATGTTGATGATGACAAGAGTTGATGCTGAATGTTTAGGGAATGCTAACCCTCTTGGGAAGAGAGAGAGGGAGAGAGAGAGAGATAGAGAGGGAGAGGAGAAGAGAGAGAAGGTGGAGAGAGAGAGAGAGAGAGAGAGTAACATCAAACCTTTAGGTTGAGGGAAAGAGATTGGGGTTGGGGGAGGGGCCTTTTTTGTTGGGAGGAGGGGGTCAGCAAGTAACATAAAACTATTTAGAAAATGAGGGAGGTTGGGTTTAAAGAGGAGGGGGCATTTTGGTGGGTTGAGGGGTAGAGAGCAACTTAAAAATCTAGAGAATGAGGAAAGGGTGGGTCAAATTAAGGGAGGGAAACCTTTTTTTTTTTGGGGGGGGGGCAGGTTGACAGTATTAGATATATCTAATATTTAGATTGAGGGGGAGCTAATAGAAGTGGCATCAAAGGAGGTGAAGGGGCTTTCGATGTGGGGCGCACAAATCAGACAATCTATAGATTAAGGGAGAACTATAGAGTGTGATTCGAAGATGGGAGGGACCTCTGTGTGGAGGAAAGGGGTTGAGCAGAGAGGGGGGGGGGTGTGGGTGCAGAGAATATATCAAACCATCCGAGGAGAGGAAATAGGGTGGGGCCGAAACAGGACTTTTCAGTCAGGGGGAGGGGTAGAAAGATAAGTAGAGAGGGGTACTATTGATCTGGGCCAGTTATATAAAGCCTTCCAAAGTTTGATTTTGCAGTAGAAGGTAGAAATTGGAGGGGCACGTTTTATTAGGGGGGAGATGAAAAGTAACATGAACCCATCTTCATTTCGGCCTATAGGCCTGTATTGATCTAAGGTTAGGAGACGGTATGTAAGTGGAGGGATACATTTTGTCGGAGGGTAACATTAAAAAGCTTTGCATTGGAGAAAGGTGGGGTACACCTTGTGAAAATAATTACACCTTACATAAATTGACCTGTAGTTGGAGGGGACAAGTATGTCTATAGTAGGGCACACTACAGTCTGTGTAAAAAAAAATGGTACAGTCGGAAAAAAATTATTTAGGTGTGAAAATTTTTCAAATAATATGTGTAGGTCGTACCAAAATAAAGCCAAAAGATTTTACTTGCTGATGCTCTTTGTTCTGTAAAAAAACAAAAGTTATGCTAAATCGTGCAACGAGGAAAAAATCGAAAATGAGCACTTCATGGCCATTATGCAAAACCTATACACAAAGGCATTGGACGGCGTGCAAAAAATGGATTTTTCTTGATTGTAAAAAACTAGTCATATTTCAAATATTACAACACCAAATGTGATGAAAAAAATTGTAGGTGAAAGTCTGATCCTCCTGCTTTATGAAAATACCAATTAGTAGCAGGCTGTGAATAATCTTCGTGCTATAAAAAAATGTTTTCCACTTGTACCATTTTATTTGACACAGACTGTATAGCAGTAACATTACACCATAAACTAAGTTCCTCCCTATTCAGATTTAATAGCAAAACTACATGGTTTGTACAATAAATTTGCTGATACTGTAGGTAATTAAATACTTCATGAATGGACTTTTTACTCTGAAAGTCATAACAAGACAAATTGCTCACAGAAAAAGTCTCAGAAATGAAAGTTTGCTCTATCAATGTAATAATACTTTTCATTGATATTTTAGTGCATATTCATCAACATAAAAATATATACTTTTACAATTTGCAAAGCAGAAATCTGATTTCTAATTTTGAAATAGACAGCAGTCTTTTCATATGTGAAATAGATGCATAGAACTCATAAATGTTTTGATAATTTGTATTGAATCTGCCTTATACTGAAAGTTGATAGGCAAATACTAAATGCCCACATAAATAAAAAAATATGCATAATGCCTAAAATAATTATATGTATCACTTGAACAGAAATTAATTTATTACCTGTCTGAATTGTTTCTGAAAAATGTAGATTAATGGTTTACTGGTTGTAATATGGAGGTATTTCAATTGCCATGAGATAAGTACGAGGCAGGTTTGAGATGGGTTTGAGACTAGTTTGAGACCCCGTCTGGGAAATGTGTCCTGTGTCTTTGTGATGTCTCATGAGTCACAGGGAAAATCTAATATGTTCATATTTATGAGAGCCATCCCGTATCGGCAATGTCTCTTGACACGTTTCTGCGGAGTCTCAATGTCTCGGAGATGTCTCCTTAGGTCAGTATAACCTAAAGTTTCTTCTCAGTTATTTTGACCAACATTATATTGTATGCGAAACTATTATTTAAAAATTCATTTCAAAAGAGAACCATCGTAACTTTAATAACTGTACAAACGATTTTAGATGAAAGGATAAAATTGGTTTTAAAAAAAATCACAGGAATTTCTTCATGCATTCTTCATGTAAAAAACAAATCAATATTAGTGTGCAAACAAAAACAGCTGAGTTGTTATTGCTCAAAAGAAAGAAGTGTAATAGTTGGAGAGAGAAATTAAAAAAAAAAGAAAGAAAGATGGAGGAGGAGCCAGTGAAGGAGGAGAAGAGAGTCAGGAAGAAGGAAAAACACAAAAAGACAAACAGGTCTACAGACAAGGAGAGAATGAGATAGATAAAGAGACAGAGAAGAGAGATGGAGAGAAGAAAAGTTAGAGGGAGAGGGGAGGGGACAGAAAGAAAAAGGGTGAGGGAAAGCGGTGGAGAGTGAGATACAGAAAGAGTGATGTGAGAAAGAAAGAGGGAGAAAAGGACAGAGAAAGAAATATATTTAGGAGAGAGAGTCTGAAAGATGTGGAGTTTAAAAAGCACTGCATGAATATAAACTCTTGCATTGTCAGAAGTGCAGAATTGACACTCCCATTCATATAATTGCAGGTGTGTTTTCAAACAGGTCTCGGTGACAAATCTGAAAATATGCTTTTGATGCACGTGTCTGTCCTCACAATCGGGTGTCCGCATCGCTTGCGCTTTAGGATGTAACGTGTTGACACATTAAGGTGGGACAATATTTACTGTATACGCCTGGTAATGGTATCATTTAATGCGTACTAAGATATACCCAGTATCCCGTGGTCAAATTTGAATTAAAGTGATATTATAGTACCCTCATACATCTATTTGATAATTACAATAACAATTCTTTATGCCTACAACCCCTACCCATTCCCCATTTATGTAATTGTCCGAAAGTGCTTTTTGATATGTACTTCCTCTAATGGAATACTCTCTCAGGAATTTATTTTAAAACCCTTAATCTGTTAAAAATTAACCATTTTGTTGAAATCCTGAAGAAGTTTTTGAATGAGACTTCTTTTGAAATGTATATTTATCCACAATTCACCTAGATAAACGAGAGAGAGAGAGAGAGAGAGAGAGAGAGAGAGAGAGAGAGAGAGAGAGAGAGAGAGAGAGAGATAGAGAGAGAGAGAGAGAGAGAGGGAGGAGATAGAAAGCAGAGTTAGAGAGAAAGAGAAGAAGAGAATGAGAGCAAGAGTGAGATAAAAAAAATAAATAGGATGATAATAAAAGGGAGAGAGAGAGAGAGAGAAGGAAAGTTGAAAAAAAAAAGAAAGAGAGAGAGAGAAGGAGAGAGAGAGAGAGAGAGAGTGGGATAGGGAAAGAGTGGGAGAGAGAGGGAGCAAAAGTCACTTCATAGTGAGAGAATAAGATGGAGATTGAGAGAAGAATAGAAGTAAAAGATGAATACAGAAAAGAAAAAGTAATTGATATCTAAAGATAAATGATAAGACATATCAGGGTCGATAGAAGGTATAAGAAACAGCAAATTAAAAAGTAAACATGGCCGCCTGATCATGTGACCTGCGACTAATGGACTATTGATTAGTTATATTATGGTTATTGATCTCCTGATTTCATGGCAAAACTGTTGAATGAAGCCCGATACTCTACAAATTGATCTCTTTGTTTACAAATGCATCATGTCATTCTACATCCAGTGACAAGTGGTCAATGCGAAGATATTGGATGATGGAATAACTCTCAAACAGGACCTTCTCAAATTAAATTAAAAAAAAGAAATGGTATCCATCGCAATGTTGTATCAGAAACCATATTAATATTCTTATATAAATTTATCATTGTCACAGCTGATCTTGCATCATATATCATTCTACTTTCAATGACAAGCGGTCAATCTAAAGATATCAGACAAAAAATCTACCTCTGAAATAGGGCCAAAAAATTTTACACTAGAAAAAAAAAGTTACATTTGGTATATACATTGCCATAATATTCTATTGGTGTATGAGAATGATATAAATGAAAAAAGATTATATATTTCTCACTTAATTTCCTTTCTACAACCTCCTTCCTTATTTTTGCCATATCTAAAAATGATACATTTAAATTAATTTTGTTTTCTACTTCTTTTTGTTGTTCATTTGTAGACCTAAAAGTTAAATATGTAACCTATAATAACTCAGATGTATAATTTTAGCTGGTAGAACAGTTATCAGATTGAAATGGTTACCCTGGGTAAATAAAATAATATAATCATTATAACTTAAATGTATGACTTAAATGTTTAACCTAAAGGTAAATAAAAATATTAAATCTAAAATATGTGGTAACTTCAGTGGTTACTTTACCTAAAATATATAACATTAATGTATTACATTAATTTAGTACTTAAATGATAGACTTAAATAGATAGCTTAAAATTTATGACTAAAATGTGTAACTTAAGATTTACGTGTATGATTTATTCTACCTCAAGTTTAGAATATCAGAATTAAGGCGTCTTGTCTCAGCAAGTGTCGACAAGTACAAGGAAAGCAAATTGGATTATTTTAAAGGGGAAGTTCACCCTGGGTTTAAATTGGTTTTAGAAAATGAAGAAAAGAAAAGAAAAATATGAGTGAAGGTTTGGAGAAAATCGACCAAAAAGTAATGAAGTTATGAATATTCAAAGTTTTTATTCTGTGACGTCACGTGCGAGCAGTTCTGTATGTGTTATGTAGTGTAAATTCCATAAAGTGTCATTTTTTTCAAAACTAAATTAATTATGTCATCTGTGCGGTCGATATATCATCAAACATAATGTTCATATACATGCCTCTATCAAGTTGACCCATTCCTTTATCAAGAACCATGAAAAAAGACAAATTTATGGAATTTACATACACAACACATGGGCGAGCTGCTGGCACGTGACGTCACAGAATCAAAACTTTACATATTCATAATTTTGCTATTTTTCAGTAGATTTTCTTCAAACTTTCACCTATATTTTTCTTTTATTTTTTCTGCATTTTTTAAAACCGTCAATAAAATTCCAGAGTGAACTTCCCCTTTAAGAAAGCATTGAAGTCCCATAGCTCATATGAATAAAGACCAGAGTGCGAGCATGGCAAACAAATTGTTTTCCTGGGAAAGAAACAAAGGGGAACATTTATTTTACAAGCCAGCAAGGCAAAATCACTCATTTGGGAGTATAAAGAATATGTCATTTTCTGACATTCAGACATATGTTCAATTTGCATTTAGATGCATTGTTTTGTTTTGACTAACTGGTAAATATGGTTTTCACTGAAGTATGCACAAAATGTATGGGCATATGAAGAGGTCATTTCCAAAAGGTATTACATCCATATTTGTTAATTCGGAGAAAAACACGTTTTTTTTTTTTTTTTTTTTCATTGATAGGAGTTGTCTGTTTGGAATTAAACTTTTACAGATTGTTCTACTCTATGATACTAAAGGGAAACCAGTCTAACAAAAATCTAGGTCTGCAATTTTTTCAGTAAATGAATTTTTAATTTTTTGTTCTGATGGATGTAGTACCTTTTGGAAATGAAATGTCTCAGAGTATGTAAATTGCCATGTATCTCAGCAATTTTTTATCCAAAAAGGAACATTTTGTACTATTTCATATTGCTTTAAATAGATGCCATGTTTTAAAAAAAAACAACAACGTTGCATTGAGTACATAAGTTTTCAAATTTTCACTGATGCTCTGGCGAACCCAGCCAACGACGCATTATTTACAATGCAATAAAAACAAATACATGGGACTACATAAAAGTGGATGTAGTACCTTTTTGGAAACGAACAGAAATGGATGTAGTACCTTTTGGAAAGGAAATGATTTTTTAAAGTAATTTTTTTCACCCTCCCCATTGAAAATTCATGTCTCTGTTTGTAAGTGTGTAGAGGTGCTAAAAATGAGTAGATTAATGTAAAAAAAATTAATTTCGATGGAAAATGGATGTAGTACCTTTTGGAAATGAGCTCTTCATATGTGAGTTTGCTACATTGAGAAATAGGTTTTCGTTATTGACAGAAAAAATGTAGCTCTTTTAAAGGAATTATCTTCTAATAAATGTTGATTTCTACATTGTGAAAATATTTGTGTTTTAATTATTTTGTGTTTAAAACCAATTACCTTTTTTCCCCTGTGGGTCCAGGCATACTACAATAGATCCAACACTATTCAGGAAGGGGAAAAACATATGTCATTTCATATTTAGACATAACAGTAATCAATTCTTTTTGCACTAGATAATCAACAAGATTTTAATTGAAAAAATGTCATGGTGTGTCCCATAAATAATAGGAAGATTCTACTTAAAATACATGCGAGCCAGAATTATATCTTTTTAATAAAGAGAGTTATAATCATCCTCCCAGCTCTCAACAGACAATTGACTTGTAGGAACTTTTACAATTACATACCTCGTTTACACTGTAACTCGGGCCGCAGGTTCGACACAGCAATTTTATGCCATGTAAATGGGATCACTGTGATCCGCGACCCGGGTTCGACACGCCTTTTTTGGTCCGCCAACATCGTAGGTTTCGATGCGGGGGGCGGGTTCGACACAGCAAATTTTATGTGTGTAAACAGAAAGCCGTGTCGAAGTCGATGGCCTTGAGGTAAGATTTGGAATTTGGCTATACGTCACAACACATATTAATGACGTCCCTTTACTTCCGGTCATGATCTGGGAGCCGTGTTGAACTTGACTCTTTTGTTGTGTATAAACACGATCACAGGTTCACTCTTTGCAGTGTTGTACCCTTCCTGGGGATTTGACACGAGAGCCGAGTCACAATGTAAACGCGGTATATATATATATATATATATATATATATATATATATATAGGTTAGAATTATAGCAATATCTGGATTTTAGTTTCAAAATTCTTTGTTTATTATTTTTGTCATTTGAGATAGCAATTAGGAGAGTGGGTTAACCTTGGTTAGACAGTAGGGAAATATAAATATTATATAGGTTATGTCGAGATTAATCCCAGTTAGTGCAGTGTTTTGTAATCATTATGGTTAATTTTAGATAGGGAATGGGATAACGATAGTACCAGTATATCATTAGATGAGGAAGGGGGTGTTGTGAAAGTTTGTGTTGACTGGACTAATTTGTGTTCATGAAATGTTTTATGGCAATAATGGTAAATTGGGATTAGATTTGGTGGGGGGGGGGGTCATAAGAAACATGTTGAAGGAATGAAACAAAGTGTATTGTCTTGACTAATAGTAATACATTTTAATTCCCACCAATGAATAATTATAGATGTTAACATTGTTAGTGGGAATTTGATCCATCATAAGGATGGGGTAAAATGACATGGAATATTATTAGTGCTTTTGGTTTATTCAAATTTTATCAAATTAAGCTGAACTTGATGTGTCTGCCTCCTAATTCAGCCATAGACCTAAAGGGTTAATTCACAACTGTTTTATCATTAAATCAATCAAGCCATGTGCCTTAATTTGGTAATGTGATTTTGTTTACATTATTTTCTGTACCATAATAATTCTCTTTCCATGAAAACTTAAAAAAAAAACGTTTGAATTGGTGTCTGAGTAGCAGTGGTGTGAAAGTTGTATGTGTTGAATGATACATGGTATGCTCCTTCTCACACATTCAGCAATCTTGATCTGTTCTATTGGTTATCTGGAGATTCGGGATAAAGAGATTTGCTCAGGTATTCTCACCTGTTTGGAGCTGTCCAATCCACCACATCCGATCGAGGTTCGTGATACAAAAGACATAAGATAGAATTGATTCCAAGGCATTTACTCCACTGACAATTGCTCTGCTGTAAATACCATACCAATTTTGATGCTGGAGTTGCCCAGAATCTAACCCTATTGCAACCCTAATCCTAACCCTTCGTCTGGGATGAAATAAAGCCTGCAACAACTGTCGCAGGAGCAAATTGTTGTGCAAATGTTGTGTTCTCAATGAAGAAAAGAAATGTTTTGAATTTTATTGAAGACCATATTGTCTTTGAAACGGCTTTAAATTTGCATATTTAAAATAGTGCCGAATTTGCCCCTTGACTTTGTTTGCTCTCAGGGCCCCCTGGCCAATTTTTTCTTTACACAAGTGAATATTACCCTTTTTCTTCTCCCCCATTTTCCCCTTGACCTCTTTTCTTTCATTTCTTTCACTTCTTTCCTTTTCCCTCTCCTCTCTATTTGCCTTTTCCTTTAATACCCCAAATTGAATTGGAGAGGGCTATAGGCCTATAGATATGATTGAGAGACATCATACATCTTCCTCTAACTTGATGAAGGGGGTTTGCTTAAGGGGGGTCATCCAAATGGTACTATCCTTTCCAAAAAAATTCATTTCAGGTTTTTTTGCAATATGATGAATATGATTCCAACCAATGAACGACAAAATGTTACAATGCATGTGTTTACATTAGTTACCAGAGACACACGAGCATGTTCATCATAGCTTGTAAAATTGGGTTTAAATTATTACACTGCAAAATCTCAATCAATACAATTTTTTTTTTTCTCAATGTGATTTTTATGTGTTTCACTTTTTCCTGTCTCTTTTTTCTCACTTTATTTTATAAATTGATTTCTGCACTAAAGAGGCATTGTAATTAGCTTTATGTAACTTAAAGCCAATATTGTGCTCTGGTATGGAATTGAAAATCAAGAAAACTCTATCCCAATTTTATAAAAATAATTTTCCTCACAGAACATGTTGTGAGCACATTATCTATCTTTAAAAAAAAGTTGTTTTTGTGATGCTTTACTCATTTTTGGCTATTATTAGTCCCACCCCTTTATAAAAAGGTGCCTTGTGAAAAAGATATTATTTTACCTGTGCTTTTCATAGGTGGAGACTTATAAATATTTTCTCTCAAAAGCTCTTGGAAGCTATGATAGTTCATATTAGTACCAGAACCTCTATTTCTGATGCATAATGGTTTAGCTGGTTGTGGCCATTATCAACATAAGTGCCATTCTTAGAGCTCATAAATCTGGAGGAGTTGAAATACATCATGCCAAACATCTCTCAGTCCTAGTAACATCTGCCAGTAATCACAATCTCAATGTTCAAATGGCCCATTATCCCTCATTTCTTTATCAATCACTATTACCGCGTTTACATTGAGACTCGGCTCTCGTGTGGAATCCACAGGAAGGGTTCGACACTGCAAAGAGTGAATCTGTGAACGTGTTTACAACAAAAAAGGCGAGTTCAACACGGCTCCCAGATCATGATCGGAAGTAAGGGACGTCATTAATGTATAGCCAAATTCCATATCTGACCTCAAGGTCATCGACTTCGACACGGCTTTCTGTTTACACACATAAAAATTGCCGTGTCGAACCCGCCTCCCGGATGGAAACCTACGATTTTGGCGGAGCAAAAAAGGCGTGTCAAACCCGGGTCGTGGATCACACTGATCCCGTTTACATGGCATAAAATTGCCGTGTCGAAACCCGCGACTCGAGTCACATCGTAAACGAGGTATATACTATCTAGACCTGGCCCACATGCCTATTGCTTACAGGAGGACCATGTCTAAATTGTATGTGGAGTTTGAAAAAGGATATCCTTTATTGATGGTTCAATGACACATATCTAGACATAAACAAAGCCCTGTCAGGTGAATGAATTGATAATTGAAGAAATAATATTTTTTCACAAATGAGATGGAAATGAGGATGTATCCAACAGCCCATTTCCTTTTTTTAACAAAAATTTTTAATTTAATGAAATCATAATCCCCAAATTTCTTTCTCATTATAACATGAATCCTGGGCTCTAGTAGTAGTAGTAGGCCTAAAGGTTCTTTGCAGCTGATAATATAATACACTCCTGTTATGATGAGGTGCCCAGGACCATATTTATACCTCATTACAAACAAAGTTTTTTTTTATGCTGAACACATCAGTTTACAATTTTTTTTTTTTTTAAAGAGGGATTTAGAAAATTTTGTGGAATTTTTTTGAGATTTGGAGAATTTATTGATAAAATCATCTTATCTGTGCTCATAATAGGCCTAATGGTTAGAAGGCTTGAAATAGGGGCTTAAACTCTAAACATTGTCTAGAAACATAGACTATCTCCCCTGCTTATGTTGTGAGATTCCCATGATGCAATGTGAGTAACCCCAGCAAGGCCTAGTCGATGCATTCCAGCAACAAACTCAGGCATGTTAGAAAAACATACCGATCCAAGTTACTGAACACTGGTAGCTAGGTCATCGTTTAAAGGCGTCAAATAACTTTTCAAAATAGCGTGAAATCACACAAAATTCCCCCAAATGCCATTGCTATGCACATCCTCTGGCTAAATAAAAGATGAGTCAAACTTACGACTGTTACTGTTTCTAAAAAGTGAAATAGGTGCCATTAATAGATGTATATTGGTCTCAATTTTATTATATAAGGCCTATTTCTTTTTTTGTTTTTGTTTTTGTTTGGGGGGGGGGTGGACATTAAAAGTGAACAAATCGTGTGTGATGCCAGCTAGGCTTTTTCTTTTTATCTTCATTGATGGATTGAAATAGGAGTAAGGTTCAAGCTTCATTCAAGATCTCCTCTTTATATGTTTGATTAAATGAAATATCAAAATATTTCATCATGTCTCAACAATTTTATGAATAATTAATTGTCTATTGTCTATTTAATTTTAGTGTTGATACAAAAAAAAGTTGTAGATTGTAAGATGAACAAATAATTTATTATATTAATGATTATAAGCAAGATTATATTGCCATTATTCAATGTTGGCCTATATTCTTATTATTCATAGTGATTTTACTTTGTGAAAAAATTCTGTAGGCTAATATATTGCACAATTTAGGTTTTTAACTACGAAGCATGGAGTTATGTAAACTGATTGTTAATATGTTTTGATTTGAATAAACCATGTATCTATCTATATATCTATGGACAGTAAAATAATATTTGGGTATAAAGGTGATAAAACTTGATAACCAATGTATACCATCATAGAGATTTCTTCGTATAAATGCCTCTACACACTGATTTCACCTCACAATAGAAATGTGGTACACATGAACCAGCGTGTGGTAATCATAAACAAACCCTAGCCTAGTCTGTGATAACAAACTCCAATTTTGACGGATCAATGAAAAATTTCTTGAGAGAAGCCTAGCCCAGTTTTTCATTGTCTGTATTACTGAAATACGAGGAATTATTTCATCGTACAAGTCCTACAGGATGATGTTGTAGTATCATGCTCCAAACCCTGTTTTATGTGTTATGTGCCTGACAAACATCTACAAGCATATAGGCCTACAAATTAGAAATTCTAATTGGATACTACAACAAAATATATGTCTGAATGAAGACTAGTCCAGGTTCTTACTATTCAGATAATCTATACTACAGGGTTAGATGAGATGTAGTTGTAGGCTTATGATTCAGACCCCTAGTTGTAGTTTATTTGACTTCCAAAGGTTTGTTTGTACAGACTACCACCAGCCAGCTTCTTTACCCCCATTAAATGCTGACAATGCTCTGTTTAGACAGCAATCATTCCAATGGGGCTGCTATAATTACCCCCTGAATTATCTCCAGTTGGTATATACACAAGGGCGGAGCACTATTTAGTGGTATCAGCAGTGAAGAGGAGCTATTTAGGCCCACAGTGGTAGGTGCTGCTTTGATTGACAGGTTGGCATCAACCATTATGAGGATATGGGTGTGTAGGGGTTTGATTGTTCTTGAGGGGATCAGTTTGTGAAAAGTGCTTCAGTGTACATTATCAACTCAATCTAATTTCCACTTATGTTAGTTTTTTAGATAGATAATAGAGCTGTAGAGGTTAAATAAATAGATATTGAACCCCAATTTGACACATTTAAAAGTACATTTTGTATTTATAAGAAATAATATCATTTTAGTGTGAATGAAACTTTTTGATCAAATATGTTTAATTTCTCACTTGTGTTTGAATTTTTCACTCACATATTTCTGTAATTGTAAAAAATTGTACAAAATTGTGCAAAATGTACTTTAAAAGTACATTTTGTATTTATAAGAAATAATATCATTTTAGAGTGAATGAAACTTTTTGATCAAATATGCTTAATTTCTCACTTGTGTTTGAATATTTCACTCACATATTTCTGTAATTCACTGTAAGTCACTGTAAGTCAAAAAAATTCAATTGAAATGTATATAAAGTCACAAAATTGCTCATCTGTCCCAAATATATTGAAAAGTTTCAAGCAAGGCAACTGACCCGGGGGGGGGGGGGGGGGGGGGGGGGGTGGTCACTCTCCACATGATGTGCTACGCATGCGTGTCCCAAAAAAGCGTCGAAAAAGGGTCTGTTTTCAGCCTTTCAGCGGCGTCGACGCTTTCCTTAAGGTAGGGTGTTTTTTAATTTTGATCGTCATTTTCATAAAAATAAGGGGTGTTTTCAGCGGAAATTGCTGTTTTGGGGTCAAAATTTCACAGTGTTTATGCCATTTAGGGTATGTTTTTTCCAGTTTGACGTCGAAAAGGGGTGCAAATTTGACTACATGCAATGAGACGTATAGGGTCCAGGGTGGGGGACATGCAAGAGTATCACTGTTTTCTTTGAGGGACCCCCCCCCCCTCCAGCAACTGACATGTGACATTGTAAATAAAGAATTGTTCCCCTGTTGTGTTGCACAACAGAAAACATTGCTTTTGTATTGTTTACAGGAATAAGATAGAGGAATCATTAACTTACACTTTATTCATAATGTTTTATATTGGGATATCTTCAAAGTTCCTAAAATCTTATCTGATACAATTGCCAATTTGTCATCCCTGTCTTAATCTACTGGAATGAAAATCAGGAAAGATAGATTGTTATGAAATAAAAAAAATTAAAAGGTATTTTAAATCTTGAGGGTTACTACCCCCCCCCCCTTCCTCCACAACAGAGATGATAATGTCCCCCCAAATTACCCAAGACATCCCTACAAGAATAATGGATGAGTCTGTGATGGTGGTAACAGGCAGGTGCCACTCACCATGATAAGCCTGCAGAAATCTGTTCAGTGGGGGATTAACTCACATTCACTACATCATGAAGCCAGCAGAGTTGGCCATTTGATCTTGGCTTGTCGCTGTCTTAGTCTCCATTCTCAGACCTCTACCTGATAAGTGACTAAATTTGAATATAACTGTCTGAGGCAATTACATGATTAGGGGGAACTCCCGGCATTGCTATGAACTTGTACACACATATCCCAAGTATAAAAATAAGACAATTGTATAAAATATTGCTATAAAATGATGATGATGATGATGATACCTCCTTCAAAAGGAAAACATATTTTTGACATAGGCCTACTGTTTAATTTTTTATGTCATTTTGTATATTTTTAGTACCTCATTGACTTTTATTGATACAATCCAAAAAAATAATGATAAAAAGGACAATAGTGGTAATCATAATATCTCATTTAAAACGAAAACATTTTTTTGATATAGGCCTAGGCCTACTGGCTACTGTTTAATTTTTGCAGTAATGTTGGTATATTTTGAATATTTTATGTTAATGACTTTTATTATGGCAATAACAATAATTCATTTAAAAGGAAAATGCTTTTGACATACTGTTGAATTTGTATGGTCATTTTAGTAGATTTTTAAATATACTCAGTGCTCAACACTAACATTTTTTAGGAGTTGCCCTGCAGGGCAACCAAGTATTTGATTTCCCTCCAAAATGGTTGCCCGAATGAAAAATCTGGTTGCTCTGCCAAAAAAAAAAAAAAAAACATTGAAGATTTGATTTTTATGTAAAAAAACTTTGCTTAAAATGTGATTTACAATGAACTCATAATGTAACGCAGTTTACAGGGTCAAAAGCCCAATACATTCAGTCTGTCATGAAAGCCCTTACAATAGCCTCACCAATAAATGTGGTTGCCCAGTTCGGGCAACTACTTCGATAATTTCTTCCAAAGTTGGTTGCCCGAGGGTCAAATCTGGTTGAAGTTGAGAGTTGCTATACTGTATTATTGACTTTTAACAAACTCCTTCCATGGGTAAAAAAAGGAATTCATTGCCTGATATATGTGTTCAACATGTCTGCATGTGTAGACTAGGAATTAAAGGACTCCTCCGGGCTGGATTTTGCATTATTAGAAAAATAAAGTAAAATCTAAAAACCACGACACTGAAAATTTCATCAAAATCGGATCAGAAATAGCAAAGTTATGAATTTTCTTAGGTTTTGAATTTTTTTAGGAAACAGTTTTTGCCATCTTCAAATTGGCAAACTGATGATGTCTCAGTCCCCCTACTTTCTTTGTATTTTATTGTATGAAATGCCAATTATCAAGATTTTCTGCCCCAAGGACATACAAACAAGGATTAATCCTTGTGGAATGTTCGAGGTCACTAGTGCTTTTACCTATTTCATTATGAGGGACAGATTTTCTGTATACGCAATATATGAAAAAATGAGAAAAATAGGATTTCATATAATAAAATACACAAGAAGTAGGGGGACTGTGACATCATCATTTTGCTCATTTGAATATTCAAATATTCAAATGAGACAATGAGACAATGCCAAGAACTGTTTTACGAAAAAAATTCAATACCTAAAAAAATGCATAACTTTGTTATTTTTCATCCGATTTTGATGAAATTTTCTGTGTTGTGTTTGTTAAATTTTACTTTACTTTACAAAACTTTTTGATTCCAGCCCGAACTCCTCCTTTAAGAAGCTTTTGGATAGTCTTTCCCTAAAATCACAAATGTGTCTGCCATGTGATACATTTTCTGTCTGGTAAAATGTGTGTTTGAATATAACACCAACTGAGAACCAGAAAGACGTTATTTTCAAATAATAGTACATTGAATTGAAATCTTACTTTTGGCTCTCACCAGCATAATACATTGGATACTGAGCATCACAAGAAAGTTGTTTCACATAATTTTGTCATGATGATGATGAAAAAAAAAGGATAATCTTTTGGGAGAAAGGCTCATGCCCTTTACCTGCAAAACAAATGCTCCTGTAGTCACTTGCAATATTTGAGAACTGTTTTTTTTTTTCCTGTTTTTTATTGTTTTTTTGTTGTTGGTGGGATAAGGGGGGGGGGGGGGCATGCCCCATTTTTGTTTCATTTTTATACCCCTCCCCCCTCTTATCTGACTCTGAATCTCATGAAAGAAACCCTAAAATCCACAAGTTTAAGGTGATTTACCTTTATCATGGAGTTTTTCACAGAGAAATATTATTAAATCTGGGTCACTTTTACCACAACCTCAAACCTCAGCTAGTTTGGTGAAGTTCAATGATGTAGTAAACGGTATATATAATGGATATACAGTCTGTGTCAAAAAAATGGTACAGTCGGGGGGAAAAATCATTTAGGTGTGAAATCTTTTCATATAATGTGTGTTTGTGGTACCAAAGTAAAGCCCAAATATTATTCTTGCTGATGCGCTTTGTCCTGTAGAATTTGCTTTCGTAAAACAAAAGTTATGCTGATTTTTGTGCGGCGATGAGCTAATCAAAATCATTGAGTAAGATGTCGAAAGTACACACATCTATTGTTTTGGTGAGCTGAATTCATGGCTATTATGTACGAAACCTATAGAGAAGCATGCGCAAAGTACATATTTTCTTGATTATAGAGAACTGGTCATATCTCAAGATCTACGGCACCAAATGGGATGAAAAAATTGCAGAAGAAAGCCTGATTTTCCTAATTTATAAAAATATCAAACACTTATAGAATGTGATTAATTTCATACTTTAAAAAAATGTTTTCCACTTGTACCATTTTATCTGACGTAGACTGTATATTAAAAAAGGTACAAGCAGGGAGGAACAAGATGTAGGTATGAAGCTTCCCACTTTTTTTTTAAATTTTAATACAAACTGTACTCTGGTACAAATTTTACCCAGTTACAAGCATGACATTTGTCTGCTGACATGTTAATATGTCTCATCTGAAGATAATTTGTGTGTATTATAAGGGATTTTAGATAATTTTGATGTTATTGATTGCATGTAAGTCAGGGCCCGTATTCCATAAACTATACTTAAGCAATTTTGCTTAAGTCTAAGTATCTTTTCTAATATTTTGTCCTGGAAAAAAATTTCTTAGCTTTTATTCCAAACACGTAAAGCACCTTGTCTGAGCTCAGAAAGCATTAAGCAAAAGTCTTAATTCTGTCAATACTGTCATGTTTAATTTGTGGCCTCAAATGAGCTTGACATATAATCAACATCCAAGTTAAGCCACTAGGTAGTTAGGCTTAAAGTTAGGATAAAATTCGCTTCTCTAATGTGCGTATTTGTAGGAGTAACTCAATTTAAGACATTTTACTTAGCCCAGGTCAAAGAATTTATGCTCAACTGTTAAAAATAGGCTAAGCAAAAATACTCTTAATTAAAACCAAAATTTATTTTACCAGAAAAATTCTTAAAGCTGGTGTATAGTTTCGGGAGAAGGAAAAATTAATTTTGATTCACACTAAGATAAATTATGAAAGATTGGATCCAAGAACTATAATAAAGCATATTATAGTACTTGAAATCTCGTGTAAGTGTCTTCATTTCAAAATATAAGGATAAAAAAGATAAGTCGGGGACCCGTCACAGGTTTGCGCTCACGTGGAAAACCAATGGGGATTCTCTTGTGTGGGTGTTACACACAGATCGTTCGCACTAATTCACGCCGTAACTTTCGGCGTGCGAATCTGTCAGCAGAGAGGTCAAACGGCCGTTAATTACGCCTCATTCAAACAAATTCAATGAAAATCATTGGAAATAATGAAAGGAATGTCACAAGATCTCTCACATATATCTTTTAGTGCAATGTGGACAACATGAAACTACATTTGATCGATTTTGTGCCAATTCCTTTTTTGTTACCAAAACTATACACCACGTTTAAGTTTCATGCATAAGTCCAACATTTATGGAATACGGGCCCAGGTATCATGATTAAGTTGAGATGTACAAAATGCCTGGTAAGATAAAAAAGAGAGATAGAAATTATTTTGAAAACAGCAATAAAGAGAAAGAGAAAGAAAGAGAGAGATTAACCATTTTTCGGGAAAAGAGAAGAGAAAGAGAGAGGGAATTAAAAAAAAAAAAAAAAAAAAAGGGTAGAGGGAGAGAAAAGATTTATAAAATCCTATTTTCATAAGACCACATAATGCGGAAACTAAAGCGCCTTGAAATTTATTACACGATATTTTCCTCCTCCATACTGGCACAAATATGAAAGAAATCTTCAGTGGGCTATTTAGAGTTCCATTATTCTTCCTCTTTTCTGCAAAATGAAGACATTGTTATTTTGTTATGCATACAATTCATCTCAATGGAAATAATGCCCTGAATGGAAATATTGATGATCAGCAGGGCATTGCTCTAAAAAAATGTCTGTGTTTTTGAATATTTTTCATGGACTGAGTGCAGTCCTTTTAATACGGGCATCATTGACTTAAATAAGTAAAAGACAACCCTTGTTTTAATTTGAATAGTTTCAATGATTAATTTTATCAAGGATTTGCAGGGTTGTTTGTTATTTATAGACCTATGGGTGGTATCTCACTTCATGGAGACGTCTCCGCGACAGAATAGAAAATTTTGTATCCGCAACGGATAAAAAGTATTAGAGATGTCTACAATATCGCGGAGACATCTCAGAGACGGATTTGGGACTACTTTTTTTCTTCATAAATTGCCGCAGAGATGTCGCGGAGACGTCTCGGAGACGTCTCTGCGATATCGGATACATTTCTAATACTTTTTATCCGTCGCAGAGACGAAATTTTATATTCTGTCGCGGAGACATATCCACGAAATGAGATACCACCCTAAATTCTAATTTCTATAGCAAAATTGTTGTGTAGAATATCTCCTCTATTGCTTTCTTTTTGTATTGATCTCTCTTTTTCTTTGTTACATCTCCCTCTCTGTTCTCTCCTTCTGTTTATTGTGTCTACCTCCATATAGTCCTCCTTCTAATACCCCTCCGCCATTTGCACAATGTTCTCTCTACCCCCCCCCCCCAGGAAAAAAAAACAACAACAACAACTAACAAACAAACCAAACAAAACTATTTTTTCTCTGAAAATGTAAAGTAGTTTGTTTTGTTTTGTGTGACATGCTCTTAAAAATGTTTGTTGTGTATATTAATTATGTCATTTTGCCATGTAAACAACGGACAATTCCTTTACCTTGCAGTGGGGACATTAAACAAATGGTACTTGTGAAATTATGATTGTGATCACACTGGCTTTCCTACAGCTCTCTTTGCAGATCCAGTATAATAAAAGTTGGAGCTTCTTTTTCTTTCCCTCTTCTTCACATCATACAGTTGACCCTCGAATTCTGAGAAGTTTCAGAGGTCATATACTCTTGGGGTCATTCTGTGGTAATGGCTTTGACAGAGATGGATATTTCGTGCCAAGTTTTGTTCATTCTCTCTACCCGTTCTCTCTCTCTCTCTCTCTCTCTCTCTCTTTCTCTCTCTCTCTCTCTCTCTCTCTCTTTCTATCTCTCTCTCTCTCTCTCACACTCTCTCTCTCTCCTTTCCCTCTCAAAAGTAGGGGATAATGCTCTCCATTTTCAACAGTTTTAAGTTTTTATCAACAAAATTGCAATGCTTTTTTTTTTCAAACTTCCATTTATATAATAGAACAATGTTGGATAGTTTGGTGTGGCACAACTAAGAAATTGGTAAAATAACAACCTTTATTTGTATGAAAGAGATGAAAGAATAAAATAAGTTTAAATGAATATTTAAGTGCAGAAAATAAGAATAAATGGGACCAAAATATTCTTCTTTTTTTCCAAGAAAATATATAAAAAATATTTTGATTCATGTTCCTGTTTTGTTTTGTTTTGTTTTATTTTGTTTTGTTTTGTTTTATTTTGTTTTTTGTTTTTTGACCATGAATGTACCCTGTGTGATTCCACATTATGATTTCTTGCTTTTCATCTTCCCCTCTCTCTTTCTGAAAATTATTTTCTTCCCTTTCTATTAACTCCTCCTTTCTCTCCCTCTTACCCTAGCTCTCTTTATCCCCATATACTTCCCTAAACTGTAACATTTGTATGAATTCTATTTGATTTTCAATGAGTCATTGCTAAGAATTTGGCCAAGTGAAAGGTCAGAATTTGGTCATACTTCACTTTTCTTGTCAACTCCTTTGAATGAAACGGCTGTTACCTTTATCAAAGTTTGATAAAGTTCCTTTCAAAGTTTATCCCCCCCCCAACTCTCTTCTGATAAACTATTTCAGAATGATTTATTCACTTACTTTGAAGTTAAACATTCATTTAATGCAGATTCATCTATTCTTCCTCTGTTAATGTTGTATACAAAATAATGATAAAACTAAAAGTTTTTTTCTTTTCTTTTTCCATGATTTTGCATGATAACTTAGTCGTAGGAAGGATCAGTGCATCATTTTTTGTACATTATTATTTTAGAAAACATGGTTTGAATACAACTGCTCACTTTCTCTCAAGAAATTTACTTTTTGGATTTATATGTTTGACACTTGACGTGGGTAGCTAGTTATAAGCCATTTAAAGGCCCAGTCTCACCGCCCGAACTTTGTTGGAGCGGTCCTTGAACGGTAGGGAGAGGGGGCCGAATTTCGACAACGCTCGTCACCGCGCACAAAATGGGAAAAACAATAAAAAAACACAGGCGTTGCCTAACGGTAGCGAGCGGTAGCTAGCGGTAGCGAGCGTTAGTTTAGCTCCGACACCTCTATACCAACGCCAAACCAAAGTTCATCACAGCAACGGATCGCTATTTCAACACCGACACCGTTCCAGCAATCCCGTGTCCGCTAGAATAACGCTTAAAACCCCTACACCAAAGTTTGTGCAACGTTTAATCACCGCCCGGGCAAAGCTGGCGAAGCAGCGGTGGTCTAGCGTTCAAGATTTCTGCGTTGGCCTAGCGGACCCAAGCGTCCACCAACTTGCGTCTAGCGGTGCCAAACTTTGATTTAGCGTTGTTGGAGCGGTGGTGAACTTTGCCGGAGCGGAAAATTGCCCGCTCCTCACCGCTCGCAATATTTTGTGCAGCTCAAAACTTTTGGAGCGGTAGGAAAGACAGTCAGCGGTGACCGGCGGTATACGGCGTTGCCTAAGCGGTTGCCAACTTCTGTTAAACGGTGGTGAACGGTAACGAGCGGTGATTAATTTTTTTCACCGCTCCAGGAACGCTCCAGCAAAGTTCGGGCGGTGAGACCGGGCCTTAAACAAAATGCCTTTTAAGTGCTGTGCCATGGATTGAGCTCACAATCCTTTGTATCCCCCATGAAATTTAGTCCACTTGAGTTCTATGCACCTCTACAAATAAGAGCAAGATAATAAATATCAAAACCATGTAAAATATTCATGCCAAAGAACAAAGTATGAAATTGAGAGGTCAATGCACATTTTTGTCCCAATTAAAATATTTCTGGTGTGATTTGAGAGCTGGGATGGCAGTAAATGCTCTAATGGTGGGAGCAAATTTGTAACCGCAAAACAAGCTTTTTCCCACTAACAGGTGAAACAAAAGCAAAATTCCCATCAGACTTTTTCACATGGCAGTCTAAAAATAGACTTCATGAGATTTAATTGGAACCAAACCAGACATACATGGGTTTCAATATTGACTGGTGTATAGTTTGTACTATTGCATCTTTGTTTCTAGACTGGTGTGCTTAAGTTTTTTTTATATTGCCCTTACAACATAGCATAGTTTTTATAAAGAAACGTCATAAACCTAATATTTTGTCAAATTTTCGAAATTAATCTGTTTTTTGGGTTGATATTCTGAAGGCCTGTATTCAAGCAAATGACCAAATTTCAGGTTGAAATTTTAATTATAAAAATAATAGAAGATTCAAATTTCATTCAAAACATCATATCCCTTCCAGTGATTTTACGAAGTGTTGTAAACCATTTTTTCTACACCATGGCAGTCCCTGTTTTTTGTAAGATACCATGTTGCTTTTTATTCTAGAAATTTAATAGTCAAACTCCAATTGCAAATAATTTCTGTCATATTGTAGAATTATAAAATTTATGTTGTACATTGATATATATAGATAATTTCTGGGGTTTCCTTCAAAGCGCAAAGTTATGAGCATCAGAAGAACATCCAAACTTTGGACGCGATTATCTAAAAAAATGGTTTTTGGGTCTCGCCGAGGTCTATGATGATTTGTTAAATCACTGGTGATATGACGATGATTCAAACAATTAAATAGTAAACATAATTTAGGATTCAGTATTGAGCATACATATTAAATGCTCTATTGGAAGGTGGGCTCCCACAATTTTCAATACATATCTGACATGCTATAAAAAAAAATAAGTAAAACTTTTTTTTTCTACCTTTTAAAGTAATTTTCTATGAAGGAGAGCAAGGGCCCTTTTAAAATAATTTAAGCATTTTTTTTTTTGTGGCTCTCTTCTTGGAATTGCATCTGGAAGTGTGTTTTGTCTGGATAAATTGCAGAAATATATGGATTTCATAACCTTTTGACCTACTTTCCAAGTTGTAGTAGTAAGGTAGTAATTAACCACTACATCTATCATCATTGTTTATGATGTGGATAATTGAGTCCAGAATCCGGACAAATTCACTCAAAGGATTATCCAATTTATAGTTGTGTCTGGCCCCAAAACACTCATTTGGGAATCATAATTATGATAGTAATAATGTCAAAATTGACCCCAGCCAAGTTATAGAAAAGTCAGAGTCATGAAACTCTTTAAACTAAAGTGAGTTTTGAGAATTTATCAACATCATATTTTTAAAAATGAGTTGGGGCATAGACTACATAGACTAGATTGTCAATATGCTTCTTAAAAAAAAAAATAGCTTATACCTATGGGGAAAATAGGCCTATGTCTAATCCAAATTTTATTCTGACGTAGTATAGTAGGCCTATATGGTGCTTAATTTGCCAATTATTTAATTTTTCTTCTAACCATGCGCTTGATAGCATTTGCAGGAACGGCGGGGGCTAGGTAAGCTTCAGCCCCTCCACTTTATGCAGTGAATGTGTACAAAAATGAGAAAATGACCATAGCTCTGTGATTTTCAGCCTGTTCAGCACCCCCCCCCCCCTTTGGCTCAGCCCCTCCACTTTCAAAAACACTGAGCGGCCCCTGATTTGTGATTACCAATATATACTGACACCCAGTATAATATTACAAAAGTGTATTTACATATATTTTACAATAACTTGATATTATCTTCAAGTCCAGAATTGAAGGGGGAAAAATGAATCTGGAACAAGTTATGCCCCATATGGCCTCCATTGGACCATTTTGAGGTTAGATTTAATTGGTGGTGTAGCTAATGCTGGCAGTATAGACACCTTGTTCATACACAAATAATTCAGCATACAGCTTATTTGAAATGGTCTTGTCTTGGAGAGTTTCTCTTTTCTCCAAGGTCTAGCTATGCTGTAGCTGTAGCTGAATGACTTTATGAGTATGAAAAAAAATTGTATAAAATTCTGGGCATCGTATCAAACTTTATAATTGTATGTTTTATTGAAACAGAAACACGATCATAACATATACAGATCATTATTAATAAATGGAAGAAAAAAAAAGGAAATAAATAATTAAAAAGAGGTGACAAGAAAAACATCAATTTGCCAGGACCACATGCATTTTGGATATACAGGCTTATAAGAACTTTTAGCTGTCATCTTTCACATGATATGAGTTTTATCGTATTAACCTTTCATTCTCCTTTAAAGGAATCTCAAAATATGCAAAAATATACTTTGAGATTTTATAATAATATACTGAGTATTCAGTTATATTCCTTATCAAGTTTCTGGATTAACATTTTTATGTATGAACACTGCATCGGCTATATGATGATTATTTATACCACATTTCTTAACAGAGCTTCATGATAAACTTTTCAGGTATGAACAAGCCTATCGTTAGTAGTAATAGTCTTGGGGAATATACAATCAATCATAGGGGGTTGTCCAGTGATATCAAAAGATGGCATATATTTTATGGAGCTGACAAATTGATGCAGGAAGGAATTCTATATGATTTATTGGAATTACTTCCAGGTTTGGCACTTGGTGCAATGTAAAGGAGATTAGCAGCTTCATATGGCTAATAATAACAACTGTTAATGAACATTACATAGCACATAAAAGTATAAGAAGTTGTGGGGGAATAGGGGCAAAGGGTCATGTGCCCCTGAAATGCAAAAAAAAAAAAAAAAAAAAAAAAAGAGCACTGGAAATAGCAAAAGAGCTCCTAATTTTCTCAAGGGTTAAAATGAAAAGCAACTTTCTCTTCACCTTGGATCCTGATACTAAAAACTATGGTTATCCCAGTTTTGATGTTATATGAAGGCCTACCTTTATGTACATGTGGATATGACAATTTAAAAAAAATATCTCCATTGAATTGAAAAACCAACCAAAATCAAATTTTTAGAGAGAAGAAGACCTATTCCTTGAAGAGCCGAGGGAAAGTGAGCTACATTTTATCACTTAATTTTGACAATTTTGAAAACACTTTAAAGAATTTCTACATTTCATTGGGCCATGAATCATGAAATTCAGAGTTTGACTTCTTAATCAAAATCTTCCACACATGGGGAAAACTTGCGAATCTGTTTCGTTATACATGTATAGAGCCCTTTTTTGAAGTAGTTGCCCAACTTAAATATACCTACCCTGTTATTGAATAAAACTTGATTAAATTTATCAATATTATGGTAATTTCTCTCTATTTTCACACACTTGTTTTGACCAGTAGAATTTCACTTGTTTTTATTTTAACGCTCCACTAGGAGTCGTATTATAATAATGTATTTTTAGTTATCATGCGTAAGCCTACCTTTAATGTGGGGGAAACTTTTAAATCTATTTTCTCTCTGTTGTAACAGGTTCTTTTTTTTTACCAGCAAAAATGTAATTTTCTTGTTTGTCTGCCCCCACAATTTCTAAGCTCTGCTAGATATCATATTACAATTTTTGAATTTGATAAATGTAAGTCTCAAGTGGGAGTTGCAATTTTAATTCTCAATTTTAAGTAATTCACTGAAGTTTTAATTTGGAAAATAGGATTTTTAAGTATGTAGCTCAAAGATTTAAGTCTTAGTGCATGTGTCTCAGTAATTGCCACAGACTTTCCTGAAACAGTAAAACTTGCTTCTATTATATGTCTCTTCTCCTCTGTGAATCGTATTGCAATTGTATTTAATAAATCTAATACTCTTTGCAAAATATTCCTCAAAAGTGAGAAAATTTGTTACAAAAGTGTCTCTTCATTTTAACAAATTATTCCTGACCATTCAAATTTATTTCTTTCATTTGTCAGCTCTCCACTTGGAATTGTTTTCAATAAATCTAATTCTCCAGCAAAGTATGCCCAAAAGTGGGAAAACTTGTCTCTCTCTCTGGAAACTTGTCTTGACCAGTCAAATTTACTTCTTTCATTTGTTCTGCCCCCACCATTTCTGCGCTCCGCCGGGAATCGTATTACAATTGTATTTAATAAATCTGATTCTCTTGTGGTTTATTCGTCTCAGCGGTGGAGGGGCTGAAGGCGATATCGATGTCATTGCGTTGGTTCCAGCTCAGATTTCTGATTCCCCCCTGGAGAAATTGAGGTGCCCCTGTCCTTGTCATATAATTCTTTTCTGGTTTTGATATGAGAAAACCATCTCTAAAACTGCCCTCTAGAAACAATCTTGCTGGATGCGATTACTGGTGACCCTTTCTTTAGCCTTCATCATCCTCGCACCCCACACTCTCTCACGGATCAATGTGCTAATTAATTACTTCACTTTGTATATTACCAGTCTCATATTTGCACAAGAGCGGAGAAAATAATTGCGTGGCAGTTTTTGTTTCTCTCCGTTTTTTCAAATTAAGTGAGCAAAAGTATGTCAAAACTACCCTGCAGATATTGGGTGACATTAATCTTTGACGAGATGAATTTCTTTAGCCCGTGTAACGAAACCTTTTCTATATTGTAGATTTTTGTTTATCTTGTGTAACGATTAATACAGGATGTAATAAGGGCAGTTTTTTCTAATTATTAGTAATCATGACCTTGTTTACACTTTTGAAGTCTGTCTAATCATTTTGGACGAGTGATGCAACATCAAGACTTTCATTCCTGTATTTCTTTTTATTTCTTTTAAAAAAGACACGATTTGAAGTTCCAAGGAAGAAAAATCAGCATGTTTTCAAGTTATTTTATATATGAGTTAAAAATAATAGTCAGAATAGCCTGTAATAGGGTACAAAACAGACTTCAAAAGTAAAGACATTTGTTTCTTTTGTTTGAAATTTGCATTAACTGGTTGTCAAAGGTCTCTTTCTTTGTGGAGAGCCAGAAGTCATTTTACTGTCAAATGGACTTAATGCCCATATTGAGAAGTGATTTTTTTTTGCATAACGCTATTTGTAATTTTTTTTTTATAATGAACACTCCCCCCCCCCCAAAAAAAAGGGTCAAAATTTGAATCGCATAGGGACTTAAATTCATTTTTTTTGATATGCACTATATAAAAATGGTTCATTATTGTTATTATCTCATTTCTACCGAGATGCAAAAAGGCTGTAAATCAGTGTTTTAAAAAATTGGGAGTTTAGACCTTTCTGGCTCCGTACCAACTAATTGTAAGTTGGAACAGGGCTTGTATCCCCTGGTGCATTCCAGTTATCCCTCTGGCAATGGACCCAATTCAAGCCTAGAAACGACCTTAGAATGACCTTGAGAATATCGGCTTACTGAATAAACATTACGGTCCTGGCAAAAATATGCATTTCTCTGGAGCTCCTAAATAGTTTCAGGTTGAACTTCACAACTTCAATAACCTGGTAAAAATGGGTTAAAGTTACTGTAGCTTTTATAGATTACGTTTCAACTTTTTGAAAATGGTGTTATTCAAAGCATAGACTTCTATCTTTGGAAATAGTTTTATGATATTAAAATCAAATTGTACTTTAAAAATGCTACTTAAAACTTACAAACTACTATTTAGCGTTTAAAACTATTAATTGTCTTCTTAAATACAATAACTTAGGAAAATGATATTCAACAATTGAAAAAAAATATTTAACCAATGAAACTGATATTTCATTTGTGACTATAACTTTGGACTTTATTTTGATCTATGGAATGGATATGTAATTTGTGTATTTAAACTATCAAAATGTTACTTAAAATATAAAAGTGTTATTTAACTTGTAAATATACTATTTTAATATTGACAGGGCTATTTAACTGAGAACTTATCTAATCTACGATAACTCTTGAAAGTGCTATTTATCTACTCTTTTTCTATTTGTCATTTCACTTGTTAGCATGCTTCTTGATGAAATCAAAATGTCATTTTTTTTCAATATGGAAATAACACTTTTTTTTTGGACAAACTAACAAAAAGTACCAGTAAGGTTGTATTGCTTCCATTTAATCTGTAACTTTATACAACCATTTTCTACAGTATGAAACTTTATGATGAGATGTGTATTATGTAGGCTGAAAGCAATAGATCTGATATAGATTTGTTTATGTTTAGTACCACTACTAGTACTTCATATTTTTATTTAAAAAAAAATGCTTTAATCATCACCTATACACCTGACAAGACAGTTCACTATAAACATTTCTCTTTTTTGATTGAAAAACATACTAATGGCCCTTGGGAAGGCTGGTGGAGGGCTGTGGTGTGATGTAGTAAAATTTAAAAACAAAAGAGAATTTGGTATTGTGAACTTTGGTACTGGTAATGACCATTAACAAATCCAGAGAGCAAAAAAACTTGAGAAGTATTTTTGAGAGGGAATTGGCCATTTAGAGGTTTTTATAGTGCAGATGATAACTAAAAGAAAACAACAACATTATCTTTGAGTTTTATTATTCAATGCTATTATTCAATTAATTAAATTTTGAATTGTTTAAAGCTGTAATTATATTCAATCATTGCACTACATTGACTGTTAAAATATATTAATGCTTTTACTAACATCATTATCATTATTATTACCATACTTATGATTATCAACCATAATCTCAATTGCTTTTAATTCTTTTACCAATACATCAGCACACTAATCATTATCAATCAATTCATAAACTGTTTGACACATGTTTCCAGCAGTTTCCAGTAAGTTTCCAGTTTTTGTGTTTTGATTTAAATCTTGAGACCGTCAGCTCTACCCTAAAGCTGGACCTGGATCTCAGTACCCCCCCCCCCATCCCCCAATCCCCCTCCCCCAGACTAACAAGCAGGGATTTGATCTAGAGAAGGCTTTGATCAATCCGAGATAATTTCATGTAGCATAATTCAACAATTGGATTCAATCTTCAAAGATCCCTACCCTCCACTAGTGTGGAGACACATCTTTATCCACATAATTTGAGCAAATTACCGTGACAGTTTTTTGCACTTTTTGACTTGCGTGTCAAGTTCAAACTAGAATCTCTGATCAGTAATTGGCTTTTAAAGGGGACCAGTTCCAATAAATGTTTTGTAGAATATGTTTAATATGTTGGGATTCCATGATGTTATATTGAATATTTATGTTCTGTAAAAATTATATTTACCGTATAGAAAAGCTCAAGAATCTGTTTTTTTTTTGTTTTTTTTTTGGGGGGGGAGTGTTTGATGATACACCTGTAGCAATATAAAGATGAGGTTATTCAGAATTTGATACCTTCAAAGGAACCCGCATTGGGGTTGATAGAATAAAAACAGCTATCCCTATTTCAGTGATCCACCTATAATGAAATTCATCCATTCCCAGTGGTAGCATAGATTAGGTCTTTCGCTTATCTCGGCCTACACTTTATTGTTATTTAGAGAGCCAGAAAGGCGTTAAATATGTGCTTAAGTATGTTTATTGCACGTCTGTTGAGAGCAAAAAGGACATTGATCCCATAGATGGGTATGACATGGAGAAAAGAGGTAAACCTTCTTTATCTATGCCGAGACCTCTTACCTTGTAAAGTTGCATATGTGGCTGCTGAAGATTGTCTGGGAAGGGCCAGTGTCTTGCAAGAGCGTGAATTACTGAAATGCATTTTATTCTAAACGATATCCATGCACAACTTGTGTTTTCCACTGGTTATCATTTTGTTTTATAACAACCCCCACTCCCCTCCATTCTCCATACCCTCCCCTACCTCTCTATTCCCCCACCTCCTTCCCCTTTGTGACCCTCTTGTCCCACTTGTCCCGCCCCTGTGCCCCAGGATTGTGATAAATGGGGAGAGATCAACATTTATCAAATCAATTTTCTAGTGATCCAAATTTCTTGAGATTGGGATAGAAAAGAGGGAAAAAATGCACTTGTTAAAAATGGACCCCCTCCACCTGGCTAGCCCTCCACCTTAACTTCAGCCAATAGCTAGTCTTTATAACAGGATTTATTAAGATTTATATCAGTTCAGTTTCTTTAGAAGTGTGCTGAGAATTATGCACTTGACTTTTAATTACCTCAAACGAGCCTGGTGCAGCATTTTCATTATATATGGTAAGTACCATCTTGGTAGGCTCTTATACATATATGCTGTTTTTAAAATGTCAAACTTTATAATTGACGTTTGCAGAAACTTATAAATTAATATTAAATGAAACTTTAAACAAATTTATTTTTCAACTTTCAAACATATAGGCAAGTACAGCTTGGGAAAAAATTATTAGACAAATATCTTTTCCATAAGGGTTTCAATTTATGTTTTTGTTGTTTTCTGTTGTAAGAAATAATAATAAACACAGACTAACTCTACTTCTATACAATCTTCAGTAATTGTATCATTGGCATGTGAGTAAAGCACTCATATTACAAATGTAAATTGCGCTCTTTTTCAAGAAAGAGGAAAAGTGCTTGGTCTAATAATTTTTGCCCAAGCTGTAAGTTTTTAATGGATCTATAAAGGAGCTCTTGTAAAGGACATGTTGGAGACTAGTTCTACCTCATCAGAGTTCATCATTTAGGGAACGTGACCCCAGGATGACCTCGTACTTGACTTAATGGATCCCAGATGTTGACAATCATTTCTAGGGATGAGCTGCTCAACTTATTCCTATTCTCAACTCAAGAATATTCTGAAAAATAAATAGATTGAATCCAATGGTCTTTAAGGTATGGATACAGGATTTTATTGGAGGGGGGGGGGTCGAGGGGTGGGCATTAAAGCTGGTGTATAGTGTTGGGAGAAGGAAACATTTAATTTGGATTCACAGTTAGATAATATGAAAGACTGAATTATTTAACTATAATGAAGAAACTTATATTACATGAAATCTCGTTTTAGTGTCTTTATTTCACGATATAAGTATAAAAAAGATAAGACGGGGATCCGACTCATCTCAGTGTGTACTAGGCGTTCACATGGAAAACCAATGGGGATTCTCTTGTGTGGGTGATACACACAGATCGCTACGCTCCATTCATGCGGGAAGTTCGGGGGACTGGACACCCCAGTAAAGGTCTCAAAAGCCGTTACATTATGTTTGGGTTCAAACATTTCACTGAAATTCACCGGAAATCGTGAAAGAAATATCACAAAATCTCTCACACAAATCTTTCAGTGCAATTTAATCGGTTTTATGCCGATTCATTTTTTGTTACCAAAACTATACACCAGGTTTAAAATGATTTTCAGATTTTGGTAGACAACAAATATACTTTAATTTGGTCAAAATGGACCAACATTGCTCTCAGCAATGGGGGGGGGGGTATGTCAAGTGCTACAGGTCATGATGCTCATGAATAAAAACTGATAAAGTGCTCCAGCATTAAAAAATGTCCTATATCCATTTACCTCTTGATGCTTGTCAAAGGAGGTAGGCCTAGATATGCAGTTGTAGGGAATTGAACCATACACCTTGTGAGCTAGAGTTCAATGATTATCCATTAGCCACCAACCTCTATACTTCAATAAGTATCAATGTTGCTTGTGTGTGTATGGTTTTTTTTTTAAAGACCGTTGACGGAGTAAATACAACCTTACATCGATTGAAAGCTAAGAAGGCGTATAACATAAATACCCCCAAAATGAATTAAATTTTCATAACAGTATTCATAAAAAGATGATCGAACCTCAACTAGGCCATCCCTCCCAAATACTTGAAAAGTTACCCCTATTTTAATGGCGCGGTTGATGACGTCAAAGAAGTTTAAGGGAATGCTACTGCCAGGCATGATTGGGTTTCGCCTTTAGAAAACATGTTTGTATTGCTATGTCAGAACAATAGAATTCTAGCACACATGGGGTCTATTGTTCTGACATAGCAATACAAACGTGTTTTCTAAAGGCGAAACCCAATTATGCCTGGCAGTAGCATTCCCTTAAACTTCTTTGACGTCATCAGCCGCGCCACTATAATAGGGGTACTTTTTCGAGTACTTGGGAGGGATGGCCTGGTTGAGGTTCGATCACCTTTTAAATGAAATACTTTCTAGATGGAAGATAAAAATGCTTAAATTGGGAATTGTTGTATTATGAAGAAATATTAGCTTTCGTTTTATATGTAATTTTGGTTTTCATTTCTCGGTCCGGTCTGGGACTTTAATAAAAAGAACTGACTTTTTAAGTGATTCAGATTATAGTGGGGTAAACTCAGTTATGCACTGGAAAATTTTAACCTGTTGATGACTGAATTTCCTTATTCTTTTAGGTTTAATGCAGGAGGAATCAAATTCTACTTGTTAATGGGTTAAGACTATTCATTGGTAAACAGATTCCCTCTTTCCTCCATGTTCTTTTAAAATTGGTATTTCCACTATTTTGTGATTTCTCACCACTTGGAATCGGCCCAATTGGAATTGGAAAAGCGGTTTGTGGATTTCCTCCGACCTAGAAACACTCATTACTTTCCAATTGAATTCTCAATAAAAGTATATAAATCCTTATGGTTTCTCTAATGACTTTCATGTAAACATCCCACAGAATAACATGTAACAGGCTCTTGATTTCATCATACCGTGTTTACACTGTGACTCGGCTCAGGGATTCGACATAACAATTTTATGTCATATAAACAGGATCAGTGTGTTCCGTGACCTGAGTTCGACATGCCTTTTTTTTTGCTCTGCCAGAATCATAGGTTTCGATCTTGGAGGTGGGTTCGACACAGCAATTTTTTTTGTGTGTAATCAGAAAGGGGTGTCGAACTTGATGTCCTTGAGGTCAGTTTTGGAATTGGCTGTATATCACAACACGCATTGATGACGTCTCTCAACTTCCGGTCTTGATCCATGGGTATTGAACTCGCCTTTTTTGTTCCATATAAACACGATCACAGGATCACTCTTTGCAGTGTTGAACCCTTCGTGAGGATTCGACACGAGAGCTGAGTCACCGTGTAAACATGGTATCAGTTGTACTGTCATTAGTAACATTAAAGGGGAATTCTTACCTTGATATAGTAAATTGCCTTGAAAGAAAAGCGAACCAGATTTATAAGTTTGAAAGAAATCAAATGAACAATAGGAATGTCGTAGATTCCAGATATATTATAAGGGAATTCAAATCAAATTGGGATTATTTTTGTTTGAATTGCAAATCTGGTAAGTTAAAGGGATTGGGTAACTCTAAAAAACAAGAGCAATTAGATCAAGATTAATAAAATTATATTGTTCCAACAGTAAAAACAAACTACTGAAAGTTTCATATCAAATGGAAGACTCACTTAGACATCACTTAGCTTCATTAGACGTCACAGAGACTCAGGAGACGTCTCCACAACTAGTTTGAAACTTGTTAACTAATGTATCAAAGAGTGTGTTCAATGTCCAGTTTCAAATTTATACGCCAACATGAATCATGATACAAAACGCAATTACAAAACGCTGATATAAAGAGAAACAAAGTGAGTGTTCATTGTCCCCCATCCCCGGTCGTAAAAGTAAACGTGTTTAAATGTGATCTCGCAATGGAAGTTTCCGGTGCAAGTGAAAAAAAGAGAAGACGTTTGTGTTTTGAGAGCGGGGAATTTCAAGACGATGGAAATATAATCAGCTTTAAATTTTTGACACTGAACGGTGCACCGCTGATCGCGTTTGTGTTTGCGTTTTGTAATTGCGTTTTGTATCATGATTCATGTTGGCGTATAAATTTGAAACTGGAACTTGAACACGCTCATACTAGCATTAAACTCGTCTTATGGCAAGTGAGATACTACCATCAATGACGTTCTGTTTCTCAGCTGACCATTGGTTCATTCATCTCATCTCAATTTCTCTTTTACCAGAGGACATTCACCTTCTCTTCTTCATCACTCTACCATGTGCATCCTCCAGGTGGCCCACGCCAGCTTTACACTACCAAACTAAATATGCTATCTTCATTAGATCTGATATGATTCAGACCTCTTGAGGCTTGTCATTATAAAGTCCTATTGCTTTTCAGAGACTTTCATAATGTGTGCCCCTCCTTGGTTGAATCACTGTGGGTTGCAAATCGGTTACTATTAGGAAGAGGGTGGAGTTGAAACATTGCAATCATTCAGCTTTTTATATTCAAATGCTTTTGCAAAACAGTACTTCTTTTAAAGGGATGTAGTAACATTGTATGATATTCAAATTTTGCCAACATAATTATAAACACTTAGGTCAGTCTGTTATCTCTTCAAAATTGCAAGCTAATTGCTTGCATTACCTTCGAGATATCAATGATTTCATATTCAAATTTTATAAACCAACACCGGATGGTTTATAAAACCATGTGCTTTTTCAACATGGCATAACATACACCCATTTCCTGTTGTATAGCCCCCGTCCCTAGCGGCCTAGTGACCTGTCAGCAGAGGGTACTGGTGTTCGGCTGTATGCTTGGCATTGTTTGTTACACAGTTTTAAGGTAGTAAATGACTTCCATTTGATCTCAAACTTTCAGTAGTTTGCTTACTGTAGGAACAATATAATTTTATTAATCTTGATCTAATTGCTCTTGTTTTTGAAAGTTACTCAATCCCTTTAAAGGGAAGTCTAACTCTTAAAAATGTCACTTTGTCAGAAATCACCGAAATCAGTGATATATTGATTTGAACAAAAATCCTACAAACAATAACAAAGTTATCGCTATGCTCATGTGGGAATTTGAAACTTGGGAATAGATATTGTCATTTTGATGCAATATCAACCAAACTGTCCATCTGTCCAATACTTGAAAAACTTAAATATCTTTTGTTTTGAAATTCATCAAGAGAAAAATTTGTTTTGTTTGATTTGTTATTATTTTTTTAAATTTTTAGTTGAGCCCTCAGCGATAGATTCCCATAAGGATAGTGATCACAACTTTTTACATTCATAACAAACTGATGCTGCATGCTAAGTATGTTTTCAAGTTGAGGTAGTTTCATTGTACATTGAGCATGAAAAACAGATCCTTAATATAAAACATTTCAAAGAAATCTGCTTTTTATTTTTTCGAGTCCCATCAAATCACCCCAACCCCACAATGAAGGCTTACTGAAAGAAATGAAACATTGTCATTGCTGGTTGATTTATTACTTTAATTCTTTGACCATTTATGGGAAGACATGTTTTAAAATGGGAGAACATGGTTGGAGAATGTAATAGGATTTCTGTCACATCTGTGGCAAGTTCATGAGTCAATTCCCGCCATTAATGCCAAAAGTTATTATAGCTAACGTATGGAGATGATTTCCACACATGTTGAGTGCAGCCCCCTCAATCAAGATGTAGTTTCATGGATAACCCAAATAAGTTTTTTTTGCCCAATTTTCCCTTTATGGTAAACTTATCTATATAAGGGAAAACAAAGTAATTCTTGAATTAATGGTATGGATAGGTACAAGTTTTAAAAACCTATTTAACACATTGATGTCTGCAATCTGACCTTGTCAATTGATGTCCTCATTGAAGTGTGTCTGCTGATAACTTTAAAGAAATGGAACTTAGATCCAATTTTTTATTTTGTTTGCATATATTTAGCCATACTACCCCCCCCCCCCTTTATTACCATCCTTTGTCAAGTACCTCCTCCTCACATCACAACATCCTAGCTCCCCTCCCCAACAAATGAAATTAGATTCTGAGTTTGCTGAGAACCAGAAGGTAATAAGTCACACTCTAAAGCAGAGTTAACATCATTCTGGTACTCACAAGAATAAACAAGGGGAAGGTTGGGTACTGACCATGGTTACTATGGCTAACTACTTATTATGAGTGAGATGCCAGGTGATTTTACACCACCCCAAAATGGTTGAAGTACTTTTTAAATTTTGGACTTTCTGATGGGGGTGGGGGTACTTAATATGACCTTAATATGTTGGTCTCAAGTTCAAATTTTGGGATAAATTCCCACATTTTTGTGTTGACATAGGCTTGTTCCTCTAATATAATCAAGTGGTGGTGTACCATATATTGAACATATGTAGGCCTATTGTGGGAGGAAAATTCAGCTACATTGTTTTCACATCAAAAAGTATGCGATAATAAGTTGTGACCTTGCAGTTAGTACCCAAAGTTAAAGAAACCACCCCTCTTCGCATTTGGTGCTGTTCTTTTGTGGATTTATCCCATACTTTAAATACACACCTCTAAAATAGCAGGTATTTCTCTAATTTCGAACTGCCTCTGACGTGAAGTACCAGGTACTTTGTCTGCCTCGGGTTATGGTGTGAAAACGCCTCATGGTGCGATATCCCCAGAAAACACCTCAGGAGTGGAAAGAACCTGGTAGAACTATCAGAACTAATGAGACCCAATCAAGATCTACACCCAACCCCCTCCACATGCCTCAGCCAATCAGGAAGGCAATTGATCACGACCCGCCACTCAGAATGATTGACAGGTCTGCGCTGTTTAGCTAACCCTCTGTGTACCACCAGGGGTCTCCATTGGTTTGCTGGTGTAAACCCTTGTCTGTCATATCGCAATGACAAAACGGGGTCTGAACTTTGAGGCTAAGTACTTCATGCCATAGGCACTGTGGTTTAGTAAGATCAGGTAAGCTCCAGAAATCTTAGGAATCATACAATAAGCCTAGGCTCGGGAGGCTTGAGGGAAACTCAGGTGTTGGATTAGGGTCTGTTTTTGCAGACTACAGCTTTCTTTAGCCCTGGTGAGTCTGCATGTACTAGCCTAACTCCAGGGGAGCGGTAGGCTAGTCTGACCTCCAGACCTTTCTGCTATTTCCGGACTCTTTCCCCTGTAATTCTACCCCTTTGTTTATATATCCACCTGGACACCGATATCCCCCTCCAAGACAAATAAAAGGCTGGCAAAATGATCCTGCAGACCTAATTCCTTGCCTCAAAAGTTTCTTCATTCCTAAGTTTTTACCGCAAAACTGTTCATGGTATGTCTACACTTTCTAAGTTTTTTTTTCCAGAAAACTGCTGGGATGAAATTAGCCACCAATTACTGTTAATGGGCAGTATCTCTGAACATAGAGGCCGTAATTGTTAAGTTCAGGAGTCATGCTGTAAAACAGTTGAATTTTCCTGTGGTACCTGGAATTTTAGAAAGTTATTAAATGTGGAGAAAATAGAACTTTCAAGAAGTCAAATCTAATCAGATAAGAATGGTACAGAGTTCCACGCATCCTCAAATATAGGCCCTGTAGTTTTGACAGTTTAACGGAAAATAAGATTGCTTTTCAGTGTGTGCAATACGCTTTACTTGCTTTGAACAGTCTCTTATTAGTCAACTTAAATATATATATTTTCAATAAAATTTCAATAAGAATTGGTAATGTTTTTCAGACAATGTTCAAAAGATTAAATTAAATGAAAATGTATATATTTATTTTGAGTAAACACTGACTTTTTATACAGGTTTCTAGCATAGTTGCCTAAGTCACATGTGTATATGACTGTAAAATCATTTATATTTCATATGTATAAATACAGAGTCTGAAATACAGGCTATCTGGTATGGTTTGTTCCTTGGAGAAATAAAAAGTTCTCTTAGGTTTATTTAACCTTTTTTCTACCTTCATATTATTTTCTTAACACAGGAAGTTGTTGACATATATTTTCATCTTGGTGTAGTTCATTCATTTCTAAGTCATCTGACTCATATGATTTCCTAACCATTTTCTCTGGACTAAAAAAAATCTAATCAATTACAAAACTATAAAAGTGCAAAATTGTTTTCATATATAGGCCTAGAGGTTTTTTTTTTTTTTTTTTTTTACCAACCAACCAATTTAAGGAGGATAATGTTTGAAAAAAAAAATTCAATTTAAACTGAGGAGAATCATTCTCATGAAAGTTTTGAATTTGCATGTCACATTTTTGCAATCTTTAGGAATTCAAAAACAAATATATGTGCAGATAAAACAAATAAACCATATTTAAAAAAAAATATATAATTAAATGCTTTCAATGGAAAACTTTATTTTTCTAGCAACGCACCAACAACTTGCTTTTACCTTCAGACCCCTAAAAATATTAACTTCCTTCTGTATCTAATTGAGAATAATACGAAAATGGGAATACAGTAGAATTGTTGTCTTGAGTAGAATTGCCACTCCCAATTCTCATTGTTTCATTGTCTCCCCCCCCCCCTACCCTACATATTTTTTGCTGGTGGGAGCCATTAAAGACTCATGTTTCATTAAAACAACATGTCTTACTAGTGACATTTAATTTTTGTGTCAATACTATGGAATCCTCCCCCTCATAACTTTAAAAAAAACAGTTAATCAATCCAATTAATCCAATTAATAATTATAACTACAAACAAATGTATTTCAAATTAATTTTATCAGGATTTATTACCTAAAGAGACCTTGTTGTGTTCTGTGTTTCTAAGAAATGTAGTAATCTCTTTCTTTTAAAGATTATTCTGTGAAATGACATATCCCTGTGGTATCAGAATTTTTCCTTTCGTAATTAATCAAATAGAACAGCATAATCACAAATTCCATGGATCCAGTTAACCTAGAGAAAAAGGAGAGATATTTAGTCATATCATGTTGTACTTTGGAGAAAAAAATAAAAACATCAGCCCCGTACTTGCTCTCATTATTTTCCGACTTCTTATGACAAGGATTTATTACTAATTAAGGACGACCACTTTTGAGACATTTTGATAGTTATAGATTATTTCCTCTTTTAACCAAACTACTAGGAGACAAGGCTAATCTTTGTAGAAGGAGATTAATGGATTAAGGCATACCCTAATTTAAAACTTTAGATTAAGCTTACAAGTAGGCCAAAGCTGAAAATAGGCTAATCTAAAAGAGGTTAAACTGAATATAGGTTAAGCTTAATCTGAAAATGATCCATTTTAGTCTTGAAGGTGAGCAGGGTAAAGAATGCGAAGTTATTAATTAAAAAGAAAAATATTGGTTTCCGTTTTGGAACCTCTGTGGATCAACTTTTGATCGAGGGAAATCTCATCAAAATGATTGGCAGACAGTGTCTATGACACATGTAAGGGAAGAGAAAGAAGCAATTATTTTAATTGTTACTTTTTAAACTCAGGGTGTGTTCAATGTCTTTTTTTCAAATTTAAACGCCAACATGAATCATAATACAAAACGCAGAACACAAATGCGATCAGCAGGACACCGTTCAGTCTTGAAAATTTAAAGTTGATTGTACGTCTTTAAATTCCCCGCTCTCAAAAACAAACATCTGTGCTTTTTTCCACTTGCACCGGAAGCTTCCTCTGCGAGAGCACATTTAAAGACATTTGAAAACTCAATTGTGTTCAGTTTCACATTTCGTTGCTTTCGCGATGCTGAAGGTCATGAAATCAAAGCTGATCGTGATTCAAAACGCATCTTTTTTGGCGTTTAAATTTTCCTCCAAATGGAGATCTAAAACACGTTTACTTTTACGACCTGGAATGGGGACAATGAACACCCACTTTGTTTCTCTTTATATCAGCATTTTGTAATTGCGTTTTGTATCATGATTCATGTTGGCGTTTAAAATTTGAAAGTGGACATTGAACACACCCTCATTCAGAGACTTTTGAAGCAATGAATAAAAAATTGTATGTGTGCTGTGTTATTAACCATTAGGACATCTAGTTCTAGTATGATTGTGTTAGTAAATCATTTAAATGATCCAAAAATTGATGTTCTTTTGAAGAAAAATCAACACACTTGTGAAGAGAGAGTACATTCATACATACAATACATTTTATTTTAAAATTCTGCATTGATAAAAAAGAAACATTTGTGATGACCCAATTTTAAAATATCAAACTTGTTCTCATAACTGTGATTGATTCAAATAGATCACCATTTCTCAAAGCAATCATAAAGTTATAGTCTCTTATTTAAATGAAGTACCAATCGATTCTAACTAATTACTGCTCTTTACAAAACCATAAGGCCAGAGTTGTGTAATTTGATTCATGTATCACTGTTTCATGAAACTTTTGTGGTAGTGCTGGGAAAGTAATTGCAATGCTAATGCCTCCATTTTGCTCTTATAAATTTTGTAATTTCACAATTACAACAATCTATGTAAACCTGATCCTAACATTAAAAAGCTATAGAATTCTGACCCATTTAGAGGAAATTTTTAATTTCATTAAAAACAAATAATTCAAAGATGATTTTTAATAGAAAAATGTGATTAAGAAACATGACTTCCTCAAAATGACCACGCTTTACCTTTCTTAATGAAACAAAGTTGCAAGATAATGAGAGGAAATAATTGAAGCCATATTAGATTAGATGACAGATTTACCTTTATAAAATCACCAACAAAGTCACCCAAGGTGTCATTGTCCATGTGTTCATATGCAAAATTATTTTGTATGCTGGTAGCTATTTGAAATGGAAATTAAAAACAGTAAAGCTAAACAATCATTTGTGTGTGTGTGTGTGTGTGTGTGTGTGTGTGTGTGTGTGTGAACAATTACTGTAAGTAGTTTCATACAGTGTATTATACTGTGTGAAACTACAATTTACCATGAAATTTCGTACACAGAAATTATTGTGTAGCTAATCATTATCACAAAAAAAAAACAACTTTAGAATACCATTTTATGTAGAGTTACACAATAAAATTGTTTTGTGTGTGAACACATTGTCTGATCAGTGACTTATCTTCTAAAGATAGAGACATATTGGAGATGATTATTATCAGAAGAATAGCATTAGAATACTATTTAATGTAGAGTTACAGGATAAAACTTTTTGTGTGTGAACACATTGTCTGATCAGTTCACTATCTTCTAAAGAGAGAGATATATTGGAGATTATTATTATCAGAAAATCAGATTTTGAATAGTATGTTCTTGGGAATGTGTAGCGTTTCAGGATATACATTTTTTTGTGTGTGAACACATTGTCTGAGCATTAAACTATCTCCTGAAGACAGAGACATATTGCAGATTATTGTTACCAGAAAAGCAGATTTGAAATACTATTTGATGGAGAGTTTCAGGATAAACTTCTTTTTTTGTGTGTGTGAACACATTGTCTGATCAGTGCACTATCTTCTAAAGAGAGAGATATATTGGAGATTATTATTATCAGAAAAGTAGATTTTGAATACTATATGTTCTTGGAAATGCGTAGAGTTTTATGATATACTTTTGAGTGTGAACACACTGTCTAACACGTGACCTATTTTGAAAGGACAGTGACATAGTGGAGATAATTATTTATCAGAAAATTGAATTTTGAATACCTTGTTCTAGGAAATATATAGAGTTTCAGGATAAATTTTTTTTTGTGTGTGAACACATTGTCTGATCAGTGACCTATCTTCTGAAGACAGAGACATATTGGAGATGATTATTATCAGAAAATCAGATTTTGAATACTATATGTTCTTGGAAATGCGTAGAGTTTCATGATATACTTCTTTGTGTGAACACATTGTCTAGCACCTGACCTATCTCCTGAAGGCAGAGACATATTGGAGATTATTGTAATCGGAAAAAGTAGTTTTAGAATACTATGTTCTCAGGAAATATGTAGAGTTTCAGGATAAACTTTTTTTTGTGTTAACTGATCAGTGACCTATATACCTTCTGAAGACAGACATATTGGAGACAATTGTTATCAGAGAAATAGATTTAGAAAACTATTTTACGTAGAGTTGCATGATAAACTTGTTTTGTGTATGAACACACTGTCTGATCAGTGATTTATCTTCTGAAGACAGAGACAAATTGGAGATTTTGGATATTATGTTCTAGGAAATATGTAGAGTTTCATTATATACTCTTTTTTTTTCTTCCTGCGAACCGTCTGAGCAGTGACCTGGCTCTGAGGACAGAGACATGATATAGATAATTACTACCTGATCAGAAAACTAGATTTGGAATACTACCATTTTCTCAGAAATATGAAATATGATTACAATGCCAAGAGCAAGGGTGCTAATTAAAAAGGTATGTGGTTATGTGTCATCATTAAAAGGCCATCATGTTATTATCTTCCTTTATTGAAGGTATGGATCTAATTAGGTCCATGGTAAAGGTGACCTCTACCTAGTTGCACAAAAAATGTAAATCGGAATGAGACTGGAAATAATTGTGCCATGTGTTTATTGATATCTCTTCCATGATTTTAAATGAATTTCTCTGAAAATTTGAAAGCAACATAATAAATTTTCACACTCTTATAGTGTAATTTCTTCACTTTCTTTCTACCTCTTTCTCTCTTGCTCTCTATCTCTGTTTTTTTTTTTTTTTTTTTTTTGTTTTTTTTTGCTGATGATTGTCAATAGACAATCACTCTTCCTCCTCCAATTTTTTTTTATACAAAATATGTATTGGGCATTAAAGGGAAGTTCACCTGGAATTTTATTGGTCTTAAAAAATGCAGAAAATAAAGAAAAATATGAGTGAAGGTTTGGGGAAAATCGACCAAAATATGAAGAAGTTATGAATATTCAAAGTTTTGATTCTGTGACGTCAAATGCGACGCAGTCTCCTATGTGTTATGTAGTTGTAATTCCATAAAATGTCATTTTTTTTCAGAAAGAAAATAATTATGTCACCTGTGCGGTCGATATACATCAACATAATGTTCATATACAGACTGATATCAAATTGACCCATTCCTTTATCAAGAACCATGACAAAAAGACAAATTTATGGAATTTACATACACAACTAATGGCCTGGGAGAGCTGCTTGCAAGTGACGTCACAGAATCAAAACTTTGAATATTCATAACTTCGCTATTTTTTGGTAGATTTTCTTCAAACTTTCACTAATATTTTTCTATTATTTTTCTTCATTTTTTAAGACCAATAAAATTCCAGGGTGAACTTCCTTTTAAACAGACTTTTCTCTATCTCTATCTTTCTTTCTCTTTCTCTAGTGCTATCTTCATCTTTCTTTCTCTATTTTGCTCTTCCTCTTATCTTCTTGACCCTCTTCCTCTCCCTTTATTCTAGTCATTCTATTTAAAATACTCTCACTTTCCAACTTTCTTTACAATCTTTCTTTCATTCAATTTATATATCAAAATTTTCCAGAGAATAGTCACAACTGAAAGAAATGATTAAAAAGAAATAAGAAATAAAAGCACGCATAACCCCTTTCCTAAAAACTTTTACAAGGAGTCTTTCCTGCCAACTTAAAAACAAAAACCCAAAAAGAAAAGTTTTACAACATCTAGTAAAAATTTTCATGAATGGAAATCAATAATCAAATCAGCCAAAATCTGCCTAGAATTACCAACTTCCATCCCTTATTTTGCAAACATTCTCATTGATGAAAAGAAAGACGGTCATCCTTCCTGGCCTAGTTTTACCTTGCACTTGAAAATACAAATATCAAACGGAAGTGGATACACATGTATCTAATTATGATCCCCATTCTGGCTAATTAATGATGAAATAATGTTTTTGTGTTCTTTGACTTTCTTGAGGTCTGTCTCCCAGACTTTGCCTTAATTGAAGTCATCTTTCCTGATGTTAAGATGGAGTTATTTTTAGCCTGAAATAGTTTTGCAATGACTGTATTGTTGCTGCTGGTCGTCTGCTTAGAGCTTAGAGGCAGAAGGATCTTAAAAACTCCATCCAAACAACACAGTGGTGGATCCAGGAATTGAAAAGGGGGGAGTGCCCTCCAAAAATTTAAAAATAAAGGGGCACTAACGAACTTTTGAACATTTATACCAATATAAACCTTCAGACTATAAAATGAGTTGTCAACTCCTTCTTGTTCTCAAAGAAACTATTAGTTTGAGAGGCAGAACTTTACTCCCACTGTCTACCATCTGTTTCCATCCACTCCTCTTCCCGGAAATTCTTGACTGATAACACAAAATTAGAAGAATCCTCTGGGAATTGGAAGAAAAATATGACCAAAATGTCTAGATCGTGAATTGTCATTGGGAGGTCATCATGGGATAATAATATCTCTTATTTGAATAAATTAATACATTTATTTAAAGGTAGTATCAGCCTTTTGCACAAATTGCAAAAACTAATGCAACTTGGCATAACTGGAGAATATGATCGACTTATACTGTCTATTCAATCTTACTGTCATAGGTTGCCTAGATCAGTAATATCAACATCGTTGATATTACAGCGCGTGCGGCACGGACAGCACACAGCAATATACACACGGCGCATCAGCGTGCATTATTCTCTGCGCTAGCCGTCAGCGGTTCGCACTGTACGGTATATTTTTCGAGGTTCGAAAAAATAGGAATGAATTTTGATAATCGCAATATAATGACAAACATACACATTTGAGCTTAATCATGTTGTGGGAAGATATAGTCATTGGTATACTATTATATCCTCTCAAAAACTAGAAATTTAATATTTTTGCCTGCAAAAGGCTGACACTACCTTTAAGTCTTAGATTAACAAGGTACCTCCTAAAAAAATAATTATATTAATTAAAACCAATTCGGTGGGACAATAGGCTGGAATTGAAACTGCTATCAAATGGAGATACAATATACTTAAAGGAAACCAAACCCCATGGAAATCATCACTTTTATAGGAAAGAGCATAATGAGAGGAGCAATTTTAAAAAAAGTTTCATCAAAATCGGTTATAAAATAAGAAAGTTATGGAAGTTTGAAAAGTCTCGATGTAACTTCTATGGGTATCCTCAAATTGGCAACATTGGCTTCAAAATGGCTGATTTTGTGAACAACTCTCCATTCATTTTTGTACACAAATTTTCAGATTTTATTATTTTTCTTACAAAATATATCTTACCTCCTTCTAATCTTCACATATGTTTTGTGAAATATATTTTCCCATGACATATTTTGAGCTCAGAAGTAAATAAGACATATTTTGAAAGAAAATGGGGAAAATCTGAAAATTTGTGTACAAAACGAATGGAGAGTTGTTCACAAAATCAGCCATTTTGAAGCCGATTTCTAATTCATAATGATATATTATGGAAATGAACTATATATATATAGTACGACATTCAGAGTAAAAATATTGAATAATTTTTTTTCTTCATATTTTTCACAGTATACATTTTGTATGCAATGCTTGTAGCAAACTATTCCATTATGTTTAAATTATCATTGAACCAACTTAATGCGCAACATCCCAAGTAGAGACATGACATTTGTCTGCTTATAAACTATTTCAGTATGCAAGATATTGACTTCATGAAAGGTTACATGATTGAATTGCTAAAACACCATGTAGACAGTAGGGATATTATATTGATGAGTAAATGAGCAAAATCTGACAAATTTAGAAGTGGCAGGGACTTTATACTGGTACAGTCATATCCATGGAAAAATGGTATTCCATGAAAAATATACCACAATTTGTCAGAAGATATGTTTGAAGCTACTTGTTAACATCCTACTTAAAGGTAGTATCATCCTTTTTCACAAATTGCGAAAACTAATGCAACTTGGCATAACTTTAGAATATGATCAACGTATACTGTGTATTCAATCTTACTGCCATAGGTTGCCTAGATCAGTAATATGAAACGAAAATCTGACTACCAATCGAGACCAGCTCTCCATCAACATCGTTGATATTACAGCGCGTGCAGCACGGACCACACACAGCAATATACACACGGCGCATGAGCGTGCATTATTCTCTGCGCTAACGGTCAACGGTTCGCACTGTACGGTATATTTTTTGAGGTTCGAAAAAATAGGAATGAATTTTGATAATCGCAATATAATGACAAACATACACATTTGAGCTTAAGGCGCGGTCCCACTGGCTTTTTAGGATGATTTGCGTGTGAATTGCGGATTGTTTGTTTTGTTTTTGTTTTTTGTTGCGGATGACCGAAATTTGTATACGCAACTCATGCGCAATTAATCCTCCCGCCAGTGGGACCGGGCCTTTAATCATTTTGTGGGAAGATTTAGTCATTGATATACTACTATACCGGTATCCTCTCAAAAACCAGAAATGTAATTTTTTGGCCTGCAAAAGGATGACACTACCTTTAAGCTATCATAACCTGCAGAAATGATGGTATGGATATCGATACAGAGCTGGTTTTAATATATCAGGGTTTTTATTGATCCTAATTAAGAGTTTTATTCTAAAAGGGATTAAATCCATTTTTGTAATTTAAGAGAAAAAAAAGTGTTTGCTAGATTTTGCACAAGTGTCTATCTAAAAAGGACATTAGAATGTGAATTTTTTTATAAATACTGTCAATTTTTTTCCCCGAAGACAAATAGGCCTATACCTGAATCATTGTCTAATACAAATACCGGGGGTAGCTAAATTTTCATCTAAAGCAGATATATTTGTTTATTTTTTTCCCATTATTATCAAGTCATCATAATTACCATACTTAATCAAATTCAATGTTAAGCACAATATCAATATTTCAAACTTGAGTAAAATTTTGTATGAAATAATACCAATTGGCAAAATATTTCACTATTTCAACCAGTATTCACACTTGATACATTACAATACAATTATAAATTTATCTGAAATGATGCACTTCATGTAATAAGATGCATGTAATGCTACAGTCACACAGACACTTACATTGAGTTACGTCCCTGTTGCGTCTGAAAAGTCATTTTTTCCTGTGGATCCCCACGGATGCCTTCCCGTCATAATCAGCAGTGGAAATAGTGATGATTTTGTTCATCCAATAAAACAAAGAAATACGTAAGGAATGATAAAATACAAGATGAAATAAGGATAAAACAACAAAAATGTAACTAAACATAAGTGTCTGTGTGACTGTAGCATAATCAATGAAACGGACCCTCTTTGCCTCTTTATGAACAGGGAATGTAGGACGACTTTTGTTCGGCTTTACTATATCTATTATTATTATTATTATATTATATTATTTACTACACTGCGCTATACTTACCTATATCTCTTCAAATTGCTATTCGTTGCCCAAAGTAGAATAGCCACCGGCAAACAAAACG
>CALNVZ010003434.1:40675457-40686153 GCA_940671915.1 Paracentrotus lividus | reverse complement strand
ATAGCTACAAAATTTCTTCACAGAATTTTGACCTTTGACCTTTGACCTATATTGTTAATTGGCTACAAAATGCTACTCCTTCGCCATTTTATATCCGATTTCGATTCTGTTTGCTTTATGTGATAGCACTAGGTGAGGACTACAAAACTTCTTCACAGAATTTTGACTTTTGACCCCTTTGACCTTTGACCTTGACTTTGACCTATATTGTACATTGGCTACAAAATGCTACTTCTTCGCCATTTTTTACCCGATTTCGATTCTGTTTGCCTTATGTGATAGCACTGATCGTGATATAATGGGAATTTTACATTATCGGCGGGGACATATATTATGCATCGCATAATTTACTAATCCACTTGTTATTATTTTTTTTTGTCTCGACTTCTCGGCCCTTGCCATGTCTCTCTCTCCCTCTTCCACCCCTTTCTTGCCTTTTAGACGTCCATTTTCTGACTCGTGGGTATACTTCATGTAATGACGGTCTCGTGGGCTGTTTTGCTCTACCGTCGGTGTCGTGGGCCTTCATCGCGAATTTTCTGTCTCGTGGGTCATATCGTTGTAGTGTCGGTCTCGTGGGCCTGTTTGATCTAGTGTCGGTCTAGTGGGCTGTCGGTCTCGTGGGCCTAAATTGTTTATAGTCGATCTCGTTGGCCTATTTACTTTACTGTCGGACTCTTGGGTCGTCGGTCTCGTGGGTGTCGGTCTTGTGGGCTGTACCCCAAAAAACAGATATTTTATATCGAGAAAACTTTTTTTTTTTGTACATGTGAATTACATACTGACCCAAGTTTTGAATCCGTTTCCCCCTGCTATTGTGTAGTTTTCATCTGAAAGAGACTTTGATATCAGCTCATGACTTTTGTAATCTTGCTAGAAATGTAAATTAAAACTAAAGGAATTCCTTTTTAGGAATCATTTTTACAAGCCTATTTTGTTTAATGACCCCCCCCCCCCTCTACTATTGCTTATTATGATATGATAGTGTTTAGTTATTATGCACTTTAAAAGTGGAAAGTAATTGCTTTACATAATTTCATTTAAAAGTAAACATTTTATATTTCAGCCTTACCAAAACTGTAGTGGATTTATAAAAATAGGCTTATAATATTTTTGTGTCTTGACATGTTGCAGTGTATATTTTTCAATCAAAATTGAAGGATTTAAATTGAAACGATTTCTTGAGCTTTACTATATAATTGTTTCGTGGGTATTGAATATCCTTATAAATGGTCTTGTGTATTTTTGTTTTATTTGTATCAACAGGTGAAGAGATGAGACAAGGTGTAAGTAAAGGGGAGAGGAAGGATTTCATCAATTTAGACCACACTTCAAGGTAGGCTCTACAAAACAAAATCAACTTCTACAAGAATAATACAATCATGCAATCAGGTAAGGAGAGATGTCTAATGAGATTTACTTACCCCCCCACCTCTCATCCCCCCCCTCTCTCTCTCTCTCTCTCTCTCTGCTTCTCTCTTTCTCTCTCTGCCTCTCTCTTTCTCTCTCTCTCTCATTCTCTTTCATCTCCCTCTCCCCTCTTCTTCCACTGTGCTTTTCTTCTTTCATACAATTAATGTTTATCTCTTCTTGATGTGTTAATCATTTAGATTGTATTTAGTCAAAACAAGGAGATAATATCTCCCTGGTCAAAATATGCTTCTACAAAATCAACTTCTACAAGAATAATACAATTATGCAATCAGGTAAGGAGAGATGTCTAATGAGATTTATTTACCCCTCCCCCACTCTCATTCCCCCCCCCCTTCTCTCTCTCTCTCTCTCTCTCTCGCCTCTCTCACTCTCTCTCTCTCCTCTCTTCTCTTGCTCTCCTCTCTTTCTCTCTCTCTCATTCTCTTTCATCTCCCTCCCCATCTTCTTCCACTGTGCTTTTCTTCTTTCATACAATTAATGTTTATCTCTTCTTGTTTCGTTAATCATTTAGATTGTATTTAGTCAAAAAAAGGAGATAATATCTTCTTGGTCAAAATATGCTTTAATTATAGATTTAATTGATCAATAATTAGCACAGGAAAGAAAAATGAACAATTAATTACATTTTACTCTCAAACAATACTTTTTTAAACAGAAATTTTAGTATGGCACCATAATCCTGTGAGTTTTGTTTTAGTTGGGAAACAAACACTTTAGTGATGCAAAATAAGTTGATTAAGCTGTTTATCCTACTGCTATAATTCCATTTTATCATTGCCGGATCAGTCACAAGTCAAAATTAGCCGAAAGCTGTAGAGTTTGTCGCTTACTCACCCCTCCATCTCTTCTGCTCTAAGCGAGGAAACATTTAATTTGGTCCGGAAGATTAATCAAATGTTTCAGCTCTGGCAAGGTGTAAAGTGTCTATCAATTGACAGACAATGCATAGCTTGAGATTGAATCAACAACGAATTAACGAGAGAGGAAGAGACAGTGAAAGGAAGGAAGAAGATGAAACAAGAAAACATGAAAGAGAGATAAGGAACACATGAAGCTAAGGTTTAAAGTAGAGATCTGTCATATCCATAGCGGAAAACATTTTGGAGAGAAAAGCAAATTCAAAGAAAATCAGAACCCTAGGAGAAAAACAACAACCTTATAGGAAAAAGTGGAATAAGAGGAGAAAAACTCTCATCAGAATAAGTTATAACATTGGGATTAATTGAAGGTAGAAAAGTCTCCTTGTAGTTTCTCAGTTGGGGATCCTCAAATTTCTTTTATTTTATAACCAACTTTGATGAAACTTTTTTTTTTCAATTGCTCCTCTCATTTTTACTCTTTCCTCTAAGATTGATTATCTCTCTTGGGTTTTGGTTTCCTTTATGTTGGAGACAAATAATTATATCATTTTTGACCAGTGTGAACATTAGTTTGATAAACATTAAATATATTATAATTTTTCAGGTTTTTTGTTTATATATGAAAAAGCAATTTCTGATAGCAACATGGAGTAATATTCTTGGTAAGGCCCTTTTGATGATTGTAAATTTTTTTTTTTTTTTTTTTTCATACGAAGTCCGACCATTTGTACAAATTAAAAATTGTTTAGACATTTAGAATAAAAGGAGGTAGGAAAAGGAAGACCCTTGAAATACTGTATCCTATATTTTACTTCAGAATTTAAAAATATAATTGTATCCTGAATATGTAGAAGTATGTCTATTGGGTTGCTTCTCCATCCAGAACATGTTTTGATCTTTTAAATATTATCTGTTTACTGTTTTTCTCTTTTTAACAAAGGACGTTCTTAAAATAAAATCTAATGAATAACTTTTTAGAGATGATATATAAATAAAGAGAGAGATAGAGAGAGAGAGAGAGAGAGAAAACACAAATGGGCATGAATAAAAAAAAAGTAAACCGTTGAAGTGTAGAAATAATGAGAAGGCAAGATATATAAATTTGTGGAACAGCAAAGCCCATAAAGCACCTGAAGAAAGAAATATTATGTTTCAAAAATTTGAAACTTTTTTGGTAAAAACTTACGTTGGCTAGTGATTGAATCACTTTTATTTTATCTCGTTCCATATCTCTACTATTTTTAGATATAAAGAGAGATATATAGAGATATATTTATAGATCATATAATACAGATAATGGTGATAACATCTGGGGAAGATAAAGAAAGAGGATGAGATACAAGAACAGTAAATTAAAACTAAATTAAAAGGAGAAGAAACAAAAATGTATTTCCAGTCTTGCATCTGAACGGAAACCTAATGACTAATTCAGGAAGGAAACGGTGGACTAACACAAATTGGCAACAGTTCCTCCACCGAGGATCCCTAAAATCTTACAGCATTCCAAACAATTTAATTTGCTTTTCTTTAATTTCTCTTTCTTGTATCAGAGGTGAGGCAGTAGCTTGGTCACACCCGATCATGCATGTGTCGTGGAATCTCTCTAGGCGCTGCTGCACTAGCTCGAGCTAAAAAATAGCGCTCTACTTGGTGGATCGGGAAAAAAGCCTGAAAAAAGAAACCGGCCCTGCACTAGCTCAAGTTATTTTAAAATTTCGCTTTAACGACAAGACCTTGAACAAACAAGCCCGATGTGTATTGCGCAACTGGTAACTACCGCTAGCTTCTACACACACAGGTGCACGATTTCGAAATTAGCTCGAGCTAGTGCAGCAACTAGCACTGCGCAAAATAGCGCGCTATTTCGTGCTAAAACCACAAACCAGCTCAAGTTTTTTCAAAACAACCTAAGATGACTCAGGTTTGAATTTCCTTCAAATTAGCGCGCTATTTGACCACAAAGTCGGATCCCCTCTGATCGAGCTAATTCATCAGATCGCAAATAGCGCGCTATTTGAAATAGTTCGAGCTAGTGCAGCAGCGCCTTCTGTGTCAGGTCGGCATCCAATCCTTGCATCGCATGTAGGGAGGGGATTATTTTTGGTTTATATCCACTTGGTCTATCAGCAGTTGATTGTATTCTCTGATTGTCTAATACCACCTGGGCTAAACCCATTTGGTTTTACACAATGCAACAATTTGATCTAATATCCAACTGTCCTAATACATTGTTGGCCTAATTGTCACATAGTCTAATGACCATTTGCTCTTATTGCCAATTCATCTAATAACCAAATGGGAATTAAACAAAATAATAAATAGACAAAGTGGCAAGTAGACCAAATGGAAATTAGGCTAACTGTTGTTGTTTTTAGTTTTTATGGTGCTGTCATTCATGATATGAATATTTACGCAATTGGTTGTAGATAAAATGGAGTTAGACCATATAGGATGAGACTAAATGTGCAGTAGGCCTAGTCAGAGTGGGTTTAGACCGATTGGTAAATTACCATCATGTTTTCCAGGCACATAGGAGAAAGATGGTTGTACTTTTGTTAAAGATAAGTAAAAATGCAGAGAGTTGCAGAACGCCCTCTTTTCAGGGTATGGTACACGCACTCTCAAAATCATGCTCGGTCTAGTTGTGACCATGACTTGAAACATATATGACTCAAAAGTTGTAACATTTCCTCTCGATTTGAGAGTAAAGATGATTGTGTATCTAGGGTGGTATTCGTTTCCTAATCTCCGTCTGATCCGGAGAGAATCGGGTCTTGACTCATGTAGTCTTAAATTGGAATTCTTGTCTAATAACTACCTGAAGACTTCCTTTTTACCTTTGTTTCTACTGGAAATAATCCTCTGGGAATAAAAATCATATATAGAATTAGGTTTCATAAAATTGTATGGATTTGTAATTCTTTTGCTGTGAGCAAACAGAGAGCATGTAAGGCAAAGTTAAATATAATCATGACTTCTAGTAATGCCATTAAAACATCTCATCATGCTCATAAGATGAAACAAAACTTACACTGAATGTTCCAAACTCCAAATAAATGTTAACTGCCACACAATTTTGGTAGAATGTGTAATGTGTAAATGGTTATATGCTGAACTTTAATAAATGTGACTTTCAGAGAGTTTTGTAAGCTTTTTTTTTTCACATAGAAACGACTAATAATTTACATGATAAACATGTCAATATCAATTTAAGGTGGTTTCTTTGATTACAGCTCAACATTGGCTTAACCCATGAACTGCTGAAGGATTTTTGAGTTTTTCAGGGTTTCTAGAGCCCATATTTTTGAAATATTCAGGAAAAATATGATTTTTATACTTATCTATTGATTTATTAACCATATTAATTCATATATATTGAATTTTGATTTTCAAATAGTTTTGATGAGTTTTTTTGAAATTTTGAGGACATTTCGGATGTTTGAAGATGAAAGTCTGTCATGGAAAGAGTCATATTTTCAAAAAAATATATGAATTATTGATATTTTCAATATTCAGTTTTAGTCATCTCAAGTTATGATCTAATTATGTAGAATGATATCATAGGAATATAAAAAATAATTTTTTAGTGCTTTATCTCATTTAGCTTTTAAAAATATTTGCATCATAAGCAATGAATTCCAAAATGTCTGTGTAGTCCCACATGTACATTATTTAGCGGTATTTTGCACAATTTTGCAAATATTAGCCTTATTTTTGTTATAAAATTTCACATAATCATCCAACTCCCAAATTTTATTGTTTATATCTTCAAATTAATTATGTTTCATCATTTCATCATAGTTTAAGTGCCCTAATTAGTCATTAAGTAAAGAAAAACATGAAAATTGGTCCCTTCTGGCTCAAAACAGATGATCTGTATCATCATTGTCTGGAATATGAGACATTTATACCCTTTTCTCACGTACCAAAATTTCCTTAGCCCCGTACTATAGGTAGTACTAACTTGCCATTTAGCCCCACCTATAGTACGGGGTAAAGCTTATTCCACTTTCTGTTCCGACGATGTTTTGGCAAAGTAGGCTAACCCCACCAATAGTACAGGATTCTCTGGCCCTGCAAAATAGCAGGGTTAGCCGGGCAATTGCGGTGTTCAGAGTGAAAAGCCGGGATTACAAACTCTCGTCAGAAAAGAAACCCGGCTAAGCCAACAGCTGTGCACATGTCGTACTAGCGAGCGCCAAGCCACAACATGACAACATGACAACGAACGGAGGCTAATGATAGTACGGGGTTACCGATTTCTGTGTGAGAACAGCGTGCATTTTCTTAGCCGGGGTTAGGCAGATATTTTGGCTCGTCGGAAAAGGAAAATAAATAGTACGGGGTAAAGGAAAGTATGGGGTTAACGATAGTACAGGGTTAAGAAAAGGCCCGTGAGAAAAGGGTAAAAAGACTTGTATCAAATGAATGAATAGTTCACTAAATTGAGAAAACTAAGAATATGTAAACAACATGTTTAATGAAGGGGAAAAAAAGGAAGGATGAATACAAATTTCTTCTAATGAGTTATCTAAAATAGGACTGATAAGCCCTGGATAATGAGTATAACAGGAAAAAGTAGCTGAGCTTCTTTGACTGCTATGGTATTTGAATAAGTAGGCCTACTTTGGCAAATTATTTTTGCTGGAAGTTTTCTAACTTGGGTTTGACATGATATTACTTCATTTTAGTTCCACATGTATACTACTGATTTAAAAAATATGAATTTCTGTGGTTGCATTGTAAACAGAGAAATTTAGAGAAGCAATAGACAAGAAGGAAAACCACAGAGAAAAACAAGATACTTTTCTTCAACTTTTTTTACTTTAGATTCCTAGGGGGATACCCCAAAATAAATCTGCAATATTACTGATGATAGTTTTATTATTTGTGTACATACTAGCAGGGGATAAAACTTTAGAAAAGTAATATAGAATGAAGAATGTGCAAAAGTATTTGATCAAGAAGGAAAACAACAAATAACAAACTCTTGTTGAACTTTTGGGTGTAGATTCCCAGAAGGATACCCCAAAACAAATCCAGCTATATTGGTGATGAGAGGCCGAAGAGAATAACCTGAATACCGTTACTTCATGGCTAGTTTACCTCAAGCCCTGTGCTGTTTGGCGTTCAGCCGAGCTGTGTCAGGCCATGTCAAGCGGCCCAAGCCGGAGCTTGGAGCGCGGAGGTAGGCGAGAAGAATTATTCCTATTGTTAGGGCTTCGGCTGACCCCCATGTCAAAGCAACTAGTAGTACTAGAAGGGAAAGGGTGAGAGGGGGAGTAGGAAAAGGAGAGAGAGAGAGAAGGAAGAAGTAATAGAAAAGTGAGAAAGTAATCTCAGAGAGGGAAAGAGATAGAGCGAGAGGAGGGTGAGACACAGATGTAGATAAAAAAAAGCTTTTATATCCAGATACTGAAAATGAAATTAATAATGGATTGAAAAAGAGAAAGGAGAGAAGAGAGAAGAGAGAGAGAGAAAGAGAGAGAGAGAAGAGAGGTTACCGTCACTACGAATATGCTTAAAGAGAGAGAGAGAGGAGAGGGAAGAGAGAAGAGGAGCGGAGAGATGAGTGTGTGTGTTTATGTGTGTGTGTGTGTGTGTGTGTTGTGTGTGTGTGGCGTGCGTGTCGTTGTGTGTTGTGTGTGTGTGTGTGTGTGTCAGTTAAAGGTAAAAGAAGACAATGAGGGAGAAATAGAAGAGAAAGAGAGCAAATACAGATGGTGTCCAGCTTCCAAAAGAGAGGAATAGAGGAAGGAAGAGAGAAAGAATAGAGAGCAGAAGAGAGAGAAAGAAAGAGAAACAGAAAGAGCAGAATATAAATCACGGGGATGAAGATAGGCCATTAGATGGACAGAGAGGAAGAGAGACCAAATACTACGTGTAGATGACAAGATAAAAAGTGTGAGAGAGAGGAAGAAGATAATCGAAAAAGGAGAGAGAGAGAGAATGATGGAGAAGTTGTCCTCCACCCAGGGACTGGTGGCTAGCATGCCTTCGATGCACGCCAGCGGCATAGAAAATTCCACCACAAATATTGAGTTGTCTCAAGTTACAGAGCGATGGGGTCATTAGAGGAGAGAGATCGTCACAGCTCGGAGGAGGTGACTAGCCGTGCTCTGTCTATGCCCTTCTCCCAGTCAGATGGCCCCACTCGTACCCCCTTCATACTGCATCCCCAGTATCTCCAGAAGGCTTTTACTTGTTTACGAGATCCTCACAGCTAGGAGGTGACTAGCCGTAGTCTGTGTGCCCTTCGTTCAATGAGATGACCCCGCCCGTACCCCCTTTGCACTGCATCCCTGGTCTCTCCAGAAGGCTTTTCTTGTTTGTAACATCTTCCATGTTCAAATCTAGGAGGAGGTGACTAGAGGGGTCTGTGTGTGCCCTTCTTCCAGTGAGATGACCCCGCCCGTACCCCCTTTGCACTGTGTCCCTGGTACCTCCAGAAGGCTTTTCTTGTTTTTAACATCTTCCATGTTCAAAGCTAGGAGGAGGTGACTAGAGGGGTCTGCCTGTTCCCTTCTTCCAATTAGATGACCCTGCCCTTACCCTTTTGTACTGCATCCCTGGTCTCTCCAGAAGACTTTTCTTGTTTTTAACATCTTCCATGTTCAAATCCAGGAGGAGGTGACTAGAGGGGTGTGCCTGTTCCCTTCTTTCAGTTAGATGACCCCGCCCGTACCCCCTTTGTACTGTACCCCTGGTCTCTCCAGAAGGCTTTTCTTGTTTATCCATACATATGGAGAATGAAAATCTTCTTTTGGAGGTGATTCTTAACCAAATTTGTGTTTAAAAGTCAGAAAGTTTGAGCAATGTTTATCTAGCAACATGGGGAATTGTTTCCAAAATTGAAGGAAGATATACACTTGCTGTAATCTTCTCCAATGCAATCATCTAAACAATTTATGTATCAGTAAAACCCCGGCCGTTTTAAATTGTTGAACAAGTTGGGATTGGAATATGTCACCTGTAATATAATCATTGCAAAAACTATACCTATGGACCAGTTATGCCATGCAATGCCTGACCAAGAGGAAGGGGCACAGATATTATCCGCCAGCCCCCAAAAAATTGTAGAGATACACCCCTCCCCAATCTTGGAAAATTCTAGATCTGCTACTAGACACGTTCATCCTCAATAGCCACAGGGTGTGTACCTCAGGGGCTGTCAAGGTATTCCAGAAATATTTGTGTAACCATGAACCCAACCACTTTTCACCACAAAGGTTGTCTGTATGAAAATATTCAAATTTAGAACTAAATATTGAAAACCTGCCTTAACTCTGTGTGAAATCATGAGCTAATGTCATCCCGGCTATCAGGAGATGGTGCTACTTCTAAATCAAATGGGTGCTAATTCGGAATACTTTTATCTTCATGTTCAGGAATGTTGCTGCTTGGACACTTGTAGATTTTATCTACTTTTAAAAATGTGTAGAATTTTGGTCTCAATTGGTAGTTGACTCATAAATATATGGGCCTACATATGATTTTTTTTTTTTCAATATTCATTTTATTAATTAGAAATTCCAGGCTTGAAATGATTCTCCCAAATATTTTGAATTTGGTATCTTTAAATTTGTATGTCTCCATGTTTGGCCTAATTTCAAGATGTGAGATGATACAAAAAGAGTTTTTATCAAACTTTAGCTGAAATACCTAAATAGCAAAAAAAAATAAACCAACAACAATAGCAATAGCAACAACAACAAACAATGTAATTTTGATATATAGCTGTTTGTTTAACAAGTATGAATGATCATTGCTGTATTCTTAGCTGAAATCGAATATAATAAATGGTGATTGTTATCTTGGAAGATAGAACTAGGATGTCATAGAAAAGCCATATCAAAATGAATTCTACCTCCTATACAGTCTGTGTCAAATAAAATGGTACAGTTGTAAAACATTTTTTTTTATAGTATGAAGATTAATCACAACCTGGCATTGTTTGGTATTTTCATAAAACAGGAAAATCAGACTTTCTCTTGCAATTTTTTTCATCACATATGGTACTGTAATTTTTGAGATATGACTAGTTTTCTACAATCAAGAAAACTCCATTTTTCGCATGCCATCCTATGCCTTTGTGTAGGTTTCGCTTAATGGCCATGTCGCATGAAATTTAGCATAACTTTTGTTTTGCGAAAGCAAATTATACGGAACAAAGCGCATCAGCAAGGAAAATCTTTTGGCTTTAATTTGGTACCACATACAAACATTATTTGAAAAGATTTCACGCCTTAATTATTTTTTCCCCGACTGTACCACTTTTTTTACACTGACTGTGTAAGCTCTTGAAACCTGTAAGATCTTTGACAAGCAAACCAATATACAATGAAAGTGACAGCTGATCCCCTATTAGTCTGATGCGTTGTCATGAAGACTTCCAAATCATA
>CALNVZ010003434.1:40598943-40674383 GCA_940671915.1 Paracentrotus lividus | reverse complement strand
GCCATCCTCTTCTGAATTTTAAAGGTATTAAATATTTATTTATTTATATCCTAGGAAGGGGTGCGTATCCATACACCCCTGGATCCATCTAGTGTTATGATCCTTCTTATTATGTCACATTATATCCTGAACATGTTGGAATTTCACCGATTTTGATATTCCTTTTTTAGCTCTCGGTACCCAAGGCAGATTCATCCATTTATTTCAAAATTACAAGTGGCAGCCTAATATGCTGGCCAGGAATTTGTTTGTAATCGTAAACTTTGTTGTATAGGGTCGATCATTTTCAGCTTGCTGAGCTCTCATGAGAATGAGGTAGTGCTAAACCCATTTCGAAAGAAGGATGGGATATTCAAAATTGCCCAAAATTCTATGTTTTTATATTTCCTCCTTATAAATCAATATACAATTTTGTAATTCTTTCTTACACTGTAAAAAGTATATGTATTTTTACAGCAAATCTGCTGTCAGCAGAGTCGCCATAACAAATGTAATTCAAAAAACAGTTTTGTTGTAAGTTTCTCCTGCAAATAATTACGTGAGAAATACAAATTATACATCAGGAGTAACGCATTTGTTCCGTTTTAACCAAATACGTATGCTATAAAACTCTAATGATATTTTTCCTTCTCTTTCATCAATTCTTAAGGGAGAAAATTTACAACAAAACTGTATTTTAAATTACATTTCTGTATGGCGACTCGATATCTGCTGACATCACTTTGCTCTACTTTTTCTGTATTTTTTTTACAGTGTATTCTCAATGTACTTTTTTATTAGTAGACCAAAGTGAATAAGAAGGACATGTATAGCTACTGAGAGGATGAGGATCTTGAAGATGAAATGAGAACTTGTCCTGAATCAAATTTTAGATTAATGATAGAGATTTAGTGATATACTCATTATAATTTTGTACTCAGTCCTCCATGGGTTAAGTTTTTTTTTTCCTTTGTTTTTAAAAACAGACAGTGATCATACTCTCTCTGAAATTAGAAAGTGATACAGTCAGATTTGAAAGCCCCTTTTTTTTTTTTTTTTCAAACTTTATTTCATTTTCATAATCACTAACTGCCAGTACAATGATCCTTTGGAGAACAAAATGGGCAGTGTTTGTACTAAAGGGTTGAAGTGTCTTATTATTAATATCATTCACCATCCTTTTCCCATGATTTCACAATTAGATGTAAAAGCTGAGAAAACTGAGTAGAATAATCATCAATTGTGTCTACATTACACTCTTTTTCATTTCCAATTTAATAATTTAATCTGTAGAAAAAAAAAGAGAAAAAAAAAAAAAAAAAAAACGACGTCCTCCAAAAGCCATGTAAACAAACAGTAAGCTTATTTTTCGAGGGTGTGTCAAGTGTGTACGTATACTCTCACAAAATACTGCTACATGAATCATATCATGATTCTGTATTCTATTTTGTTTTCTCTCTCTCTTTTTTATTCTTCGCATAAATGTACCTAAAGAGAGAGGGGCTACCTTATCGCTGAATTATCGTGAAAAATCGGGATAAACATTTACCAAGGGCAAATACTGGTAGAAAAATGAAATGAAGAAAAATCAGTTTAGACCAGCTAGGTTTCAGAAACAAAGTGACCTACAACTTACAAGATGTTGGCTAAATATGGAAGCTTTGGTGGAGAACAACATTTGCCAGAATCACAACTGATCAAATATTACAAATTTGTGTGCTCTGGGTCCAAAGATTATATACTTGATGAAGTGCTAAAAAGGCTTTTGAATGATGATAAGATTGTTGGCTCAGGCTGATAACAAGCTCTTTAAAGATGCATTCATCATTTAACCACAGAAGAAAAGACACAAAGGATTTCCAGCAAATAGCAATGAAAATAATTAATTATTTATAATGCTATCAAAAAGACTGTGTGCTAAAGATCGTTTGAACAGATTTCCTTGAGAATATGACAAGAATGTTGATCAATGGTATATAAAAGCCCATTAGGTGTATACATTGCCAATTTGTTATACTTTATCAATAATACAAGTTAAGTTGATATTAAAAGGCACACCGGTGGGTCAGTATTATCTGTAGTTTAAGAAATTAAAAAGGGATTGTATGAGAAATGGAATGAAGCAATATTTTAATAGACAGGAACTGTCAACTTTGTACCGAGTTATAAATGCATAACAAATAATTTTTATAATCAGGCAAGAATGCAACAAGATTTCGCTATATAGAGGCAGTTCTCTCTGTCTCAATATGTGGAAAGCAATTTGATCACTGTCTAGTAAAACAAGATTTTGTTATGACCGTAGATGATTTCATTGACTTGGGTCCCAAGCAGATCTTTATAGTGGGAAAGAACTGTTTGTAAGATCATTCTAGTCAGTGAAGCAAATTGATGTATATGTTATTAATTTTGCATTAGTTTTTTTTTCAATGATAGCATATCATTAAGTCAATACAGATTAGCTGCATTATCTGACTTTTGTTCTATGTATTCAATAACAACATAATTATCAACTTCTAAGATCAAAGAGGCAAAAAAATCATGATAAAGTATGTCACTTAATTTTACTCTCAGCAGACAAAATCAATTACCTAAACTTTTAAGAATGGTCATAGATGTTTTATCAATGCATTTATTTATTTTAATACAAACAGTGTCAGATCTAGGCAGGGACCCAGACTAATGTTTGTCTATTTTTCTAAAAGTTACACGTTGATCATATTAAATGCTGTATCTATGAAAATTGCTGTCTGCGCCCCTCTATCTACAAATTTTCCATTTGCAGCCCATCTATACATTTTCAAATCTAAACCTGCGGCCCATTGATTTTCAAAAATAAGTATGGGCCCTTATGTATTTATATATACTGTAATACTAAAATATATATTGCTACTGCCTAGATAATTTATGTTGACGAAATGTAAGAGCCCTCAACTCTTTAAATCAAATATTAAAGGAGAAGAATATTGGCGTGTACCTGCATTACGTGTATGTTATACGGTTCAAAGTCCTTTATAAAGTGTTCAACACAAAGAAATAGATAGAGCTATTGATGGAAATTGTCCTGCAATCTTAATGAAAGGACCTATAATCATGATAATGATTTTATTTTTTAATAAGCTGAGTGGGTACATATAAATGATATTAATTACATTTTTTAAATACAGACACTATCCCAGTAATCATTTAAATAATTATGTTGGCTTTGTTGTAAACCATCACTAACGATGGGAGAAATAAACTGCGTACACTGTCATTTTCTTGCGATTAATTTTTCTCCATGAGCGGCCTCAAAACACATTCATGCTGCATCCCCTTTAGTGCATATAAGAAAGCATGCTCATTATATTTGTGTGTTTTAACTTCGCGCCTGTGGATCATCACACCTAATCCATGAAAATTAACGCATTCCATGTTTAGAGTTATGAGTGACTGAGTGAGAGATGGTAATGTAAGCAAAAAGAGAGAGAGAAAGAATAAAGAGGGAAAAAAGTAGATACAGAGTGAGAAAAAGACAAGGAGAAATGGAGAGCATGAGAGAGAGAAGAGAGAAAGAGAAGTACAAACCCACAAACTTACTTGTACCATCTGATGGGAGGAGAGAGAGAAGAAGAAGAAGTAAAAGAAAAGACAGTGAGGGAGAAACACGAAGAGAGAGAGAGAGAGAAGAACGGAAAACAAAGAAATGGAGGAAAGACCCCAAAAATTGAAATTAGATCAGCTTGAAACAAAGACAAGGTTAATGACCAAGTCTGGTTCTGAAGTAGGCATTTAATCTAGACTTATAATCTCCATTTATTGATCAAATAACTGTTTTTAATCGCCCAGATCTAATACAAATGATGGGTAATCATAAACCAACATTTATTCTAATTCTCCTAAAGTCATCAGTTTTATCTTATGTTTAACCAATGCCAAATTTTAGCAAATATAGGCAACCTCAACTTACCTTGAAGATAATATTATTTCATTTCTTTGTCTTTTTTCACAGTCCAGAGCTCTGAGCTGGAGCCCCCAGGGGCCACCAGATGACACCACCCACCCCCAGGGGATCGTCTAGGGCGGGGTCATCCAACAGGTGAATAGAGTTTGACTTAATGACTCGCACATTAGCTTATTTATCAATTAGAGCAGTTTGAGTTACAAACTGACAACCAGAGAAAGTCCTTTTGCTTCTGTAATATTTAGGATAGCAATTATTAGAGGTAGAAGCCCCTTAAACCATGTACTTGCAAAATACCCTTCTTGCGCAAAGCTGACAAACTATGATGAGAAGACTAGCAGCAAACTAAACATAAAAAGACGATGGGGAGCAGATATGAAAAGCAAACTGATAGTAATATGACCATTATGAAGATTAAAGAGAATATTAATGGTTAACATTTATTTAAAATTGTTGAAAATGCACCATGGCTTAGTTTGTGGAGGAATGTGGTTGTTTTTGTGAAAATTCTTAGGAAAATGCAAAAGACATATTATCATTTAAAAATCACAGTTTTATTGTGTAAATGTATAACTATATTGATTTCTAGAACTATTTCTAGAACTGTGCTTTGTATCTATCCTGAAAAGGCGCTTTATAAATTCAAGTTTATTATTATTATTATTTTTACTTCACACATATAGAGCCTTAAAATTATTAATTTATGCTCAAACTATTATTTGAATAGGACATAGTAATTACATATGCTTTGACATCAAAGCAATTCTGGATAACTTTGACAAAGAAAGCAAGTAACAATAGTGACTTTTCCTGTAAAGAGGAAAATTGACCTGTTATTTACATTGATGTCAATGTAATCTCATCATGTCTTAATACTTTTGATATATTTGATGAATTGTTGTATGTGACAGTTTGCCAAGAGAAAGATGGTACTAAATTAAACATCTTAACATGAAAACACAAAATTGATAGATATGTGACTTGCTTCATTTTGTCAAAGGAGGGCAGAATTGTCTTTTTATGTTCCCACAAATTCAAAATGCCACTAAATTTTGCAAAGTCATTTCCTTAATTTTTATAAAGTTAATACTCTATGCTTCTTTGATGAGATAATTGAGCAGTTGTTGCTTGTTTCCTTGAGTAGTTATTTCAGGTCTAATTTATCTTGTCATAAAATGTCTTCCTCCAGCACCTAGAATCCTTACCTGTACTCATATGTATGACACATCTATTAAAGAGAAAGTTCACCCTGGGTTTAAATTGGTTTTTAAAAATGCAGAAAAATAAAAGAAAAATATGAGTGAAGGTTTGGAGAAAATCGACCAAAAAATAACAAAAGTTATAAATATTTAAAGTTTTGATTTTGTGACGTCACATGCGAGCAGTTCTCCTATGTGTTATGTAGTGTGAATTCCATAAAGTCATTTTTTCAGAAGAAAATTAATTATTTCACCTGTGCGGTCAATACATCATCAAACATTATGTTAATATACATACCTCTATCAAATTGACCCATTCCTTTATCAAAGACCATGAAAAAAGACAAATTTATGGAATTTACATACACAACACATGGGAGAGCTGCTCGCATGTGACGTCGCAGAATAAACATTTTAAATATTCATAACTTCGCTATTTTTTGGTCGATTTTCTTCAAACTTTCATTCATATTTTTCTTTCATTTTTCTGCATTTTTTAAAACCAATAAAATTCCAGGGTGAACTTCTCCTTTAAAGAGAAAGTGCACCCTAAATTTTTTTTTTTTTATAATATTTTTAAGTAGAAAAATAAAAATAAAAACATTGAAGAATCTCCACCTAGGAATAACACAATTATGGATGTTCAGACTTAAGATTGTTTACATCTGTTGTGAGGTGCTCTCCCATTGTGTTGTGTATATAAATTTGTCTTTTTCATGGTTATAATAGATATATTTCATAGACATGTACGAAAACATAGATTTGATGATTTATGGAAAAGCATCTCACAAGTTACCTGTGTATTGCAAAATTCATAACTGTGTTATAATTGAGATATTTTCAAACTTTCACAGATATGTACCTATCAATCATTTTTGTGCTTCCATTGAAACCAAATTAACTTTATGGTGGACTTGATATGTTTTAATATATAGAGAAATTGTCAAGTATGAGAAAAGTTAAATTTAGTGATCTCAACTTTCAAACCCTAACTTTGACATATTTGCCTGATCTTGATTACCATTTACTAGTCTGTTTTTATTTTTGTTATTTTTTGTTGTTCTGATCATTTGGTTTGTCTGAGATTTATAGTTAGGATTGCAATATGATTTCATATTAGGTTTAGGGTTAGATAAAGCATTTAGTAGAGGGCTGAATTTAGTCATTCAACACTCTAAGAAAAAAGGGTTCCATTTAGCACCATTTTTGCCACAATAGCGGCACCCTGCAAATAGGGTACTCATAAGCACCTTTTAGTTCAAAAAAGGTGCGCACAAGCACCTTTAAGCATTTTAGGGTGCTGGTGAGCACCCTTAAGGTGCTAATAGGCACCCCAAAGGTGTTCATGGGAACCAAAAAGGGTGCTGCTATTGTGGCAAAAAAAAGGTGCCCAATGGAACCTTTTTTTGTAAGAGTGAAGATTGAACAGCAGAGCAAATACCATGGAACCCATTTTTCACACAATTCAAATTTTTTTTCGAGGATATAACTTCCCTTAAATGACCAACTATGGGAAGGATTATCTTAATCCTACTCTTGTGGATCAAAGAAGGGGTATGAGTAATCTATCACATCCGAACTCAATAGGGGAAAATCCCTTTTTTAATATAGATTGTTTATAGTCTTTATAATGGCATTATTTGAGGGATATATTCTGATTAATCACCAATGATTTAAGATTATCCAATAAAAAATAGGAAGTCTTTAAATTAGGTAAAGATGTCATATAAAGGTGTCTCGAAGGGTACAAGGGTTTTTATAAAAGTCTCATAACTTCATGAGATGACAACAGTCTTTCACTTTTTAAAAAAAATCCATTTGGACCTTTTCTGATTGAGTTGTTAGAAGCATGTTCTCATAAAAACCTTCACATTTATGGCTAGATTTTCACTGATATCTGGAGGAAAGTTCAAACTTGGTGGTGAAAAGCAAAATAATTGAGTGATATTTTAAGAATATGTAAGAGGATACTCTGAAATTTATTTCAAGTGCGCTCAAGTGCAAATTGGTTCTCAATTCAACCATCGCACCATATCATATTTACAGTCCACTCCTCTAATAATGAGGTACTCATGATTTAAAACCAATTACCATTTCATAGGAGAGTATAGTGATACATAGGTTTGCACATGTGTGAAATCTGGTTTAGAAGAATTGCCTTGTTATAACAAAATCTCATAGAAACTTTGGCATAATGATCTTATTTTCTTGATGTTTTTTTTAAATATCTTCACAGCTCAAAGTCCTGCAAAGATACCATCATTCTCTAGAGAGATTAAGGGTTAGACTTCTGGTTTCATCTCTCCCACGACAACAGAATTCTTACCCAGTTACATGTCCAAAGATCCACGACCTCGAAGACCCAAGGTACCAAAGACCAGCAAACCTCCAAGGCCTGTGACACTAAATACCCTCAACACCAATAGTATCGAAGACCAATTGTACCGATGAACTATGACACTGAAGACTCACAGTACCAAAGGCCTACAACACCGTAAAATAAGACCCCTAACCCTAGCCTTAATCAACCATGAAGGAGGCCATTGGTCAACAAGATTAGAGAAAAATGATCACAGAATTTGTGACTTAGATAATAACTTTCCTGGTTTATTATCTCTGCGTGTGCATGTATGTCACTTCAAGTCTTGAATAATTTGGTGTCTCCACTGCCATCACACAATAATAAACAAACATTAGATGTGAAATTGAAGGGTAAGCCAACAGGAATTGAAAGTGTTTTCTACGTTATAAACTGCATGAGCATTGCTTTCAAAGATTCAGGGCTTAAATGGTCAACTTTCTAAGTTTCTAAGTACCAAAAATTGTAGTTTTATTTTGTTGTGATAAGGCTGAAAAGAGATTCTCATTGCATATTAGAAGAAGGGGAATTAACCATTTATAAGCAAGAATGTATTTAAATATCTATTTCAAGATATTTCTTTATCAGAATGATTGCTGTTTTGTATTGAATTATTGTACTATAAGAATGAAGATTAGTTTGCATATCTATTTGAGGAAAGCTCCCATCTCACAGATATTTGCCATGACATGACAACTACTGGCCAATCAAATTGAAGGTATTTTTTGTATATCTTTAAGAGGAAATATCTTAACCTATCAGAATGAAGTCTGTGTTTGTTTATCTATTGTTTAGCCACTGACCAATGAGAATGAAGGTTTATTTGCATATTTATGAGAGATAAACTTTAATCTTATCAGAATACTGGAGATATTTGCAAATAACTATTAACCAATCAGAACAAAGTTTGTTTTCTTATGATGTATATGAGAAGGTATCTATTTGACAATCAAAATGAAGATATCGTTTGCATATTTATTAGAGGATAGTTCTGCACAAATCAAAATGAAGACTGTTTTTGCTGCAGACTAGAGTAAGAAATTGCCTTTTTTTTTAGTGCATTCAATTTGACAAAGGAAGATAAAATTCATATCTTTTACAAAATATGATAATTTTTTGTTTTGATATGAAGCCTTAATTGCACGATTATATTAAGCCAAGTCAAGTTTGTTCAGTTTTGCTTGTTTTTATTAATCATTTCTATATAATTCAATACCATAATTCAATTATTAGAAGTAAAATTTCTAAAATGATTGAAATTCAAATATTTTCCATGACAATATAAATATTTCAGATGTTCTTTTTTTAGTTATATAGTTTTATTTTTTTTAGTTAAATGCATTGTCTTAGTTTAAATGATCATTGTAAATACATGTCACAAATTTTTAGTTGTACATTTTGTTTAAAACTTTTTACTTGATTACAGTTAATTGTTTTGGTTAAGAATATCATGTATATTTTCTCTTTGTTTGTTAATTGCAAATTATTTGAGCTAATTGCTGTTTTTAAATTCCATGTTCATGAATTGTGTTGAGACAAAATGAAGTTTACATATTGTTTATTGTTACAGTGGAAATCAATAGATGGAATATTTAATATCTGGCATATGTATCCTTTTCATAAATTGTAAAAAATAATGATATTGTATTCAAATGATTTTCCTTTCCTCAAATATTTGGCTTACATTTACATTTAAATTGTATTGACATTACAGATAGTCTTGAATTTCCACACTAAGAACATAGCAAGCAGTTAAAACCAGGGTTTATAAACATGTAAATGTACTTGTATAGTCTATTCTGAGACGGAATTGCATATGGTTCATGAGCAATCACTCCATAAGGTTCAATTTCATCTCCACCCTGGCACAATTCGAAATTTGCATGTTTGCAAACAATGAGTCGTGTTCATCCAAGCGTAAAGACATACCACATAAAAATGGTACCAGAAGATGCGGGAGAAGTTACTCTTTCAGAATATGTAAAATAATTTGGGGTTTATAAATTGGTTTTCTTTTTATTGACATTTTTCTAGGTGTAAAGTTTTTTCTGACTCTCTCGGTATATCAGAAGCCAGGGAAGTATCTTAATGTACAAACTGTGATTTGTTCAAAGCCAGTGAAATAAATATTACTATTACCATCAGTCAAACAACATTTTAAGGGAGGTCAGTTATCAGGATTTTTAAATTTTGTGATCAAATCGAAAACGAATCATCCTTCTTATGAATGTGATATATAATTCATACTTTCATTATGTCTTAATAGCTCACTATAACAAAGATCTATCAATTTATAACAAAATATAACATTAAAAGTTTGTGTACGTGCTAAAAATGTTCAAAATGTATTCATATATTTAATTATAATCATTGTAAGTTGTATTGGATCTTCCGCTAAACAGGACTAAAAATGTACATAGATTTTTTTATTACTGCTTTTTATATGGATGTAATATTACTATATTTATGACATGGATTCATTGTTCAACATGTCTCTATTCAATTTCTTTAGTAAAATTATTTTCACTTGAATAATACCTTTTGTGTATTTTGCGAAATATTTTTGTTGTATAAGCACCTTAGAGAGACAGAGTGGTCTGTTAAAAAAACGTGTTTAGAATGCAAAAAGCATAATAATTGAAATTCATCAGTTGAAGGTCGAAACAGCAACTATAATATTTCTTTCCTAGACTTGATATGCACATCCACTATCTCAAGTGGGCTAATTCTTATCAAAATTATTGAGGTATTGATTCATTGTGCTAAAGGGCCCTCTGTGTTATTTTGTCTGCAGAGAATCAGATGGAAATGACATAAAGCCTTTTTGCAGTCAACCCCCAATATGATGAGCACATGCAGTACACAATATTTTGTTATAGTAAATAGTGGTAGTATTTTAAGAGTTGTGATTGGTTGAAATGATGTCACGTGTCATTCACGTTTTTGTTATAGTGAATGGTTTTTGTTATACTAAACGTTTTTTTTTTGTTAAATTGAACGGTTTTTACCTGTGCTAAAATGAATGGTGAAATCGATAGCCTTGTTGCGCAAGCGCGTAATAACAGTAAAATGGTGCGCACAACAATAGATACGCGGAGCGACAATATACGTCACAATAGCTTAATTAGCACCAAAAGTTTGGCAAATATTTGCAAAGATAAAACCAGATTAGGCAAGGTCAAAGATCAAGGGGTCTATTTACTATAATAAATAGTGCATGCATCTATTAATGCAACATTACCAACTATGTGAACTCCAAATACTAAATTATCCCTCATGCACATCTGTTTCAACTCGGCCTACGGCCTCGGTGAAATAAATGTGCCCTTGGGATAATTTTAGTATTTGTCGTGCACATAATCTAGTATGTTGCATAGTAGAGCATGCACTATTTATATAATAATGAAGGGATTCTTTTGGTCCCTTTGTCAAACATGAGGACAGGGGTCTAACAATTAAATCCTTTTTATTGTGGCTTGTAGAAGTTACATCTAATCTAGAGATTATTTTGTTTTCATCGCTGGTATTCAAAACTACAAAAACAGCCCACTTCCATTAAAATGAGATGCTTTGGCCCAAGCCTTTATACCGGCATACCAAAAACAAAGGGTGTGTTCAATGTCCAGTTTCAAATTTATACGCCAACATATTGCAAAACACAATATTGCAAAACACAAACGCAAACGCGATCAGCGGTGCATCGTTCAGTGTAAAAAATTTAAAGCTGATTATATTTCCATCGTCTTTAAATTCCCCGCTCTCAAAAAACAAACATCTTCTCCTTTTTTTTCACTTGCACCGGAAGCTTCCATTGCGAGAGCACATTTTAAACACATTTGAAAACTCAATCCTGTTCAGTGTCGCATTTTGTTGCAATCGCGATGCACAAGGTCGTAAAATTGAAGCTGATTGTGTTTCAAAACTCATCTTTTTCGGCGTTTAAATATTTCTCCGAATCGAGATTTGAAACACGTTTACTTTTACGACTGGGGATGGGGGACAATGAACACACACTTTGTTTCTCTTTATATCAGCGTTTTGTAATTGCATTTTGTATCATGATTCATGTTGGCGTATAAATTTGAAACTGGACATTGAACACACTCAAAGACACATGTGTGAAACTGGAACTAGGAGACTTGCCTAGTAATTTTGTATCCATGCTTAGTATCATATTATGATGGGAGTAGATTGTATTTAGATTTAATTTTTACTGTTTAGAAAATTATTGACAGAATCCAAAATCAACTAAGTTAGCTTGAGCAATGAGTAGATATGCTAAGGAAGCAAGCACTGTTGGTAATGAAATATTTCCCCAAAAAATGAAATGCAGTCAACCTTGCCTAGTAATTCAAATAACTACCTAAGGGTGCAATCTCACTTCCAGAAACAAAATTGAGACAGATTTGCCAGCATGGCATTGTACTAGCTTTTTCCGCGACGAAATCTTTTGTGCAACGTACAAAAGGTTACGTGACACAAAAGACGGATTAGCCAGCATGTCATTGTACAAGATCTGTCTCCTGTGGCCCAAAAAATCGTCAAGGAGACAGCAGAGGAGACAGATGTAGTGCAATGCCATGCGGACAAATCTGTCTCAATTTTGTTTCCGCGAAGTGAGATAGCACCCTAAGATAAGGTCCTTTCAAGGCATCTTCTCTTTATATATTTTTTGGTTTTGTTTTTATCCCTTCATAAAGTCAAATTGTTTGTAAGTAGAAGCTAAAAGCAGAAGTTCCAACAGATTTTACTTTGGCAAGGTTGACTGTACAGTCTGTGTCAAATAAAATGGTGTCAAATAAAATGGTACAAGTGGAAAACATTTTTTTAAGTATGAAAATTAATCACGATTGCGTTGCATTGCACTTTTGCGCATGCTTTTCTATGGGTTTTTTCACATAACAGCCATGAATTCAGCACATCGAAACAACAGATGTGTGTAATTTCGATTAGCTCTTCGCTGCACAAAATTTAGCATAACTTTTGTTTTACATAAGAAAATTATACAAAACAAAGTGCATCAGCAAGAAGATTCTTTTGGCTTTAATTTAGTTTAGTTTAGTTTAACACATCATTTGAGAAGATTTCAAACATAATTTTTTTTTCCCGATTGTACCATTTTTTTTTTTTTTTTTACACAGACTGTATTTTCAATTCACAGATCATCACCTCAATATAATTAGAAAATAAATGTAAATGACAGAGTATTATGAATTGTTTTTGCAAATCATTGACAAGAAAGAAAAAGTAAAGCAACTGAGTGAATGAGTGTTTGGCAATATGCAAATCAATGAAAAATGCACTTTATTGATCTACAAGATTACAAACAGCTATATACAGACCTTTTTCTTACAAACTTTTGAACTGCTTTAACTTGACAATTCTATGTAAATTTAATATTGGGGTATCTTTTAGAGATAGTTGACTTACATGGATACAAACAGCTATATACAGATCATTTTCTCACCACTGAATGACTGCTTTGCAATTCAAAGTAAATTAAATGGCCATATCTTTTAGACATAGTTAATGTGGTAGTCGCAATAGTCCGTATTAAAAGCTACATGCCATTTCTTCCATTGCCCATAGCTGTATGCCTGTCTCTGCCTGCTTGTAGTGTCTAAAGAAAATCAGGCGTAAGAAATAGAATTTTTCTACGAAATTCGCTGAAGGGAGGTGCACGATGCATGTATGACTAATTGTGACCACAGCATTACACAAGCTTAGATAAGGGAGTTTGAAGCCACATAATGATAATGAAAATATTCTGTTCTTGTATACATTAGTTGTTGCCTGGTACACGAGGGTACCAAATTTTAAACTCTCGTCCCCCAATTAAAAAAATAATAGTAGACCGGGGGCCCCCTAAGCACAGAAATAAAAAAGTTTACACAAGAACATAAACCAACACATAACACAAGATTGGAGAAAAATAATTGACATACATGTACCAGTAAGAAATATACTTCATGGAATAAGAAATAACAATAGTCACTCCCCTTTTAAAGCAAATTGGCAATGTCGTGTGTGGTGTCATCATTTACTATTCACCAATAGTTTTGTATACATGTCATAACTTATCATTTATGAACAAACCATGCAATTTCAATAAAAAATACGTAGGTGCATGATCTGATACTTCACAATTACAAACGCACACCTCATGAAGCAGTTAACTTATTTTTATGATGTAAGCAATGCTGCGGAGGTGTGACTGCTTCGATACACGAGACGATATTAGAAAAAATAATCTGAATTTATCGACTATAAAAGCGACATTTCTAAACTAATCATATCAGATAGTACCATATTATTAACATATTAATGAACAAAAAATCAGCTAGAAAATTCCTTCATTGATTTATTAGAAAATATTTTGTCAAAAAAGGAGAAAAAAAAGGAGAAAAAAAAAACAGTCTCTCGGAATTCATATTTACACATACACAATTGGTAATTACACTTAACTGTCATCTTTTTAAGAGTAATAACGCATTAGACTTCACACAGTAAAATTGACTCAAAACCGACCCTGTTCTAACAAAATCTCAGCTACTTGGGAAAGTAATTTCTGTTGTCTGGGTTCAATCATGGGCATTACAAGAGTATAATTCACAAAGGCAGAAATTGCAATTTAGAATAAGCATTCAAAATTTATGCTGCAGACATGCACAATATTCCCAATATCCACAAAAGTATATGTGTGAAATAAGCATTTACGATAACATCATATTACTGATGAATGACTACCGGCTACTGTATAAGTAGTTATTTAATGCGATGGTTTTATTTTTGCAAATTTCACAAGTCAGTCTTCGCGAAAATTTTGACTTCAATATATGGCAATTTCTAGAAATGAAAAACATCAACAAAATCGCTAAATTTTGCATCTCTCGTATTGCCTCAACTAGTCCCAAATCGTGAAAATATTGGATTATGCAGTATGTAATAGATACATGCATATTTAGGAGATTTAAAGATCTAAGATAATAAGGCAACAATTCAAGGATCTTAGACATACGTATGATCTCATACAGAATTCATGAATAGAAGCTACATCGCATTAGAATTAGTACCTACATGTATTCAAAGTCCTTCTATATTTTAAGAGAATTAAACAAATACAATGTACCTACAAAGTTAAAGGGATTGAGTAACTTAAAAAAACAAGAGCAATTAGATCAAGATTAATATAATTATATTGTTCCTACAGTAAAAACAAACTACTGAAAGTTTCAGATCAAATGGAAGTCATTTACTACCTTAAAACTGTGTAACAAACAATACCAAGCATACAGCCGAACACCAGTACCCTCTGCTGCCAGGTCACTAGGCTGCTAGGGATGGGGGCTATACAACAGGAAATGGGTGTATGTTGTGCCATGTGGAAAAAGCACATGGTTTTATAAACCATCCAGTGTTGGTTTATAAAATTTGAGTTTGAAATCATTAATATCTAGAAGGTAAAGCAAGCAATTAGCTTGCAATTTTGAAGAGATACCAGACTGACCTAAGTGTTTATAATTATGTTGGCAAAATGAGCTAAATCGAATAAAATGTGATTTGAATATCATTCAATGTTACTACATCCCTTTAAGAATAATACAAAAGCTGATGAGATTCATACTATACAGTTCACTCCCATTATAACAAGGTGTTCGGGAGCAAGCAAAATACCGTATCACAAAATCTTGTCATACTGAACACATATTGTGAACAGATAGCTTTCGCCCATGTTTGGAATTCGGATCAGGAGAGTTGAATCACCGTAACAAAATCTTGTATCCATGCTCGCTATAATGAGAGTGGACTGTAATGTTAAAGGGGAAGTTCACCCTGGTTTTAAAAAATGCAGAAAAATAAACGAAAAATATGATTGAAGGTTTGGAGAAAATCGACCAAAAAATGGTGAAGTTTTGATTATGTGACGTCACATGCGAGCAGATCTCCTAAGTGTTATGTCATTTTTTCCAGAAGAATGTCATTAGATGTAATTTTTCCCAGAAGAAATTAATTATGTCACCTGTGCGGTCGATATACCATCAAACATATGTTCATATACATGACTATATCAAATTGATCCATTCCTTTATCAAGAACCATGACAAAGAGACAAATTTATGGAATTTACATACACAACCAAAGGGAGAGCTGCTCGCACGTGACGTCACAGAATCAAAACTTTAATTATTCACAACTTCGCTATTTTTTGGTCAATTTTCTTCAAACTTTCACTAATATTTTTTTATTATTTTTCTTCATTTTTTAAGACCAATAAATTCCAGGGTGAACTTCCCCTTTAATAAAATCCTGTAATGAGTACTTGTTTATCCAGCCAAGCCAGCGTACTACGGAGAGAGTGAGTTTTGCTTACAGGCTGTAGAACTTGAGACTTCTATCCATACTAGAGGAGGCTAAGAATGAAGAGTGCTGGCCAAAACGTACTCCAGTCGTCATGCTGGTATGGTCTGTGAGATGAAAGGGAATAAATTTGACGTAGTTACATGAATATAAAACATTAGACAAAACGGTTAGCATGTATCGTGTCCTGTCTAACATGGCTGTTGTATCTTAATTTGCTCATTACTAATCTTTTAACCATTTGGCTGTGGATTGTTCCATTCTTGGAAAAATATTTTCTGTTATTTGTAGCAGAACAAAATATTCTTCAAACTAAAAACAAGAAGAATAGAAATTACATTAACACTCTTTCACACTGACATTTGAAAAGACAATGCTTGATGTAAATAAGAATTATTCAGTTTACAAATCCACACCTGGTGCCATATCAAGTCCATGTGGAAAATCATATTTTTAAGGGCTACATTTAAGCCCATATTAGGACAATTAACCCCTGGACAATTACCCCCCCCCCAGACAACTACCCCCAGAAATAGGGTCTTGACATTACAATGTATTGATAAAAATGTTAATTATGGGTGCTCAGAAGTTGATCAAGAGGTAACGCATACAGTCAAATCTCAGCATTTGCCTTCAATCTAATTCTTCAAATCTCAGTCCTGTTTTTCTCATGATGACGTTTAAGGTTTGTTCTGGATGTAAATAATTGTATACGATCTATGGTACATCTGTCTAAACTCAATCAACCAATTAACCATTCTTTATCATATTGAAGGCAAATTTGATCCAAGCCCTGTTATTTTCAGTGATACATACCTGTAAAGACAGCCAGCTCCTGCCACTGTTTACAGAGGAACACTCGTAAATCAGTTCCTGCTACGGCCAGATATGATCCACTCTGGTCAAAGGTCAATGATTTGATCTGTACATGAAAAATTAAACAAATCATGAAAATTACTATTACAGTATGACCACGATGATTTTCAATACAGGGTACCCGTTAACTGTTTCATGACTCGGGACCAATGAAGTATAATCGCAAATTTATCTAGCTTTAGCTGGAATAGATCTCATAACCTTGGACAGAACATGGACACTTCTAGTGTCCATGGACAGAATAAAGGAGAATCAAATACTGCATTAGGCATATATTTTGCAGGGGTTTTTATTTGTAGTAAAATTTTCCACTTCAATATAAGCCATTTATAGAAATGGAAACATGACCAACATCGCAAAATTTTGCCTTCACAAATTTCCCCAACCGGTGAAATATATTGGCTTATATGTTGTAGGATATCTAAACCATATAAAATTAGCTACAAGTAAATCTACATCTATGTATAAGAAAATTAATTGCCAACTTAAAATTTGGTTATGAGGTAGTTAGGATTTCATGGAGCATTTACCAATACATCTGTTATGGATTAAGGAAAATAGGTGTTACAGTGCACATGTGATTAATTTTCAGTGATTTAATTTTGTCAAAGATGCTTGATCAGGGCTTGGGTTGTAATAAATTGTTATGGATAAGGGTAAAGCAAGGATTAGGTGTATTGTTCGGTTCTAAGGAAATGATCTTATGAATTTATACAGTTGGGGTCAGAAGTATAAATAATAGACCTTGTGATCCTCCTTCCCCCCCCCCCCTCAAAAAAAAAAAAAAAAAAAAATTAAATAAAAATTAGCACCGCAATTAGAATATCAAACATACTATATCTTCAACAAAATTTGTGCTTCCATGACCAATTTGGTATCAATTAGTTTTTGAAAGTATTTTGACTATAAAGAATGACAAAATTTGCACAAATCAGTTCCATCAGCATGTCATTCAAATGAAAGTGTATGATATGCCCTTTTGTTTGATACTAAATTTGTCATGGTAGTACTAATATTTCTGATGTTGCAGTAGATTTTATGCTTTTTTCCCAGAAGTATGTATATTTTTGACCCAAACTATAGGTCATGTTCAAAGTTGACCAATGAGCAACTGATGTCAGAGGATCGTAAGATACGATAGAATTACGCTACCAGTAACATTAAGCAACTTCCGAGAGATGCACTTGACAAAGAGCGAGAGGGACACATAACAACTTAATATTGGAGACCCAAAACTGTCACACGCCTCTTCAATATGATTAATGACTTCACTGAAACTCATACGTGAACAGACAAAAGGGCATAAGTCATGTCATTTTAAAGGGGAAATCCACCCTGGAATTTAATTGGGTTTTTAAAAATTAAAAATGCAAAAACAAAAAAAAAATGAACGAAAAATATCTGTGGTAGTTTGAGGAAAATCCATGAAAGGACTTAGATGTGACGTCACTTGCAATCTGCTTTCCTGCATGTTGTGTAAATGTAAATTCTATGAACTGTCATTTTTTCCAAAAAAACATATACAAATAATTATTTCGTCTGCGCATTTGATATGTACTAAAATCTATATGTTCAGGGTTTGGGAGTTTATGTCTTTATGTCTCTCAAAATTGATACATTCCATCACCAAGAACCATAAAAAACGCGGCTTACAAATTACGTCACAAAATCAAAACTTTAACATTCATGACTTTTTTTATCCTTTGATAAATCTTCAAACTATTACTCATATTTTTCTTTCATCTTCCTGCTATTTTAACCAATTAAATTCCAGAGTGGACGAACACTTTACAGTAAAAGCTACCGACTCTCTTCAGATTCACAATTATACTGGGTGTTTCCGAAAAAAAGGAAACCCAACTTTGATCAACAATAATTTTAAAAATATTCCAATGGTGATTATGAAATTTATATCACTGTAAAGTGCAACTCATTACCATTCTAATGATACCTCTCTCACCTCACCCATATCATGCTTCGCTGAACAACATTGTTCTGAAAAAGTCTTGTAAAATTGTGCGTGGTTCACTTTCATGCACCTTGAGATGGTTTGTGGGAATGTGCCTGGAAAGGAAACCCAACTTTGATCGCCAATAACTTCAAAAATATTTCAGTGGTGATTAAGAAGTTAATATCACTGAAAAGTACAACTCATTACCATTCTAATGATACCTCTCTCAGCTCACCAATATCATGCATCACTGAACACCATTGTTTTGAAAATTGTCTCGCAAAATTGTGATAGGTTCTCTTTCATGCTCCTTGAGATGAGTTGCTTTAGAGGTTCCTAACAAATCTAAGTAAAGCATTCCAGTGACTTTAAATAAATGAGTTGGATAAATGTCTTCTTATTTAGTCCGTTAATCTTACCATCCAGGTAATTTCAACATGTTACTGCTCACGACAACCCAGAGAACCTTCAGTTCTCCGTGGATAATGTAAGAAGCATGAAAGTGCATCAATCACAATTTTGCAAGATATTTTCAGAACAATGGGGTTCAGTGATGCGTGACATTGGTGAGCTGAAAGAGATACCAATAAAATGATAATGAGTGGCACTTTCCAGTGATATAAACGTCATAATCACCACTGTCATGTTTTTTAAATGATTGCTGATGAAAGTTGGGTTCCCTTTTTAGGCACATTGCAACAACCCATCTCAATGAGCGTGAAAGTGAACCACTCACAATTTTGCAAGACATTTTCAAAACAATGAGGTTCAGTGATGCGTGACATTGGTGAGCTGAGCAAGGTATCATTAAAATGGTAATGAGTTGCACTTTTCAGTGATGTAAATTTTATAATCACCATGGTAATATTTTTGAAATTATTGATGATCAAACTTGGGTTTCCTTTTTTCTGGGTCACCCAGTACAGTGTCATTCAACTTTGTGAATACAAATGATCAAAATATAAAGCTTAAGTGACATGACATGAATTGAGAAACCGGTTACTGCACTTGCGAGCACTATTATCAGTAATATAAGTTTCAGTAGTGTTTTCATAAAATGTTTATTTCCTCTTTTTAATTTTTGTTATATATAAAGGGTAATTATATCTTATACCATCCGATAACACTGAAAATAATAATGTGAGTTTTTTTTTTCTGTCAGAAAATTTAATTTACAACCAGTAACCTTATATGCTCTACACCGGTCTCTTAACGGCACTTGACCAAACATCCAATCCCTACTCTCTGAAATAAAATGTATATTCAAAAGAATATATGCAAAGTGAGAAATAAAATAAACTTGATATGCTTTGCTTTTGTTCATCAGCTTCCTTGCTAAAATTAGAAACGCTCTAAAATAATATGAAAATTCAAGGAGAATCTACTGTAGTGGGAAAAGTGAATAAAATAATTACAAGCCTTCAAATAATTTTCATTTGTTTTTAGGAAGAATAGAAGAAAAAAAAAGTCCACTAGCAAGGATTTCCCTTCAAATGGCCTGAAAGTCATATTATTAGGGATGACCACTAAAGATTTAAGTTCTTTTTAATATGTTTTAACTGGGATTATCGGATAGAGCATGTTCATAGAAACATTTTGATACTTGAATCATCACCATTGGATGTTCCCTTGCAAAGATATGATCCGAAGAGTGTCTCAGATTACCAATGAGCTGCTAGAACACTTTTGCAAGTTTAAGTCAAAGCCAGAAAATGCAATACAAGCTCAAGTTTATTGTCCCTTTTTCGTTGATTTTTTAAACCAAATCATATAAAAACATTTTCTATGTGTGTATCAACATGAAATGAGATTATAGTAACATAATTGAGGTGTATGAGTAGATTTATACAATATGTTGTGGCAGTACAAAACTGATGGTTTGACATGTAGGTTACCGTATGTGATCCAATATGACCACCGTGGAAAAATACTCCATAGGGCATGTTTCAATAGAAACACCCTAGACAATAGGCTATTTCATGGTACTGTGGCTCAGAGCTGAATGTTGAAGAGGGTAGAGTAATTTTAAAACCTAATTGGCCAGTGGTACACATTGTTCTATGTTTTTCACCCCAATACATTTTTTGTTCAAAAATAGTTAAATTTTATACATACATATTTCTCTTTATCTGAATCTATTCAAATCATGAGAAATTCCAGTCATAACACACATCACACAGAAGCATCACTTTGAACATGCTGTTGTTTTCTTCATATCAATAATTTTAACTGGAGAAAATTATCCTCTGCTGAGGTAGCCTCTTAGGAAAAAACTGACCAATTTTGAAGCAACAGGATTAGTATTTACCACTGGCCAAAGGGACAATTTGGAAAGCTGTTTTTTGGTTTAAATTTTGCTAATTCTCTGCCTGTGTATTATTGAATAGGCAGAACACTTAGTACAAGGGTTATTGTTTACATTGTAAAGGCATGGGTGACTGCATCCATACAGTCAAATGGAAACTGTTCTAATGGCTTTTTGCTTATGTGTGGACATCCATAATATTATGAACACCTCTACACGCATTTCTATGGGTCATGTATCTGACTTTCAGGAGAACTGAGTTAATTTCTTATTATTCTGTTAATTCCAAAACTTCACAGCACACAACAATTGTTAGGGTGAATTGCTATTACACTTTACACATCACTGTGAGACAGTTTCTTCCCCAATTCAATTTCTTGACAACAGGAATTTCCCTCTAAACTAATGAAAGTAAGATGATTCATTATCGCTTCAATTTTTCCTGCTTGAAAGCCTCCTCCCACTGCTACACACAAATAATTTAAAATAAGGAAACCAACCTCATAATTGTCATCCAGGGTGATGTTCTTGAAGTTCTTCAGCTTGCGCAAATCCCAAAGCTTGACGATAGCATCGTCGGCTGCCGTAGCCAGGTAGTAACCGTTCTCAGAGAAGGCCAGAGCAGTGACGGGACCGGAATGGCCCGGGAAGTTGGCCACGTTGGTACACTCCTTGAGATCCCAGATCTTGATGACGCTATCAGCCGTCCCGGTCCCGAAGATAAGACCGTCAGGATGGAACTGTGCACAGGTCAGAGCTGGTCAAAGGAACAGAATTATAAGAAATATTGCTGAGGACAAACTGAAAGGAGACACGGCCACACCAGAACGGTAATTTAGACATTTAATGGCCTTTCTCTTGTACAATACAGCTCAACGGTCAGGATATCAACAATCCACATGTATTAAAGGGATTTGGTAACTTTCAAAAACAAGAGCAATTAGATCAAGATTAATAAAATTATATTGCCCCAACAGTAAAAACAAACTACTGAAAGTTTCAGATCAAATGGAAGTTATTTACTACCTTAAAACAGTGTAACAAGCGATGCTAAGCATACAGCCCAATACCAGTAAATGTACTACCCCTCTGTTGGAAGCTCAGAAGGCCGCTAGGGACGGGGACTACAGAACAGGAAATGGGTGTATGTTGTGCTGTTGTTGAAAAGCACATGGTTTTATAACCCATTCGGGGAAGGGTTATAAAATTTGAGTATGAAATCATTAATATCTCGAAGGTTAAGCACGCAATTAGCTTGCAATTTTGAAGAAATACCAGACTGACCTAAGTGTTTATAATTATGTTGGCAAAATGAGCTAAATCGAATAAATTGCGATTTGAATATCATTCAATGTTACTGCATACCTTTAATAGCCCTTCAAACATACAAAACCCTTACACAGAAGAAGAGTGAGCAGCCAAGGAAGACACATGGAATGTATCGCTTGACCTCATGGCACAAAAAAATAAAAAATTATGAGCACCTTTCTCGTGCTTGCATGTTTAGAAGACTACATGTACAGTCACATGAAATAAAGCAGTGGTCTCACAACACCTCAACATCCTTGGTTTGAAACCTTGTGCCCTTTGGTTGCCCATTCATCAGCCTATCAAAGTCCCTTGAATAGGATGTAGACTAATTGGTCGTCTGGTCACTTATATGTAATAATTTACTTGCTTTTTCAGCCGTCAGTTAAGATCAACATTCCTAATAATTGGACCAAACAGTTATTAGATTAATTTGATAGCAGACCAAGTAGGTTTTTGCCAATGTGGTCTTAGACAATCAGAGAATTATATCATCTAATAGTGGACCGAGATATAAACCCAATCTTACCATGACCAACAGAATCATCCGAGACTTTTGTGAGGACGCGTCCAGTCGCGATGTCCGAGAACGCCCAGTGACGATCCTCGGAGCAACTAAGGAGGAAGTCTCCAGTGGCATGGAGACTGAGGCCAGTCACGGCAGCATCGTGAGCACGTACAACCTGGGAGCAAGATGCATTCTGGGTAAGCCAGATGCGGATAGTGGCATCCGGCGAAGAAGTAAAGACAACATCCTGCGAGAGAAAAGAAATCATTTGGACCAATTTAAAATCAATACTCAAGGCATAAATTAAGTGACAAAAGTTTCACATTTTAAAGGAAAAATAACATGAAAGAAGTGTTTATGCACCAATGTGTATTCTATAAATTCTAGATTATAAAATTGATCAAGTGATTGTTCAATCGAAGGCATCTGTTAACCTTGCAAAACTTTGGGTGATATAACCATTCAAGGCCCCAATTACAACCTATTTTCATGTTTAAAATTCCTCATTAGCCATATTGGCCTGATTAGGAAGCTCTTTTTTTTTTACAGCAAATCTATCTTATAAACTAAGTGTGGGAGTAAATCCTTCAAACTTATGTAAAGTGGTTGATTTTTAAAGTATCTACATAGCAAGAACCTATCTCTCCGTAGAATCATAGATCACATTGTTGACCTTCTTGGTGTAACCTATGACTTACAGATACAAATCTAATCAGATCGTCTGCCTATGACGATGCATACTAGTCACAAATTCAAAGTTCATACCTCATATGGTTCCTGAGATATTGTGATGAGACCAATACCTGAAATTGAGGAAGTTGACCTCTTTAAGTCTTTCTTATAAACCTACCTCTGTAGGATGGTAGATGACATCATTGACCTTCTTGGTATGACATTTGACTAACAAAACCCAAAATCTAATCAGATCGTCTGCTTATAGTGATACATAGTACCATTAAGGCAAGTTATTGTCATATACCTACCTCTGTAGGATGATAGATGACATTGTTGACCTTCTTGGTATGACCTTTCAAGATGGCCGTCACTTGCTCCGTATCCTTGTTGAACACCACTGCGTTTCTGTCGGCTCCTCCTGCAAATATTTAAAAACAAAGGTCAAAAATTGTTATAAGAGTTATATGAAATTGAATTGAATTGAATTGAATTGAATTTATTAACATCATCAACACAACAACAACAAATTTTGTAATGTATTCAAAGCGCCATTTTCAAAAGTGTACAAAGTACAGAATAAAATCGATAAACTTTTAGAAGATAGTAGTGGAGTAGATTTACATTGCAGCTAGTGAACATTTTGTGAGAGTATTGCATTCAATGCATAAATACTTAACAGGCATCACAGTGGATGGTTTCCATTCATAATTAAACAGGAGATTGAACGATAAGAAATAAAAGATAACAGATAATGATTCTTGTTTAGAAAGTACAAAGAGGGGTGTTTTCTGCTCTGAGCAAAAATGAAGTAAAATCATAGCAGCATCATAGCATCATTTCGCCCCGCTACATTCCATCCAGAACTCAGCAGCTTGCCTTATCACACAGACCAAGAAATTTCAACATATCACTCCAGTACTTTGCTCGCTACACTGGCTTCCCATTCCCCTTCGCATCCAGTTCAAAGTTCTTCTCATCACATACAAGATATTGCTTCACCAAGAACCTTCTTACTTCGCTGAACTTTTGTCTACACGAATGCGCCCCTCTGTCAACCTCAGATCATCCTCATCGTCCCAGCTAGCACCAGGCCCGCGAACCAACACACGGTACGGCGACAGAGCGTTCTCAGTCTGTGCCTCCATCTTATGGAACAAGTTGCTGACTTGTATCCAGATTGCCCCTTCAGTGAACACTTTCAAAACTCAATTGAAAACCTACCTTTTCGAAGGACAGTGACTCTAGTATAATTTTCTCACTCTTATTATAACAGAATTTGTATATTTTCATATTTTGTACGTATCTTACATTACTTTATGATTATTATGTACATTATGTTAATAAGTTTATGATTTAATGTTGTTTAATCTTAATTGTAAAGCGTTTCGAAGCAAGTTAGTAAGAAGCGCTCTATGAATTTAACAATTATTATTAATTAAACAGGGACCACTGTGTAAATACATTATCATCTTTTTTTATACTAATACTTACCCGTCAGAACCTTGGAGGTATCAGCAGCTTGCAAATCAAGTGCCAAGATACCAGGAATACTGGCACTGTGCAGGCCCTATGGACAAGTAAGAGGTATAATTTAACTTCTCATAACTTTGCGTAATTAAAGGGGAATCCAACCCAAGGGGAGAATCAACCTTACAGGAAAGAGGAAAACTTCCATAACTCTCTTATTTTATAACCGATTTTGATGAAACTTTTTTTAGATTGCTCCTCTCATTTTCCTCTTTCCTGTAAGGTTGATTCTCTCCTTGGGTTGGATTCCCCTTTAATAATGGATTACGATTACATTATATTTTTGGTGGAAATTGGAGATATCACATATTCAATAATACAATTTATAGAAAATCATGAGTTTATATTATGTGAACAATCTTTAACAACAACAACAATTTTTTTTTTAGAATGACACGAAACTGGAACTTTGGCAATTAGTATTTGACATTAAACCTTCAGTATTCTTCTAACATTCCAGGATGCAATACAGAAAATAAGTAGTTAAGTTTACTGCTCTGAATTGCCTAAATTTCTATCATGATTAAATCTAATCATAAATGTTTTCTTAATTATTATTTTCTATCAGAATTATCTCAGAGATGTCATTTATCTCTTCATATAAACCTTGGCTGATAATTTGTTGGGGTTTGTTAGAATTGATAAATAATAACGATCAACTTATACAGTATAGCACATAATAAATTTGAATCTCTTTGCGCTAGATTAATTCAAGGTGAGACTGATTTCTTATTGAATGCCAATAGGCAATTCCACAGAAATCCAGACATGACATAAAAACAACAAGTGGATTAGTAAATTACGCGATGCGCAATATATGTCCCCGCCGATAATGTAAAATTCCCATTATATCACGATCAGTGCTATCACATAAGGCAAACAGAATCGAAATCGGATGAAAAATGGCGAAGGAGTAGCATTTTGTAGCCAATTAACAATATACGTCAAAAATCAAGGTCAAAGGTCAAAGGGGTCAAAAGTCAAAATTCTGCAAATAAGTTTTGTAGTCCTCACCTAGTGCTATCACATATTGCAAACGGAATCGAAATCGGATGAAAAATGGCGAAGGAGTAGCGCATTTTTAGCCAATTAACAATATAGGTCAAAAATCAAGGTCAAAGGTCAAAGGGGTCAAAAGTCAAAATTCCATGAAGAAGTTTTGTGTCCTCACCTAGTGCTATCACATAAAGCAAGCGAATCGAAATCGGATGAAAAATGGTAAAGGAGTAGCATTTTTGTAGCCAATGTACAATATAAGTAAAGTCAAGGTCAAAGGTCAAAGGGGTCAAAAGTCAAAATTCCGCAAAGAAGTTTTGTAGTCCTCACCTAGTGCTATCACACATTGCAAACGGAATCGAAACGGATGAAAAATGGCGAAGGAGTAGCATTTTTTAGCCAATTAACAATATAGGTCAAAAATCAAGGTCAAAGGTCAAAGGGGTCAAAAGTCAAAATTCCGTGAAGAAGATTTGTAGTCCTCACCTAGTGCTATCACATAAAGCAAACAGAATCGAAATCGGATGAAAATGGCGAAGGAGTAGCATTTTGTAGCCAATTAACATTATAGGTCAAAAATCAGGGTCAAAGGTCAAAGGTCAAAATTCTGTGAAGAAGTTTTATAGCTATCACCTAGTGCTATCATATAAAGCAAACGGAATCGAAATCGGATGAAAAATGGCGAAGGAGTAGCAAATTGACGGAACGGAAAAAACGACGGGACGGATGGACGGAAGGACGGACGGACGGACACACATACACACGTACGGAGCCCGTTTCATAGTCCCCTGCTCGAACTCGTTCGGCGGGGACAAAAAGGAACTGTGTGTCTTAAGTTATTCAAATTATTTATCTCAATCCTAACATCATGGTTGTTGTTAGATGTATAAAATCTTTCAAATCCAATAACCATTCACCATTGAAAAAGGATAAATACTTTAGTGTATTCCAAAAGTCACAGAACGTTTAGTAAATTGCAAAGGGACGAAAAGCAGGGCAGACGTAAGGGTAACATCAGTTACCGACATCCCTTTAGTAAATTTGTTATTGCATAAAAGATAAATATACAAATTATGAAAAAAAAAATTTCACATCTTAACTGAAGAGTCTGGGTATGATATCCTATCATAGGTATCACTCTACCATGTCTCAGATATGAGATAATGTGATTTGAATCCACACCATCATAATCCATGTCCGTTTTCAGTAACGTCAGTCATCGACACAATTTGTTCGCCCAATCCCTATGTATTATTATCTACCGAGTTACAATAGAAACAATCAAGAAAATTCATGCTGTTTGTAACGTCAGTTACCGTGGAATTGCCCCAATGACTTACTGGATGAGATGCTCTTGGTCTGTAGTTCCTGATATCTTCAGATGGAGCAAGTTCATCAGGAACCTTCTTACCACGCTTCTTACGCTCTGCCGTCAGCACGTTAGCACGCTCTTGCAACTAGAACATGACAGAAAGGTGTTCAAACAGGAGTATTACAATGAATATCAAAACTGATTCTTGACATATCACTATTCAAATGTTGTCTACAAACTTCACTGTCAAGTTTACTTGTGTTTTATGTATGTGAAGATGTTGTGGTCTAGTTTTGATTACAAGGAAGTCTCAATTATTATCACTTCTTGCTACTCATGTCTTAGTACTGTATAAGCCAATATTTTTGCATACAGATCTTCTCACGATTTTGACTAGTTTTGCAAATTCCTGAGTGGATAAATTTGTGAAGATTTCATTACTATATATTGTCTTATATTGAAGTGGAAAGTGGATGTTGTAAACAATCTTAGAAAGTTAATGGTTTCACAGTAGTTGGGACAAATAAAACTGCTGTTTGGCCCTGATGGCCAAATGGGACTTCAATAATAAAGGTCATCCAGTATGTGAACGTCGAGAGTAGCAGACCATGAGTCATCTTTAGGAGTGCCGACTTTTGTCCAACATCGTTTCTAAAGCTGACCTCCCTACTCTTGCACCAAATAAGGATTCCTGTTCATGATAGATCAAGGTTAACCTGTTGGAAACGAGCTGATTTGACTACCGGTATTAGCATTAGACCTGACCTTGAAATTTTAAGGCTCACTCCTAAAATGGGTTTATTATAGATAGACTCGGGAGGAAGAATCTATTTGTAAGTGATATCTTACCTTCTGAATGATGTCTTCAGTCATGCCCACAGGACCTGCTTCAGCTGCCTCCATTGGTTCTTGAACAGCACTGGGTTGGACAGCCACAGCAGCAGGCATGGCTGCACCGGGTACGATGCCTGGAGCTGCCTGGGGCTTCAGAGTAGCCAACGCTGTAATCAGAAGGTACAAGGATAGAAGTTTCATTGAGAGCAAATATTCAAACCTACTGTTCGGTGAGCAATCACTGAAGTCTTTCAAGATGAAGACGATTTGTTATCAAATCATTGTTTAAAGAAATGGCATAGTTAAGACCAGCCAATGATATTAAATAATTAACAAAACTGTCTGAAATTTTATTTTGCTAATTACTCAGGAATCACATGGAGCACATGATATTTTCCATACACATTTGGTGGCAATTTTATTGATTCTTTTCTACTACAATTAAACAAATAATAATTACTAGAACTCAAAATTTTGTTTATTCAGCAGCTGCTGAATTAAAGTGAATGTGAACAAACCAATTCTGGACAAATAAATGAAAATAATTAATCAATCATTGAAATACTCTTCTCTCCCAAGGAATGTATAGTCAAAAAGACATTAAAAAAAAAAAGTTAGTGAGATACATTACTAAGAAGAAAAGTTTCTCCTCTTTCGCATGGTACCATGTTCATTATGATATACTTTATGATCATTGCATTACAGCAGGTCTCAACACTTACAAGGCTTTGAAGTTGAACAAGAAACAAGTGCCTAAAATGCTAAAATTTTATGGACACACAAGTTCATGACTCATAGTAATGAAAAGCAAGTGTGGAGACCTGATTAGAGATGCCAAATATATTCTGAACTATCAATATTGTTTTATGTCTCGAGCGACCCCAAATCTCTGTAACTCTCATGTTCTTTGCCCTGGAATTGACAAAACTTTACCTTCACGAGCAGCAGTGACCTCTTTGGTGAGTCTTGCGATGACACGGCACGCTGCGTCGTGCTGGTAGAGGGCGTGAGATAACTCCTGACGAGCAGTCTGTAGCTGCTGACGGAGCGTGAAGCTGTGCAACATGCAGGCATCCCATTCGTCTTGAAGGAGTTTGAGAATAGCGGGGATACTGGTTGCTGTAGGAGGTCTGGGCTTCACCAAGGCGCTCACTGCAGGAGATAAGGCATATCTTATCGATTAAATATTTGATGATTTTTATTTATTGAAGTTTAAAAAGAGAATTAAGAAAGATATAATATCTGAGAGTGGCTAAAAAGAAAAGATTAGTAAAGACAATAGTGATTGCTATTAATTCTATTGATATTGGATTTCTTTTATTTATCAATTTAAATGGAGAGATAAGAAGAAATACCATTAACTTCTTAAAGTAGATTACATGAGGTAAAAGGTGATTAATACTCGATTTGGTGATTATAAACACAACATATACAGTCCACTCCCATTATGATGAGGGGCTCAGGATCCAGCAAGTTACCTTGTGATATAAAGAACACATCAATAGGACGTATCTATGAGCACATATCGAAATGTTAGAAATTGCAACAAACCCAAATGCATCTTTACAATGAAACCTTGTTCAATCCATGCTTGTTATTAGAGGTAAGATTGTACTTCCATCATATTCTCAAATCTTCTTTTCCTATACAGGTACAGTCAAAATCCTATACAGTGTCATATGCAAGTCATATCTTCAAACTTCTTCAAATCTGCACCTCTTGCAGAGAATAAAATAAATAAAAATCTTCAAACTTCTTCAAATCTGCACCTCTTGCAGAGAATAAAATTAATTTAGGATTATTTATCATTCAAATACATTTACCAAGAATGTATTGTGTCGAAAAAATCTATTCTTGGAAAAGGGTACAAAGAGACGACATCACTGGCACTGACCTTTGACCTCAATCAGCTGATCTTCGGAGAGGGGTTCTCCATTGACGGGATCGGTGCCATTCTCTGAGACATACTTCTCAATTAGCCTCTTCTCAAAGACTCTACCTGATGCAGGCGATACAACAGGAACCTCTGGCACCTCGTTGGAAACTGATTGTAAAAAAATATATATAATAGAAACAATTCATTTAATCGTTTGCCAATTGATGAAGATAATGTTCAAATGGACAGAATTAGATTAACCTCCTGAAATTGACATAATTTCTAATGTTCTCAAATGAGATTCATCTTATCAAATTGAGACACAAGTTGCAGAGCAAAGAGTCAAAATGAGTAAAGGAAATCAGCAAAATAATCAAAACCATCAAATTTTTGGGGAAAATACTTTTAATTTTCATGTGCGCTCTGTAAAAATGGGAAAGTGTTTAAAAATTGATTATTTTGCCGTTTCCTTGACTCTTGGTTCAGTGACTCGCGTCTCATTTTCATATGATGCTTCTTTTCAAAGAGTTTTATCTTTTTTGTTGAAGAAAATTAAATCACTTCATAACTATCGCATAAAACAATTTATAGCATTTTAAAAGTTCTTTCTTGTTGCAAAAAACTTAGAATGTTGAGCCTATGTTCATAAAAGTTCTTGTCGATGTATCTCAGACATCACTGATTTAGAACATTAATATTGTATGTAGATCTAGATCTAGATCTATGTGAGTAACAGAAGATCCGAGCAATACCCAAGAAATGGCGCCACCGAGTGAAACCGAAATCATGATTGATATATCGAGACGCTGAGGCGAGCGCAGAACGTTTCGAACAGATTTATCTAGATCTATGATTTGCTACACGTCCTTGGTATCCAAGATCTACTTTTTTATTTCTAGTAATCTAAATTTACCCTTTTTAGGCAGTCATCTATCGTACAATTAAAGTTTGACACACAAAACAACAAGAGTCAGAGAGCGATCAATAAATTTCACATCATTTCATTTCATTCATTGTCCAACAAACAGCAGCATGCAGCATACTTACACTTATGCATGGTCAATTCATAATTGACCATGCACTGGGAAGTGCCTTATTGCAGCAGTTTACTACCAATGGAAAGTCAATGCAGAAAAGTGTCTTGAGCACCTCCAGCCAAGTCAAGGTGGCATTAGTGGCATATCAAAAAAAGGGTCTAAAAATTCTCCTAAACAAAATTAAAAATATCTATTATCTACTAGAAGAAATATATTGCAATGGGACTAGTCTATAGATTATCTTAATTTATTTTGAGGTAGGTTTAAAGCACGCTAGCAGCACCACTACGTGGGACTACTATCGATTTTTTCCTACAGTGTTAGGTGCATAACAACACTTCTAAATGAATATTTTAGCAAAACCAAATGTATATTTTTACGTACCAATTATCCTTCCTTTTGCCCATAACCTTTTTGGGGGTCTGTCTCCACTCGATGTCATCAGAAAGGTTTGAAGTTGGATAGAATTCAAATAAATCGCTGGTTCTGCAGAAAGGAACTGAAGGTTCAGCATTTCTCCAACTTGTAGAACTGACGTCGTATGAGGGCGCTACGCGATATTAATTCGTGGAGTAGTCAAGTAAGATTACTTCCGACCAGCTCATTACCTATCTCTCCTATGAATCGGGCGTGACTTGGCTTTTCTCCAAATCTGAGGGATTTATAGGCCTATCGAACTCACATGTACATAGGCTTAGTCAGTAATGTTCATGATGTTGAGCATGCACTATTTATTTAGTTAATAGCCCCTAAAAAATGGGGTCACATTATTTTCTTCCAAATTTGAAATGATTAACTTAATAACAATAGATATACAATATATATATATATATATATATGTATACCCTCATATATGTCCGTATTCCCCTCCCCCCCCCCCAAAAAAAAAATGGGGCCATAGGAAAAAAAATATCGGCCCCAAATTTATTTTGGCCCCTATTTTTTTTTTTTTTTTTTTTTTTTTACTTTTCAAAACTCCTCCCCCACCCCCCCCCCAAAAAAAAATTGTGGGCCAATTTTTTTTTCATTATTAGAAATTTAAAAAAAATAAAAAATAAAACAGAAACAAATGGGCGCCAAAAATCTGGGGCTTTTTTATTCAGAAATTTCATATTTAAAAGAAAAAAAAGTGGGGAAGGCAAACAATTTTTGGGTCATAAAATTTAAGAAAAAAAAATTAATGGCCAAAAACTGTTTGCCTCTCCCCATTTTTTAATTTTTTTTTATTTCGAACAAAAAAAAAAAAAAAAAAAAAAAAAAAAAAAAAAAAAAAAGCCCCTAAATTTTTGGCACCCCATTTGTTTTTGTTTTGTTTGTATATTTCTAATAATGAAAACAAAATCGACCCTCATTTTTTTTTTTTTTTTGGGGGGGGGTTCGAAAAGTAAAAACAAAAAAAAATGTCAGTTCCCCCCCCCAAAAAAAAAAAAAAAAACAATCAAAAATAAAATTGGCCGTCCCAAAAGGCCCCAACTGAAAAAAAAAATAGCTCCCACTAAAAAAAAAGGACAGCCCCAAACATGATCCCATCCATGGGAAAATAAAGCCCACTGACTACATACATAATGTAAACGTGCACAAAAGACTGACAGTCCAAACCAGATGTCATCGATGTATTACCAAAAGATTTCTTTATTGATCTCGCCTCAACTAAAACGATGTCAACATGTACTAGTCTTTCAGTTTTTCTACCCAGTGGTCGATTCAGTAAAGAACGATGATATGATGTGGGTCAACTCACACGATACAACGTAAGTATGATGTGGTACAGTTTGTTTGAAACGATGCCGATTTTTCGTATGGGTGAAGCTGATTTGCGACTCTTAACAATAGCGCCATAGCTACACGTATAATAAGCATTGGAGGCGCTTCGGACGTACTCAGCACTCTGTGTCAAGACCAGCGGTGAGTTTCTTTTATTTTCTATCTTTCATAACTTTAATTGCAAGAAATAATATTTATTCATACAATTATATTATGAGTTATCAAAATTATTGCATTCTCTTCCTAAATTTTCTTAGTTATAACCTAATATCTGGGTCTACATTTTTCCTACAACGAAAAGTACCTTATTCAATACGAGGTCAATATACTACTGTATATTGATCTCGTACATATGAGTGGTTAAAGCTGGTTTCGCTAATTATTATTAAGAAGTTTCCTCAGCAACCAAGAGGGCGACAGACAGCCATTTTTCAGTACTGACTGATGTTGGTTTGCAGCTGTATGTGCATGCAGCACTACGATCTCGATTATCATCACATTTTAGGTAGTAAGCAGTTCGGTGACATCGCATTGATTGAAATGCATTTCAATAAGAGGTCTGCAATCTTGTACTTATAAATGCACACCACGGTCGCACGTTACGAGATAGACCTAGAATCTAGGGATCTAATCTAAAAGACTAAATCATGAAAAATTTAATTGTTTGAAATTTTCATCCAACACGAAAGTCAACAGGTGGGACTCGATTAAACCGGCGTTATAAAGGATTTCCCAGGTAACATATCGTGCAATTATTCAGCACATACGAATACAATTACACTGATATCACACTAAAACATGATAAAATAATATACGACTGCTCTCTCAAAACGAAAACTCAAAAAACATAAAGACAATGGGGAAATCATCGAATGAAAGCGGTACTTACTTGAACAAACTAGCGCCATGTTGCAAAGCGTGAGCGTCCAGCAACTTACTAAACTCTGACCGAAGATGGCGGGCTATCATCAACGGCGAAAAAAAAAGTTTTTTTTCTTTTTTTTTCCCTTTTTTTTTAAATCTCGCCTGAACGAAGTTCGGCAGAGACCTAGTATAATCACTTTTCCTGTTGGTCTTTTAGTCTGTTACTAGTCTGTTGGTCTGTTGGTGACAGGTCTGTTGGTCTGTTAGTCCATGGAGTACTTATAAAAATGTTAAAAGTTTGTTGTTTTTTGTTTAACTTGCTCTCATTTCTTTATCTGCGATCATTTGTGTTTCACACTTTGGTACAAACGATATTGACGGTAATACCAAATATGCATGCGCGTTATTCTGGGGGGGGGGCTTTACGGCCCGGGCCCGGGGGGCGCGCAGGGGGGCGCCGAAAAGAGGAGGGAAAAGGGAGAAAGGGAAAGAAAAAAAAGAAAGAGAAAAAAGAGAAAAAAAAGAGAAAGGGGAAAAAAGGAAGGAAGGAAAGAGAGAGAGAGAGAGAGAAGAAATGGAAAAAAAAGGCGAGGGGAAGGGGCGCCCTTAAGAAAAACTCCAGGGGCGCGCCAAATGACAGTAAAACTAAGGGGCGCCAAATTGACCTTAACTTAGGGCGCCAAATCGACCTTAAATTTATGGGGGGCGCCAAATCGACATTAAAACTACACGAGGGCGCCAAATTGAGCTTAAACGAAGGGCGCCAAATTGCACCCGAAACTTAGTGTGGCAGGGCGCCAAATTGCCCTGAAGCTGAGGGCGGCGCCCTAATTGATATTAAACTTAGGGGCGCCGAATTGACCTTAAACTAAGTAAGGGCGCAAAATTGACCTAAAATTTAGCAGGGGCGCCGACTCGACCTTAAACTTAAGGGGCGCTGAATTGAGTTTAAACATAGGACGTCAAATTGACCTGCAACATAGATGGGGCGCCGAATCGACCGTACATTTAGGAAGGGCGCTAAATCGACCTTAAACTTAGGGGCGCTAACCAGACCTTAAATACAGGGGGCGCAAATCAACTTAACTTAGAGGGGCGCCAAATCGACCTTACACTTCAGGGCGCCAAATCGACCTTAAACTCAGGGGCGCCAAACCGACCTTAAATTTCGGAGGGGCGCCAAATCGATCTTAAACTTAGGGCGGTGCCTAAATCGACCTTAAATTTAGGGGGCGCCAAATCGAACTTGACTTATAGAGGGCGCCAAATGACCTTAAACTTAGGGGCGCTAAACCGACCTTAAATTTAGAGCACCAAATCGAACTTAAACTTTAGAGGGGCGCCAAATCGACTCTTAAACGTAGGGGGCGCCGATTTAGCTTAATCCATTCATCATAATAATAATAATAATAATAATGATAATAATAATGATAAACTTATATAGCGCCTTTTCCATGGATACCAAAGCGCTGCAAATTGACCTGAAACATAGGTGTGGGCCGCCAAATCGACCTTTATCATCTGAACTTATGGAATCTGAGACTTATGAGCTTTGAGCTTAAACGTAGGGGCGCCAAATTGAGCTTACATAGGGGCGCCAAACTGACTGAAACATAAGTGGGGGCACCAAATCGACTCTTAAACTCAGGGGCGCCAAATCGAAGCTTAAGTTTAAGGGAGCGCCACAATCGAGCTTAAATTTTAGGGCACAAATTTAGCTCACATGTAGGGGCGCTAAATTATCTGAAACTTAGGGGGTGCCAAATCAACCTTAAATTTAGGGGCGCCAAATTTAGCTCAAATGTAGGGGCGCTAAAATGATCTGAACTTAGGGGTGCCGAATTGACCTGAAGTTAATGGGCGTTCAAATTGATCTTCAACTTAGGGAAGTCAGATTCAGCTCAAATGTATGGGCGCCAAATTTATCTTTAACTTAGGGTCTCCAACTTTATCCTAAACTTAGGGAGGGGTGCCGATATTACCAGAAACTAAGGGGGCAAAACAAAAAACAAAAAAAACAAAAAACAAACAGAAGGGGTTCTTTAAAATTGTTCTCTATGTAGAAAAGAGCAAAGTTTTGAACTTCCATGTAGCAAAATTTTCGCTTCGTGCTTCGCGCTCGCAATATTGTTTCCCATTGAGTTATTATATGTGTTCCTGAGGGAACGCGATGAACTTATCCTGTTTTCTAATCATTCGAATATTTCAAAATTTCCGTTCGCTCCTCGCTCTCGCCCATGTTTTTCCTCTTACCAGAATTTACATTATGGATTCTAACTATCAAAACATTTAGATTTATTTGATTTCACGTTACATTTGTTTTTGCATTCAAATTTACCTGAAACTTAGGGGCGCCGAATTGACCGGAAGTTAAGAGGGTGACAAATGATCTTAAACTTAGGGGCGCCAAACCGACCTTAAATTTCGGAGGGGCGCCAAATCGATCTTAAACTTAGGGGTGCTAAATCGACCTTAAAATTTAAGGGGCCGCCAAATCGAACTTGAACTTAGAGGGCCGCCAAATCGACCTTAAACTTAGGGGCGCTAAACCGACCTTAAATTTAGGGAGCACCAATCGAACTTAAACTTAGAGGGGCGCCAAATCGACCTTAAACGTAGGGGGCGCCGAATTTAGCTTAATCATCATCATAATAAATAATAATATAATAATAATAATGATAATAATAATGATATAAACTTATATAGCGCCTTTTCCATGGGATACAAAGCGCTGCAAATTGACCTGAAACATAGGTGGGGCGCCAAATCGACCTTTATCATCTGAAACTTATGGAATCTGAGACTTATTGAGCTTTGAGCTTAAACGTAGGGGCGCCAAATTGAGCTTTAACATAGGGGCGCCAAATTGACCTGAAACATAAGTGGGGGCACCAAATCGACCTTAAACTCAGCCGGGCGCCAAATCGAGCTTAAGTTTAGGGGCGCCAAATCGAGCTTAAATTAGGGGCACCAAATTTAGCTCACATGTAGGGGCGCTAAATTATCTGAAACTTAGGGGGTGCCAAATCAACCTTAAATTTAGGGGCGCCAAATTTAGCTCAAATGTAGGGGCGCTAAAATGATCTGAAACTTAGGGGTGCCGAATTGACCTGAAGTTAATAGGGCGTCAAATTGATCTTCAACTTAGGGAAGTCAGATTCAGCTCAAATGTAGGGGCGCCAAATTATCTTTAACTTAGGGTCTCCAACTTTATCCTAAACTTAGGGAGGGTGCCGATATTACCAGAAAACTAAGGGGGCAAAACAAAAAACAAAAAAACAAAAAAACAAACAGAAGGGGTCTTTAAAATTGTCTCTATGTAGAAAGAGCAAAGTTTTGAACTTCCATGTAGCAAAATTTTCGCTCGTGCTTCGCGCTCGCATATTGTTTCCCATTGAGTTATTATATTGTGTTCCTGAGGAACCATGAACTATCCTGTTTCTAATCATTCGAATATTTCAAAATTTCCGCTTCGCTCCTCGCTCTCGCCCATGTTTTTCCTTCTTACCAGAATTTACATTATGGGATTCTAAAACTATCAAAACATTTAGATTTATTGATTTCACGTTACATTGTTTTGCATTTCAAATTGACCTGAAACTTAGGGGGCGCCGAATTGACCGGAAGTTAAGAGGGTGACAAATTGATCTTAAACTTAGGGCGCCAAATTAAGCTTAACCTAGGGGCGCCAAAATGATCTGAAACTTAGGGGCGCCGAATTGACCTGAGAACTTTGGAGCCAACGAGTTTGACCTGAAGTTAAGGGGGCACCAAATTGATCTCAAACTTAGGGACGCCAGATTGAGCTCAAATGTAGGGGCGCCAAATTTATCCTTAACTTAGGGGCTCCAACTTTATCCTAATCTTATTGAAATGTGCCGAGTTTGCTTGAAACTAAAGGGGCAACAAATTGGTCTTTAAAATATGGTCTCTATCTAGATAGAGCAAAATTTTAAAATTCCATGCCTCCTGGTTTGTATTTACATTGCAAAATTTTCGCTCGCGCTTCGCGCTCGCATTGTTTTTTTTTTCAAATGTGTCATTACATTGTGTTCCTGAGGAACGCATAAAATGTCTTGTTTTCTAATCATTCGAATGCATCAAAATTTCCGCTCGCGCTTCGCGCTCGCTTTTGTTTTTCCTCTTACGAGAATTTACATTATGGGATACTAACGATCACTACATTTATACAATTTTTTTTTTCATTACCCATTACGTTTTTTGCATTTCAAATTGACCTAAAACTAAGAGGCACCAAATTCATTTTAACCCCAGGGGGCATCAAATTGACCTATAACATACATGTATGGCGCCAATTCAATCTAAAATTTAGGGGGCGCCAAATCGACCTTAAACTTAGTTGGCGCCAAATTGAGCTTAAACTTAGGGGCGCCAAATTTATCTTAAACTTAGGGAGGGAAGCAGAAGTATAAGTAGATACATAAATAGAAATTCATCTTTCTTGTAAACTTACTGGGCAACGTATAGGTCTTTACATGATGGAAGCCAAATTGATCCTAAACTTCTGGTCTCTATACATAGTGCAAAATTTTTGCTCGCGCTTCGCGCTCGCATTATTTTTTCCAAGGATTTATTACATTGTATTCCTGAGGAATGCATAAAATTAATGTCCCGTTTTCAGATCATTCCAATACATCCAATTCGCGCTCGCCTTTTTTTGTTTTTTTGTTGTTTTGTTTTGTTTCTTGTAACTAGATTATGAGGATTATGACCAACAAAACATTAATTTACATTGGTTCGATTACACATTACTTGATGGACAAATTTCACACTATTTTGTATATCTTGCTTTCAAATCGTTTTGATGGACAAATTTAATTACAATTCCCGTTCTATGATATTCTGATCAGGAGCTAAAAATTAAAACCGCTGAGTTTCAATGCTTTCTGGTCGTAATGTAGGGGATCTGATCGCGCTTCGCGCTCGTATTTAAAATTATTAGTATTTAAAAAAAAAAAAATTTTAAGAAAAAAAAATCTGTAAATATATATATATTTTTTTTTAATCCTTCGACATTGGATTTAAGCCGTAGGGCCTATTTTGCTTGCGGGGGGGGGGGGGGGGGTGCCATTTTTTGAAAAGTACACAGGGGCGCCAAAATCACGTCGGGCCCCCCGGGGTGCGAAATCCTGGATACGCGCCTGATATGTGTTGATAAGGATGATGGAGTCAAAGGTCATCTAGGGGTCAAAAGGTCAAATGATATGATGCCATCTGTTACAAAAAAAAAAAGTTTTTGTTTAACTTGCTCTCATTTTTTAATTTCTGCATCCGATTTGTGTTCACACTTGGTACAAATGACAGGCCTACTTGGGTTATATGTTGATAAGGATGATTGGGTCAAAGGTCATCTTGGGGTCAAAAGGTCAAAAGATATGAGGCCATCTGTTACCCAAAAAAAGTTTTTGTTTACCTTGCTCTCATTTCTTTATTTCTCCATCAATTGTGTTCACATTTGGTACAAATGATTCTTGCGTAATACCACATGTGTGTTGATGAGGATGATGGGATCAGAGGTCATATAGGGGTCAAAAGGTCATCTTAAAGGTCGACTTTTCTTAAACATGTCCTGATTTCTTTATTTTTGGATAAATTTTGACTTCAAACAAAATTAATGTTCATTAGGCATTGTCACATAGGCCTATATGATACCTAAAAAGGTTACATCAAAGGCCATCTTGGGGTCAAAAGGTCATATTGCGTGTTTTATTGATAACGAAATCAGGCGAGACTCGTGGATCGCGAACATGGAGCCGTATGTGGCCCCGGCCGAGACGCCAAGGGGCGCAAAAAGGGGGAGAGAAGAAGGGGAAAAGAGAATGAAAAGAAAAGAAAAAAGAGGAGGGGTTAAAAGAGAATAGGAGAAGGAGAAAGAAAAATTGGCCTTAAACTTAGGAGGCGCAAAATTGATTTTAAACATAAAGGCGTCAAATTGATCTTAAAATTAGGAAGTGCAAAATCGGTCTTAAACTTATAGTGCGCAAAATTGGTTTAAAGCGTAGGGTCGCCAATCGATCTTGAATGTAGGGCTCGAGTCCATATTGATCTTGAGGGGTGCCGAATTTATCTTATAGAGTTAGAGGAGCCAAAATGGTCTCAAACTTAAGGGCGCCATAATAATATTGTCTCAAACTTATATATAGGGATGCCAAATTGACCTAAAATTCATAGGGCGCCTAATTTGTTTTAAATTTAGGGAACGTCCAATTATTAAGGAGATGCAATTTTATTTTAAACTCAAGGGCCTCCAAATTGGGTCAAATTGTTCTTAAACTTAAGTGGCACCAATTTAATTTTAAACTTTTAATAATATGGTGCGCCAAATTGGTCTTAACTTTCTTAACAACACTGAAATCCCCAAAGTGCTTGAATTTCAATACCCTCATCCTTAATAAGTATTGCTACTTTGCTAAAATGTGATTTCAGCATTTTTTGATATTTTTGTCCCCTTCTCCCCGACTGCCCCCACTTTACCCTGATTGCTGCCCCACTTTACCCACATGGTGGTCCGCTTCACCCCCAAAGCCACCTATTTTCTAATGATTATGTTTAAAAACTAAAAATTTTAGGCTCGCGCTTTGCACTCGCGGATACTAAATAGGGTATAGGGCTAATACACAATAAACTCAAGTTTTTAGCTCATAATTTTCAACTCGCGCTCCGCACTCGCGGATAATATATACTGCACAATTAACTCCTATTTTGAGCACAAAATTTTCGGTTCGCTCTTCGCGCTCGCGGATTTTGAATATAGGGTCTATAAAGCAAAATATATATTATATATAAAATTTTTCGGTTCGCGCTCGCATTCCTTCTGTTTATCATTTATAACATACAAAGCCATTAAAATTCTTAACAGTATGAATTTAAAGGCAAATTTTCTGCTCACCCCTTATTTATACGAATACTTTTCTCTTAAGTTTATGCCTCTGATCTCCATTTTCTCAGAAAAAAAGTTCCCCTCTTCCATCGTGACCATGCGCGTATTCTGGGGTGGGGGGGGGGCTTTACGAGCCCGGGGCCCCCGGGGGCGCCGGAAGTATAGGAGAAAAGGAGAGAAAGGAAAGGGGAAAAAAAAGAAAGAAGAAAAAAGGAGAAAAAAGGAGAAAGAAGAAGGAAAAGAGAGAGAGAGAGAGAGAGAAGGGGGGGGGGGAGGGGCGACCTTTTAAAAAATTAGGGCCCCAAACCGACAGTATACTAAGGGGCGCCAAATCGACCTTAAACTTAGGGCACCAAATCGACCTTAGATTTAGGGGGCGCCACAATCGACATTAAACTACGGCGGGCGCCGAATTGAGTTAAACGTAGGGGCGCCAAATTGACCCGAAACTTAGGTGGGCGCCAAATTGACCTGAAGCTGAGGGGGCGTCTAATGAATTAAACTTAGGGTGCCGAATCGATCTTGAACAAGGTATAAGGTCGCCAAATTGACCTTAAATTTAGGGGGCGCCGACTCGACCTTAACTAAGGGGCGCCAAATTGAGCTTACACGTATAGGAGCGCCAAATTGACCTGCAACATAGGTGTGGGCGCCGAATTGACCTTAGATTTTAGGAGGGGCGCCAAATCGACCTTAAACTAGCGGCGGCTAAATCGACCTTAAATTTAGGGGGCGCCAAATCGAACTTAAATTAGGGGGCGCCAAATCGAACTTAAACTTAAAGGGGCGCCAAATCAACCTTAAACATAGGGGCGCCAATTTAGCTCAAATGTAGGGGCGCCAAAATGATCTAAAACTAGGAAGCGCCGAATTGACCTGAAGTTTAAGGGGGCGCCAAATGATCTTAAACTTAAGGACGTCAGATTGAGCTCAAATGTAGGTGCGTCAATTTAACTTTACTTAGGGGCTTCCAAGCTTTATCCTAAACTTAGGAGGGTGCCGAATTTACCAGAAACTAATGGGCGGCAAAAAATCGACCCTTAAACTCGGGGCGCCAAATCGACCTTAAATTTAGGGCGCCAAATCGACCTTAAATTTAGAAGGGGGCTCCAAATCGACCCTTAAACTTAGGGGCGCTAAATCGACCTTAAATTAGGGGGGACGCTAAATTGAACTTAATCTTAGAGGGGTGCCAAATCGACCTTAAACATAGGGGCGCCAAATTTAGCTCATTAATGTAGCGGGCGCCAAAATGATCTAACTTAGGAAGCGCCGAATTGACCTGAAGTTAAGGGGGCGCCAAATTGATCTTAAACTTAAGGACGTCAGATTGACTCAAATGTAGGTGCGTCAAATTTAACTTTAACTTAGGGCTCCAACTTTATCTTAGACTTAGGGTGCCGAAATTTACCAGAAACAAAAAAAAAAAAAACAAAACAAAACAGAAGGGGTCTTTAAAATTTGTTCTCTATGTAGAAAGAGCAAAGTTTTAAACTTCCACGTAGCAAAATTTTCGCTCGCGCTTCGCGCTCGCATATTTTTATTATTTTTTTTTATTGAGTTATTACATTGTGTTCTTGAGGAACGCATAAACTGTTCTGTTTTCTAATAATTCGAATATTTCAAACTTTCCGTTTGCTCCTCGCTCTCGGCTTTGTTTTTCCTCTTACCAGAATTTACATTATGATATTCTAACATCAAAACATTTTAATTAATTTGATTTCACATTACATTTGTTTTTGCATTTCAAATTGACCTGAAAATTAAGGAGCGCCGAATTGACCTGAAACTTAGGGGGCCCCGAAATGACCTGAGACTTAGAGGCGACGATTTGACCTGAAGTTAAGGGGCGCCATATTGATCTTAAACCTAGGGACGCCAGATTGAGCTCAAATGTAGGGGCGCCAAATATATCTTTAACTCATAGGGGCTCCAACTATATCCTATAGACTTGTGGAAGTTTGCCAAATTTACCTGAAACTACGGGTCAACAAAGTGCAATTCTTTTAAATATGGTAGATAGAGCAAAATTTTAAAATTCCATGCCTCCTGGTCTGCATTTACATTGCAAAATTTTCGCTCGCGCTTCGCGCTCGCATCATTTTTTCCAATGTGTTATTATATTGTGTTCCTGAGGGACGCATAAAATGTTATGTTTTCTAATCATTCGAATTAAAGCATCAGAATTTCTGCTCGCGCTTCGCGCTCACTTTTGTTTTTCCTCTTGAGTGAATTTACATTATGGGATACCATCAATACATTTATACATTTTTTCAATTACACTTTACACTTTTTTTTTGCATTTCACATTGACCTGAAACTAAGGGGCACCAAATTAATTTTAAACAAAGGGACACCAAATTGACCTAAAATATACATGTATGGCGCCAAATTGAGCTTAAACTTAGGGGCGCCAAATTTATCTTAAACGTAGGGAGGGAAGCAGAATTATTTAAAGATGAATGAAAGTTCATTTCGAGTAAATCAAGAAAAACTAAATGATTTTTGTGTGTAGTCAATGGAGATTTGAGATAGTTTATTATTAATTTCAGGCATTTCAGGGCAGAATTCAGTGCTGTAAATTGTACACAAGATGGACTCATGTATGAGCAACAACCTTCCATGGTTAACTCAATATGGCCAAGAGATGGACTTGGGCCCTTTTTATATTCATATACTCAGTTGCATATTAGGCCTATGTAATGATATGAGATTATTAGCAGCCATTAATTTGCTTTTGGGTTTTCTATGACAGGTGTCATGAATTCTTTAAACTGAGTCAATAATGTTTATAATAGTTCAGATGTGTTCATGTAAGTTTACAACTAGCTATGAGTCTCACTCTGTTACAATCATAATATAACTTCTGGGGGAAAATATGAAGTGAGTAGGCCTATAATGGTAGAAAACAATTCCCATCCCTATCACTAAAAGCGATTTAAAAAAAAAGGCTTCCGTGAAAGGAAAAAAAAAAAAAAAAAAAAAAAATCCGACCGTCTTATCTTTCAGGTGTGCCTATTGAATTCAATCAAATTTAAACCATAATTTGTTTAACTATAAATCAGGAATGAAAAATGTTTATTGCTAAACATGAGTAGAAACCACGACTTGGATGTGCAGTAGGGGGGCCTATATACGTCCACTTTTATGAAACAGATTTGGGTGAAATTTAAAACACAATTAAAACAAATGCCTATAACAGTTAAAAGGGGCCAAAGAAAATCGCTGAAGGGGCTTCTCAAATGAAACAATTTTGATTTTTTTTTTTTCATCGCTTGTTCTAATTCCCTTTCCTATATGCTTGTTCTGGAAGGGGTGGTGTCCAAATGATCCCCATGGCCTGGTGGCCTCAAATCTCGAAATCCTTGAAAAGGCATTTCCATGATAGCCCTGCGCCTGCGCTGCGAAAGTGGGGAAATCCCCTCTTACCTGGAAAACTAGGGCGAAAATTTGCACTTTATCTACGGCGCGCGGTCATCCAACCTGTATTGTATGCAAATGATCTTTGCTTGCCGTTATCTTTCGAAGTCCTGTTCTTCTTTCTTGGGACCTAACTGGTACATTGTCTAGCTTGGATCTGTGACGACAGACAGGGTCTTCCGACACAGGGTCTTCCAATAATTTGTAGTAAGTAATTTGGTTGTGTTTTATTTGAAATAAACGCAGTAATTTGAGGAGTCCTGCATAATTTGATGTACCGCACCAACTCATTCGGCTCAGCGGTTCGGTTCTGGCAGGCCAGCCAGGCGGCGTGGCATCGGCGACGTACACGACCAAAAGTCACCAGAGTTTGAACTCGGCTGAATTAACTGTTAAAGTGTGCACATATGGATCTACGTGTAGTTGTTTAAAAAGTCTGACACTTTGGGGTTTTCCGGAATTTTTTAAAGATTTCACTTTTATACATCCCTTATAGATCTAGTAGACCCTAGATGATAAAAACGTAAAAATCAGGATACAGATTACAGAGCTACCAAGTCTCACGCATCTTGCGTGAAAATCACGCATTTCGGGTCCGTCTCACGATCTCACGCAGAACACCCTATTTCTCACGCAAAATGAGAAAAAGTAGCATTATTATAGATTTTTTACCATTTTGTAGTCTCAAAACCCTAAATATAGGCAGTTTTGTTGCGCAACAATCCCTGCGAGAGCAATGTTTTCATGCAGGCAATCATTATATGCAAGATAGATTACTACGTGAAACATGTGTAGCGTGCGCTCGCGCCTCCTTTGTGTACAAAATACTACTGTGCGCGCGCACATGTGGTAACGCGCGCCGCGTGCACACTGCTTTCAAACACGATGTGAATGATCTCACGCAATTTTTTTTTTTTAACTTGGCATCTCTGAGGATATGATATTTATTAACCAGCAGTGCCAGCAATACTTTATGACCTTTATTACCGGATGTAGCTGGGATGTACTGTAAATCCAATTTATAAATTATTATTTTTGCTAGTATGTTGCTGGTACTTTCTTTAATGATACAGATATGCTTTACCAAGGTCATTATTAGTTTACAAACAATAGTAGACCCCTTTACTCCTATAGACTTTATGTTGGGGAAGAGGTTGGGATGAGAATCATGATTTCAATCGTTTTAATAAGCTTTTTGCATTACGACTCTTTAGGATAACTTTTTTATTGAATTGACAGAATTGTAGTTTTTCTTTTGGTCAACAATCAGTAGTAGGCCTATCTTGACGTAATCTCTCATCCTCTAGTAATTGATGTTTTTAAATAGATTTGCTATGATATCTTTTTGTGTTTTGTAGAAAATGTCAAGTTGGGCGTTTTTGTGGCAGTTTTTTGGGCTGATCTCACAGTGCTTTGTGTCCGTTTATCCAACACCTGATGTGAGCAGTATATGTGGTAAGTACATGTATATAAGCCTACACCTCTGCTGTCACTTAGAATATTTCATTTGCCTGAAGCATTATTTATGGGTTTCTACATGAGATTGGTATCAATTTAATTTCTCCCTCACCTGTTCATTCTGCTGTTAAAATGAAATTGGTATTTAATGACAATGGGAAGATTTATGCAAAAAAAAAAAATAGAAATTTTGTCTTGTAAATAGTGATTGTACTTGTCCTTTGAATTTCCTAATTTAGTTTCTTGTAGAGTATATGCTCCCTCACCACCATACACTACCAACCACCACCACTAAAACCACCACAACCACCACCAACACCACCACAACCACCACCAACACCATGAAATCACAACTAATACCACCAAAACCGTACACCAACACCATTTAAATCACCACCAACACCACCACAACCACACCAACACCATGAAATCACAACTAATACCACCGCCACCACCACACCACCATGAATCACTACTATTACTAACACCACTACCATCCACCACCACCACCACTATGAATCATCACAATTACTAACACCACTACCATCCACACCACCACCATCACCACCACCACCACCACTAACACCACCACAACACACACCACCATGAATCATCACAATTACTAACACCATACCATCCACCACCACCACCACCACCACCACACCACTAACACCACCACAACCACCACCACCATGAATCATCACAAATTACTAACACCACTACCGTCCAACACCACCACCACCACCGCCACTTACACCACCACAACCACCACCACCATGAATAACCCGTATTACCAACACCACTACCATCTATCACCACCCCCATCCCCACCACTGCCTTCACCACTAACAACCTCACAATCACCAACACGACCATGACCAACACCACCAACTCCGACAGCCACTACCACTATCTATCACTACCACCATCAATACCACCAACATGACAACTACCCCCACCGCTTCCACCACCACAATCTATCACCACTACCAACATCACCACCACCACCACAACCACCATGAATCACCACTATTACTAACACCACCACAATCCATCACCACCATCAAAACCACCATCTATCACCATCCCCATCCCACCATCACCACCACCACCGCCACCACCATCACCACCACCAACACCACCAACATAACCACCATCGTAATCACTACCATTATGACTATTGTTATAAGAGGCCTAGAATAATTCTCCTGTAAAATTGAATGTCCCTTGATTGTTCAAATATAGTCATCAAAATAATCAGCTATTTGTGTCATTTACATGATACTGAACAACATTTTTAAAAAATGCAAAAATAGTAATTTGCTCAACATCTCATTAATTCAGGTCCAGAGACCAACCAAACACTAGCCCAGAGGATCCAGTCCTCTCAGTGGAAGGCTGCAGACTGGCTCCTGGACCAGCAGACTGACGAATGGGGATGGGACTTTGTCAGCACTGGGTCGGCCATCTTGTCTCTTCAGCTCGCCAATGAGACCTGGACGAATGATCTAGAATCCTTAGAAGCTCAGCTAACAATGAAACAACTCAATATCGAGATTATGCATGAAATGTTGCATAAGTAAGTATAACAGGCATTAATATAAAATTTTCCTGATTTAAATCAGTATTCCTATTTTTTTTGGTGTCTGATTCACCCTATCCAAATTAACGTCTAGACCTAGACAAATGTGCCTGCATTTTAAAAATTTCATTCTATTGACAATTTTATTGTGAGGCTATGTTTCTATCAGAAGACCATACTTCTGTCATTCAGTTACCTCTGTTTACTGAATAGAAGAGTAATTTAAAAATAAGTGAGAATTTTCTAAATAATGATTTGGGGCTAAGAAAAGACTTGATATTTGTTTGCATGCTTTAGCAGTGTTATAACTTCTAGTTAAATGAATATCCTAATCTATGATGTGATCATGTACCAGGATGTACTTCCGTACATAAACAGTTAATTATTTTTACAAGTTTTTTGTTCCTCTTTTGGGGTGAAACTCCTCTTTTAATGACCCCATTTTCAATCTATTCCGATCTCCTTTTTCTTTGATCCTGTATTTAATTGCTAACCCACTTCCTGTTATTCTAAACCAAATCATTGAAAGTAAATTGCCACGTGGTCTATACCCACTTGACTAATGCCCGTTTAGTCTCATCCCAAATGGTCTGAATCCATTTCATGTACAGCCAGTTCGTCTAATTTCCACATCACCGTTTACCATTTTGTCTAATTCCCACTTCGTCTAATGGCCACTTGGTCCAACAACACTTTCTAACAGTTAATTCTTGTAAAAAACTGGTAGGAGATTTAAAAAAAAAAAAATATATATATCATTTTGGAATTAGACGAAAATGGATTCAAACAATTTGGCTCAATAGGAGAATTGGGAATTAGACCAAGTGGTCACTAGACCAGGTGAGAATCAGACCAAGTATGTACATGAAGTAGACCAAGGGGATATTAGACCATACTATTAGTAGACCAAATTGGTTTAACCCATGTGACATTAGGCATTAGGCAATAATTTCAAATAATGTATACTATTTATCTCCATCTAGCTCACAATGCATGATTTGCCATGACTATTTTTTTTGTTTTATATCTATAGAGAATAGTGCATTTTGTCTTTTTGTTTCCAACGAGGACATTATTAACCCGACTGACAAATTACGGTATATGATTAATTTGACCATGTCCTCTTTTGTGTTCATCATTTACAAAAAATTATATATTTGGCCATGACTTGGCACATTACAAAGCCCTCCACTGTGCACCCACTATTGTGGGTGCAATGTTCCCTAAGATTTGGACATTGAAGGAGGCTCCCATAGTTTACTCTGTACCATTAAATGGACATGAATTTTATAGTTTATCTTTTTCATATTGACTAGTCTAGTGGAAAAGAGTTGAATTGAACTGAATTTAAATGATTACAATTTAAACAGACAGCACTTCAAGGAGATGTCTCTGGGTAAGCTTGCCTACTATGCCATGGCTCTACATTCCACCTGTCATGACGCCACAGACTTCCATGGACACAATATCATGAGACAACTCCGCCACCGCGTCGATAATCTTAACACCAACGAGACCAACAATTACTTCCCTTACTCCTTGGCTCTGCTTGCCCTATGTAGCAGCGGAAGTGAGGTGCCTCACAGCGCCATAGAAACACTGGAGGAAGTCCAGGCGGAAGATGGATGCTTTCCGTTTGGTGTAGGTAAGGAGGATCAGGGAATGGGTCAGGGATTTTCTGTCAAATCAGAGAATTAAAAAATACCTTTTTCAGGAGCAAAACGCCAGGGAAATCCAGGGATTTCACCAATTTCTTTTGAAAGGCAGAGAATACTGGCCAACATGTGATGAAACTAGACTTATCTGTCATGAAAATTAACAATTTTCTGTTCTTGAAAATAATGGAAAGTCAGGGGAAAAGAAAATGTAGAGGTGTTGACATTGGAGGGTGTTTTTCTGAAAATGAACTCTTTTGGAGGAACTTTGTGGTGTTATTGTTGTTGATATCAATGCAATATGTTTATTTTGACATTTGAGGCAGTCTGTTGCTATTGATGTGTCATTGCTCCACACTAAGTCTTTTTTATTTGGGGGTCCTGGTTGAAACTTTGGAGTTACTTATGTAATGGCCCAAGTGAAAATGTTAAATTTAATGTCTATCCCATGTTGGTGGCAAAATTTATACTATCATCTTCAGACACCCAAAAGTTTTTAATTATTTGCAAGTAAGACTGTTTTTTTTTTTTTTACAACTCTGCCTATCCCCCTTTCCTTTTCTCATTCTTTTTTCTTCCCCTTTCTTTTTCTATAAATGGTTTCCTTATCCTCTCTTTTGCTCTCTCTCTATCTCTCTCTCTCTCTCTCTCTTCCATCCTTCCTTCCCCTATTTATCTCCTTTCTTTCTATCATATATTTTTTCATCTTCCATTTTCTGCTAATGACATTCCTAGATGTGACATCCATGGCTGTCATGGCGATGGCATGCATGCATGACTCCTTCAACACCGCTGAGAGACTCAGCCCACTCAGAGACATGATGCTTAAAGGTACAATGTGCATTATGGGACATGAGATGTCCGATGGAGGATTTAGTAACTCGGACAGGATGAATGTCATAAGCACAGCACTGGCATCACAAGTGAGCACAATTATTTTAAAGTTCTAAATGATTCTCAAAAGTTGGTATTTGACATGATGACAAAAAATTGGTAAATTGGGTTTTATGTTTGAAAACGGGAATGTTTCAGAGCGAAGGGTATGCAATAATGAATGATTTTTTTTGAAAGATTGATCTTATAGGTGGAGCAGAGTGGAATAGAACATTAATCTCTCAACAAATCAAATATTTGCACAATTAATTGAAAGTAAATAAACTCATTTTGTCATTCAAAAAGCACCTAAAAACATACGTACCTGTTTAATTCTTAGTTAAGATGTTACCATAATTGTAATTAATTTGTTTTTCTGTGTAATCAAAAAGTAAGCCAATTTATTTTGACATATAATTGATGTTTCTTGTTTATATCTTATGTTCATTATGTAATATTTCTTATGTTTACTTTGTAAAGCGCTTTGAAACAATATGTATAAAGCACTATATAAATGTTAATTATTATTATTATTATTTTATTTGTTTGTTGCAACACCTGTTGCTCCCAAAGATGTGGACATAGCAGTTTGAGTATTACAAATGGATTTGGTCAGGTTTGATGTAGTCATTCAATGGACTGTTAAGCCCAGCGCACACTATGCGATGTGATTGCACTAAGATCCAATTGCAACAAAATTGCCAATCGCATCGCAGGCCAGCGCACACATTGCAACAGGCGCTGTATCTCCATGGTACCTCCTCTCTTACCCGCATGCGCGCAGTAATACAACCTCCGTCTCTAGCAAATCTGATTGGCTGAAATTATCAAAATCGCAGGAAAATTGCAGGAAGATTTGACATGTCAAATGTCTGAAATTTGGTCTGCGATTTGTCTGCAACACATGACATCGCAGTTGCACAGTGTTGCAGGTTGGCGCACACTGCACGATTTTGTTGCAATCGGATCTTAGTGCAATCGCATCGCATAGTGGGCGCTGGGCTTTAGTGAATATCATGAGTCAAACAATCCTAAAATATAATGAAATGAAACTGCTAAGGCATAACATATTTGATATTCATTTTTTTCTTTTGTGGTACAAATGTTATAACAAGTAGCCGATAAATTTGTAATAATTCAGTTGGGTATCAAGATAATAAGTGGGAGTGGTGTGGTCGAGTGGATAAATCAGTGGGAGTGGTGTGGTTGAGTGGATAAGTCTGCGGACTTACGATCACAAGGTACGCGGTTCGAATCCCGTCCATACCACTAGCATCCTTCGGCAAGGTGTCAACCTGCAAATTTGCCGTACTTGACCCAAGTGAGGTGAATGGGTACCGGTAGGAAGCAATTCCTTGAATGCTGTGAGCACCTTTCGGGGTAGCCTAGCTAAGCCGGGTAATAATTGGTTAACACTATAAGCGCTTAGAAACACCAAGGTGGATATATGTATTAAGCGCTATATAAATGTAACTATTATTATTTAATAACAAAAAGCGCTTGCAATGATAATCTTGATTGCCATTTTGCAGTTGATTACAAACCTTTGTGTTGCGGAGACTAGAATGTTGCATTCTGGGAAATGAAAAATGAACAATATAGGTAATTCAGGAGAGAAATGACGCTATTACTGGGTTGCTACAGTATACTGGCTATTTTTCTATGATCTCTCCATTTTGATAACTTTACAAGGCTCTGATCGCTGCTGATGTAGACCACTCACTCTGGAAATGTGAGGAGGCCCTCTACCATATCCTAAACGCCCAGGATGAGGACGGCCATTTTGGTAGCCAAGGAGGCACAATCCAGATTCTCCCATTGCTTAGCAACCGTCATCATGGAAGCCTACCTGATATTGAACAGCAATGCCCAGAGGAAGGTAATGTTGATTTGTCATTTTTTTTCTAATCTGTAGGCCTAAATAGTATCCCTCTTCTCTCTCTTAAAGGGAAAGTTCACCCTGGGTTTAAATTGGTTTTAAAAAATGAAGAAAATAAAAGAAAAATATGAGTGAAGGTTTGGAGACAATCGAACAAAAAATAACGAAGTTATGAATATTTAAAGTTTTGATGTTGTGCCGTCACATGCGAGCAGTTCTCCTATGTGTTATGTAGTGTAAATTCCATAATAAAGTGTCATTTTTTCAGAAGAAAATTAATAATTTCACCTGTACGGTCGATACATCATCAAACATATGTTAATATACATGCCTCTATCAAATTGACCCATTCCTTTATCAAGAACCATGAAAAAAGAGAAATTTATGGAATTTACATACACAACACATGGGAGAGCTGCTCGCACGTGACGTCACAGAATCAAAACTTTAAATATTCATAACTTCGCTATTTTTTGGTCGATTTTCATTGGTATTTTTCTTTTATTTTTCTGCATTTTTCAAAACCAATAAAATTCCAGGGTGAACTTCCCCTTTAAGTGGCAGATCGAGGTGAAGGCGCAACAGACACATACCTCCCGGAGCCCTTTAGTACAGCTAGAGCCTAGCCAACCTCGTTAGAATATGTTACTACGTGGCTTGTGTTGCTTGTTCTGAAAGCACAATACAAAAGAGAATGCAACTCTAGCTGTAGCTTTTCACCAAACCTTGTCATAATTGCCATCTGCATCCCTTGATTTTTCAATCTTTGATTCGCCTTTTCTCTGTCTCCCTCTCGCTCTTTCTTTCTCTCTCTCTACCTCTCTTTTGATCTCAAATGGAGTACTCAAATCAGATTTAGTCCAATTCAAATTTCTTCCAAAGTGGACATGTGACCAGGTTTCTTTGATAGAATTTTATTTATTTGGTCATATCTGTTGTGTTTAGGTTTACTTCATAACAAATTTTTAGACTATAAAATAGTTGCTCCTTAGCATTTGCTCCATTGTAGATAACTGACACTGATGATATGACTAATTTCAGCCTTGAACTAAATACTATATTATGCCCTAAATCTTACTCTAAACCTAACATAAAACCTTATTTCAATCCTATCCCTAACCCTATTTCTTAGATGAACGAGAGCCTGGAGCAATTATATTATATTAAGAATGACCTCATAGTTTTGCCAATGCATTTGCCACCAGCAACAATTTCAATAACAGAAACTAATCTAATGTCTAATTTCACCCCTGGTCTAAATATACCAAGCTCTATATCCTACTGTAGAAAACCATTTTTAGACCCTCAACCTAACACTATCCGTATATCTTATAATATGAACTTGAGCTTTGAGCAATTGTTGCCGGCGTAAATTTTGGTGGACTATGAAATAATTATGTGATATTATCTTTCACCTCTAGATACGGAGCAGAGCATACCACAGATAGGTCTTCAAGACGATGCGATTACAGTCAGTTTTGAGATCAGTCAGGAATTGGAGAACAGCGTGGTTATTTTCAGCCCTTTTGTGGTAGACATTATACCAGGAGAGAATCTCTTTAGGGCCATGGAACGAGCTCGTCAAATTGGCTACTTTAGGTTAGTGAGACAAAACTACAAGGAGATTGGGGATAGCACAGACTATCCACGTTGAGTTGATCATGAGTTGGTATGAGAAATTATGTAACATGGACTTTTCAAAGTTCATACCTGCCTCATTATTTATCCAATATTATTTCATAAGAAAGGGCTTATATGTAAATTGGACCATAAATATAAAAGATATGTTATATAACAATACCAGTGGCGGATCAAAGTGGGGGCGCAGGGGACACGCGCCCCCTCTATAATTTGAAAACCACTCATTGACCATACATGTTAAAATTTGAAATTTTTTGGCTGTGTCCCCTATTTTTTCAAATTTTCGGGATGCGTCCCCGTATTTCTAAATCTTGGATCCGCCACTGCAATACCCATAATATAATAGGATAAGTTCTTTGGTCAAAAAGGAAATCAATTCAATGTTGTATTGTTTATGGACTACTGATGTTCCAAGATACTTGATATAACATACAAATTTTTTTTGGTCCCATTGTGCTTATTGTCCAGATTTTACACTGGAACAAAGTGTATGTTAATGTCTAAAAAGTTTACTATAAGATATTTATCTTTCAAATAATGTACATAGAGAGCTTCACATTCAAATTTAAAATTCATGATACCGTTTTTGTTTTTCTTTTTTTCCAGCTTTGAATCCAAAATGACTCAGTTTGGGAACCACATAACCACAATCAACAACATAACCAATGACAATGCTAACGGTCTGTATTGGTTTATCTATGAAGTAGATGGGAATGGTAATCAGGTCGCAGCCAGCACTGGTTAGTCTAATTTTCATTAAGTTTTAATTACTGCAACTCTTCTTAATTCCATTAAGATTGAATTCAATTTAGGCAAGTACAATAAAAAATACTTCTGTTATAAGGAAATGCCTTAAAATCATGTATGTATATGGTTTGAGGTAAGAAATTCTAAAGTGTTACCATTTCTTAATTATCATTTTTTAAATTAAAGAACAGATACATTTGATATAGTAGATATGGTTAAACTTTTTGTCTTATACTTTTCTGATATTATAAATATCATATGAGGAAAAACTTTAATAGGACAAAAAATGCTGCTGTCTCCCCATTCTTTACTAAGTTTGTATGAGTTCTTAATCTTTCCCTTTTTTGTTATGTCTTGCAGGTTCTGACGGAATTGTCCCTGTGGATGGCGCCCTCTATCGATGGATCTACCGTGCATATGTCCCTCATTAAAGCTCTAAACTACTAATAGATATGTGTATACAGTCTCCTCCCATTATAAAGAGCACAGTTACAATGAGGATCTGTTATCCTGTATAAGTGGTTTCTTCCACGAAGGTTTTATTTTCACGATTTTCGCGAATCCGGATGCGACCGCGAATTTAACATCGCGCGAAAAGGTTTTGAACAGTACCGCAAATTTATCAACGCTAGAAAATGTTTTGAACTCCATGCGCTCGCAGAGCAGAGTTGTCTATGCAGCGTAATTAATAGCACACACAATGATACAGCGCGATGCGTGGATGATCCGTGCCGGTATGTAGGTCAAATAAATTCAGGTAGTAAGTCTTCATTTCTTTTACTATCTTAATATAATGTATCGTTTTTTAGATAGGAAAAGATGGAATACTTATAGTTCTAGTTACTTTTAATTCCAGATTTTGCGGACCGGGAATTTAACATCGCGCGAAAATGTCTGGACCCCCGCCAACCGCGAAAATATCTGTACGCGAAAAAAAACACTTATACAGTAATAGGCAATTCTCCCAGTCCAAATTGGCTAGGTCCTGAGCACCTCATTTCAGCAGGAGTGAACTGTAGTTGGCATATTAAAAAAAAAAACTCAGAACACCAAAGATTTTTGCTCCCTTCACCATGTGGTGCTTCTTAGAATTTTTGAAAAGAATGAATGCTCTAAACATGATACAGAAATTCAATGATATATATTCAGATTTTTTTTTGTAGAGAGCATTGAAAAATATTAATTTCTAAATGTACATGTATATAAAACCACTATGCAATTCATTAGTGCTTGTAGACTGTTCTAGTGCAGCTTTAGCTTTTGAAATCGTTTCAATTGAAGGTTATAGTACATGTATATTTCAAGTCTTCCATGGCTGCATAACAAAAACCCTAGGGAATTAGAAATAAAAACACAATTCAGCTTGGAGAAATACACACTTTAGGGCCCATATTCTGCTAAGAAGACTTAAGTTTGTATGCGTTGCAATCTTGTACAACTCTATTGTGTGATTCACATCAGACAAAAGGATCGCAGTTCATCGCACAATAGATTTTATGAACTTGCGACGCATACAAACTCAGTCTTCATAGCAGAAATATGGGCCATAGAGTTAGGCGAATATAGTTTATATGCCTACTAATTTTATTATGTAGTTCAGAAAGCATTGTAGAAATGACCATCAGCAGTATTATTTGGAGCAAACACAGAAGTAAGATCCACTGAATAACAGTATCCTGGGGGGCATTTCATCATCGGACTTGTCAGACGTTTTATCCGACAAACTCGCTCTCAGCCAATCAGATGCAAGCATTTCAGTAGCTGGTAACAGTTTGTCGGATAAAACGTCCGACAAATCCTTTCATGAAATGCCCCCCCTGATGTGGATGAAGACATAGATGTAGTGTATTATAATACAGGGTTCTTTGGGCATTATACAGACTGTATTTGAAAGAAATGAGCGATGAAAAATAATTTAGGTTTAAAATCTAATCTTCTCAAACGATATATGTCTATGGTATCACATTAAGGGCGAAAGATTTTTCTTGCTTTAATATTTATGTTGTATAATTTGCCATTGTTAAACAAAAGTTAAGCTCAGTTTTGTTTAAATTGCAATTACATGAATCCTTTGTTCATAGCACTGCTTCTTGCAGATTAATATGGCCTTTTATATACACATGCAAAATGGAATTTGTCAGGATTGTAGATGACTTGTAAAATTTCAAGATCTTTGGGACCATATGAGATTTAAAAAAATTGCAGTAGAAAGTCTAGTTTATTTGCTTTAAGAAAATACCAAACATTACCAGTTTGTGATTTATCTTACTTTAAAAAGTATGCCTGTTTTCCTCTTTTCTATTGATATAGACTGTAGAACAAATCTCTATATGGACTGTCAATCTTGATTTTATTGTAAAAGGGGCACATAAATGAATTTTGTGAATGTTTGGATATAAATGTAACTATATAATTATGCAGGTTAATCCAAAATAAATGAAATTGTAATATAAAACTGGAGTTAAATGCTCATTCTGACTTGAATACTCTTCCAAAAGAGATACATCTTAGTAAGGAATGACCTAAAAGTTCATTGCTAAACAAAAACTTATTCAGCCGTGAAATGTGACTGAAAGTTTGTAAATAAATGCTCCAACCAACTGTGATTAAATCATTTAAATCTATAATTTTAACTGATTAACAAAGTTGATATGCTGCAATATTGACCTTGCCATGCCAGAAACTAATTTTACAAATTTCATATGATTTTAAAGTTTTCTTTGTCCTATGAATTGAAGACACATACATGTGAATCAGGAAAATATGAACTTGCCTAATTATCATTGAATAAACATTAGTTATATGTTGAATATGTTAAAAATATATCTAGGTTAATTGATAAAGAATTAAAGATATCTTTTTCTCTAGTCTGATATTTTATAACATATGAAAATGTATTTATCACTTATTTTCTCTATTCTACTTTCAAAATTGATTTAAATTTTTCTATGAAAGTAAAATAATTTTCAAAAGTATAGGGTAAAGCCTGAGGAGCCCAACTTATACTTGGCCAGTCATGTAACTTTTTTTTATATACTGTTTTGGGTGTCTTCCACTTTACTTTACTAAAAGACTATTTCTGCTGTATTTGTGTGTGAATACATTTATTTCAGTGAAGTGATTTGACCCTGCTCGTTATCATTGTGAGTACCCATTGACAATCATGCAAAATATTATAATCAACAATTATATGCAATAAATTGATTGATATACTCAGCATGTATTTTGTTTATATCCTCCATTTCTTTGTTGCTACACATTCTCAAATCGAAGGAGCTTCAAAATGAAGGAATGATTTAGGCCTGTGCATGTTTTCGGGAGTGTAAATTTCAATGAATAAAGGATGGGCAGGGGAAAGAGATACAGGACTTACAGGGAGAAAGAATATGAGCAGAGAAGGCATGAGAGAAGGCATGATTATATATTAGAGAAGGGAGAAGAGAAAGAGAGAGAGAGAGAGAGAGAGAGGAAAATACAAATACTGAAATAAACCGAGGGGAAGGTAGAAGGAGAATACACAAGAAAATAAGTCGGAGAGTGATGAAGGGCTGGTTGGTGTTTATTCCTCAAAAAGTTTTTTTTTTTTTTGGGGGGGGTGGGCGAGATATATGTATTGATTTTTATTTTAGCTGTATGAAGATGATATCAAGATTTAAAGTTTAGAAAAATGCCAGAAAAAAAATGTTTCAAAAGTATTGTAATATGCAGGAAACTAAGGTTAAAATTTTCTTTGAACGGTCCAAAGGAGATCTTATAAATTTTGCACCCAAACACTCGTGCTACACAGATGTAGTGTAGTAATAAAATCTTGGAGAAATGTGAAGAAAGAGGGTCTTAAAAATAGAGAAAGGACGAAAAATGGAAGGTACATAAAAACTAGAAATTTTGAATTAATTAGGAAATTGGGAGCTGCAGCAACTAGGCAGCTCGCCCCTTTCGTGCATGCCCATATCACCAATAAATGTTAAAACATATTGGTCTACCATAATTATTTTAAACTTGGTATACCGGTACTTGTGGTATTTATTCCGGCAGAATTTATTCACTTTTATCGGGGTTACATTAACCCTAAAAAGGCCGGGTTATTTTTGGCATCTCACAGCCGGGGGGGGGGGGGGGGGGGGGGGGGGCTGATTAGGCCCCCCTTCAGATCTCGGCCGCCGATCGCGTGAGCGCCGCGAAAATTTGCACAATAGTAGTGTGCGATGTAATCTACAAGACTGTATAGTTCGTTTTTCCAAATAATGTCTTTTCAATTTATATTAATTAATTATGCTAATTTATGCATGAAATCATACTTTTTGCTCTAAATCATTAAATAAAGCTCCTAGAATGCTAATTTTTGGTGTAAATATTGTTAGTAGCATTCCTAAGGGTTGTACGTGAAAAAAAATTCCGGTATCTAATTCAATTTCTTATGTATTTTATTTTTTGGGGAATTTTTTTATGTATTTCTTTGTTTTTCGACTTATGTATTTTATTGTTTTTTTGTTTGGAAAACTTTGGTCAATATTTATCTCTGAATATTACAGCAATATCAACTAATATAATGGCTATTAACCATATTTTAATTACTGAAATGTGATTTTAGCATAAAAAGCCATTTCCCATATGTGTTGTACACAAATACAGAAAATTTCCGGTTTTTGAGCCTGCGCTGCATTACATAATGTTGCATAATTTCCGAACCGTACGCTCAAATTTGTTCAAATTAGTTTTAAAAGTTGCGTAAGATATTAGAGAATAAAGTCATGAATGCGCGGAGCGCAATTTTTTTTTCCGGCGACATGACCGCGCGAAATGTTGAGGGGGGGGGGGCTGCTTAGGCCCCCCCCCCCGGCCCTTTTAGGGTTGATAGTACCTATGGTTGATACATGCATTCGTACGTTGCGTAATCAGATCACACGTGTGGTGTTTCGGCGCATGCGCATCACGTTACTAAAGCATCACCGGCTGACGTAATTCACATCCGACATTGAATTTGTTGTAAATATACACTTTTATTTTCTTTACTACAACACTACCGACCGTCATCAAATATGCCCAGAGGAGGAAGAAGTCGCGGAAGATCCGTTTCACCAGTTCGGTAAATTACTTTTACTTAAATTTGTTTGTATTCCGCTTGAAATGGTTTTACTTTGCCTTGGACGTCGCATTTTTTTTGGCTCCGACCCGGCATTCTGGTACCTTCCACTTGCATTGCAACTCCAGGCGGCTAGTTGTCCGAGCCTGGTACCGCATTTTCCGCTATATGTGTGTGCCCAATACCTCCAAATCTGATCGGAGCTGTGTAGCTAGCTGCTTGTGCCTGTGGTAATAAGATCTGTTTCAGTTATAGTACTTCCACTGATTCTTATTTTCCAATATTATGGTGACGTTTTAGTGACCATGAGTTGCCTTAGATATTGATGATCATATATCTACCGGTACCAAATTTACCATCCTGTCGACAGACGACAGGATGGTAAATTTGGTAGTCGTGCATGCCTGTCAATATTGATGTTTGTGTTGTTTTTTTTTTTCTTTTTCACAAAAAGTCTTCTTTTTTAATTTTCATTTTGCATTGATTATTTTGAATTTCTTTTTGGTGATTGAACTGATGAATTTTTAATTTTGTTGATGATATTCTGAGTTGTGCGAACAGAATTCATAAGTTGAAAGATTGATCTTCCAATAAATGAAGCGAAGAATGAATGAATGATTTCATTTCTATATTGAAAAAATGGGATATGCAATTTATATTGGTATTAAAATGGTAACTAAGCTAACGACCGCAAATTATGCTAATGGCATTATTGAGCTGAGTAGCAGTTATTAAGGATATCTATTCTCTATTAAAGAGTTGAGAAATGGATTGATTATTGCACAAATTAATATTCTGTTATTATTAAGGGGTGTTACAGAAATAGACACCAGAAAAAGAAGTACGTAACTTGTGAATCATTAATTCAATGTTAATTCAACTAGTTTTGCATTTTGGAACCTTAAGATACATTTCTATCAACTATTGGCAAAGATAAACTTTCCTACTTTTATTGGGAACGTCTCTGTGAGCTGTGGCCTGAGATGAATGTCACTGCTAACATTGCAATCGAATGAATGCAGTTGTTCACTAGTATGTGATTACTTTGGTCAGCAAAATGTGACGTTGATCTCAAGCCAATAAACCTCATTTTTTAAACATTTACTAACATAAAATGTTAGAAATTAACCGTCCCCTGCATATTAAACTTTTAGCTGCGTTCACAACTCAAAATCTGAAAATAATTCATTATTTTGAAGAAAAAAACTAACAAACGATTTGTGTTGTAAATCTTTTTTGCATATTTTCTGTGTATACCAGGGCTGCGCCACCCAGGACAATGGCCCCTGCCCCTGTTCCTCAGAGAGCCCCCATGCAGCAGCCAGCTACAGGTATGGCCCAACCAAGACAGCCAGGACTCTTGGGACAGATGGCAGCTACTGCTGGTGGTGTTGCCATTGGATCAGCTGTCGTAAGTTAATAGACAAGTGCCTATCAATGATTCAAGGATTTTCGCTGAATCAGATTTCAACCCTTTTTATTTTGCAAACAAATTATTTCCACTTAATACATCAATCTTAAGTTTCATGCACTATTGAAGTCTGTGTTAGAATCAAATTTGAATTCAGAACAGCGTAAATAGGCAGAATACTATAAAACAGATACGAGTGTATACAAACTTTTTTTCAGGAGCTATGGTAGGGGCTTCAGCTCACCCCCTTAATTTTTTAGCAGGTGTGTACAAAATTAACAATGACTATCCACTTTGACTAGCTAATTTCCTTTCTGAAGTCCCTCTTTCTGAATAATGGTACCAAGTGAGCAGTGGCAAGAAACCTTCTTAACCTATGGAGTCTTTTTGACACTTTCATGTTGACAGGGTCACGCAGTTGGACATGCTATGACCGGTGGTGGCAGCAGTCAGCAACCTGATGTTACGTATCAAGAACAGCCGCAACAGCAGCAACAACAGCAACAACAGAACCCTTGCCAGTATGAGCTTCAGAGATTCATGCAGTGTGCCGATACACAGAACGATCTTAGCTTGTGTGATGCCTTCAACATGGTCCTCAAGGACTGCAAGAGAGCAAATGGTAAGGATTTCTTTCCTTGTCAAGTCCACTACCCTAAGCCCCCCCCCCCCCCCCCCCATACGAAAAATAAACAAATTATTTGTTTGCCCTTCCTTGATAAAACTCAAAAAGAGGGTAGGTAGTTTGTGATTCTTCTTATTATTTTTTTAACTCATGTATTTTGCTAATTTAAATGTGAGCAGATAATGAAAAACAAAGCAATATTTCTACGGACTATTCCAAATATTGTTTCAGCTGAAATTTGAGATGTACAATGTTAAAAATGTTGGAGAAATTTATGGAAAAATTATAAGAACTTTTTTGATGGTCGGTAAGGGCAAATGAACAATTATTCTAATTTCCCCTTATGCCAAGCCTGGAAACAACGATATTGCGCTATAATAAGGCAATTCTCCTGGTCCAAATTCAAACATGTGCACATGATAGTCCATGCCAATTTGTTTAGTATAGTCTATAACAAGGTGCTTGGGATTGAGTCAAATACTTTGTTATTGTTACATGATAGTGCAATCGGTTAGAGCGCCCGTAAAAAGGTAGCCTTTCTTGCTTTCATGAACGGGAGGTCGTGAGTTCGAAACCCGGCCTAGTCATACCAAAGACTTACAAAAATGGTACCTAAAGTTGCCTGTTAACAAGGAGCTTGGGGGTAATAATAACAACATGCAGGGCCCGCTGGGAGAACAGTTGTCAGAACTGAAGTGGCTACCCTGGGTAAATAAAACGATATTATTATTATTATTATTATTTAGAAATCTTGTTGTAGTAAACAGATGGGCACATAGACACATGTGCACATGTGTGACATTGGGTTCAGGAGAATTGCCTTTTCGAGGAAATCTTGTTATATCAATGATTATTAACCCTTTAGCACCTAAACCGCCCGAGATCGCCCCTCAGCTTACTCACTAAACCGCCCAAAACCGCCCCTGTCTTAAGCACACTATAGTCAAGATAGTATAAAAAATATGTAATGAAACATTCCCATAATTGTTGTGGATCACCCATTGGATGTGTGCTGTCAGATTCTTCACTAAAAAGTATGTTCGAAGAGCAATTCTTATTGAAAAAAACCTGATTGAAACACAGTGTAACCCTTTCCGCTAGTGAGTAAACTGACGCTTTTCACACAGTCTCTAGGTGCTAAAGGGTTAAAACAGGAGTAGACTGTATATAAAGGTAATTGGCTTGGACCCAAGCATTTTCTTGTAGTAGGAGTGGACTGTATTTTCCTGTGCAAAAGGGATGTGGGTTGTGTTAGAAGAAGCACAGTTGCAGGGCCCCTCGTGAAGAAGAGTACCGTCACCAATATGATTTCCCTGTACCATAAGACTTCATAGTAAATTTTAAAAAAAAAACATCTTTGGAGAAGTTGTGTCTTTGGATCGTCATCTTAGTATTAGTTTCTCCACAAGGAATTAGTCTGAAGCAATTTTATCTCAGTCAACGGTCCATAGTTTACTGTCTTTTAACTTTCAAAGGATAACATCCCGAATTTTATTTTTTCCTCGCTAAATGTATGGGAGCATGTTATGGAATAATAATTATAGCTAGAAAATGTTCATTATTGGATGGAATATTTGTTTATTTTACTAACAGAAAAAACCCAGCCTAAAACACTGCTTTTCAGGAAGTCTGTGTGCGTCTATGTCCTCTTGCGTCATCTCCTCTCATAATATGAATAAATAGATTTGTTTTATGAAACTGTATTCAACTTGGAAATAATTCTAAAATGTGTCATTTTTGATATTCATATTCTGATTTTCATTTCTGTTACAGGTATGGCGTAACAGCGGATGATCCCAAACTCTTCTATTTCTGTTACGTTGTCTGGCCCGTCTCTGTCCAATGCTGCTATTATAACAGAGGAAACTGAGTATTCAACCAAATGGTTTTCCTATTCGATTGGAATAAAGAACTGTCAAAAACAAGTCATTTCAATAAAGCTCACAAACTGAATAAAATGTGCATAAAATTGCTTAAAGTAAATGAATGTTGTGATGATTGATGTTGTCAAGGAAACAAATGAAGTTATCTCCTTGATGTTTCAACAGCATGGATTGATCTTATCGTAGCAATAGGCCAAATAAAGCATTTGTTTTACCAACCAGCTTTTCATTTCATTTCATATGAAGTCCAATTTGCATGATTATTAGAATTATCTTGTATTTCTATTGATAGACGCTTCTTAAATTTCATTGAAGGGTCCGCAGAGCTGCGGCCCCTCCACTGTTTTGAAATACCAGGTGTAAAAATGCGAAATGACCACCAAATCGTAATTTATCACATGTTCAGCCCCCAACACTTTCAAAAACGCTCTACTGCCCCTTGTTGGTCAGAATTATAATCAATGGGAGATCTGATAGAATTCTCTATTGAATGAGGAACCATCATAAAAATAAAAAAAAACCCGACACATTCGTAATCTTGCTCTTAACGATATGACTAAAATTTTTAATTGAATGGATTCAATCACATTAAAATACAAAGTGTTAGCGATTCATGCTTCAACTAAAAGTTTGATATGCCATTTGAATATTGCAGTGGTTTGAAAGTATTTCATATTTACAAAATCATTATTCAAGAAGTTTGATTCTACAGAGTGTATAATGCCATCTCTTGGATTTGTATTGTGCATGAACATTTTGAGCCAAGTTATTAAAAATCTTTAAGTTGATAGGTTTAAGATGAATGTTCATTTTGACAATTTGTCATGAGAGATTTACAATAATTATGATGTATTTATTACTTTGTCTCAGGTGTAGCTTAACGGTAGTTTCTCTGAGGCCAATATAAATTGAATCAAGATATAATATCTTTTTAGTCAATCAGATGAAAAGATAGCTTTTTTGTTTTGTTTTGAAGAAATACAGACCTTATGCATGATTCTCTTTAAGGAAGATGGTCAGACAATGCGTGTATGTGTGAGCTGAAATCGATAATCTTTTAAAGGATTGTTTCAGTAGTATGAAATGTGTGTTCTAATGATTTCATCCTGTGAGTGTGATATCAAAGGGCATTTAAATAAATACATGTATCAAAAGTATTTTATCATTGTACATTGATATGAATCGTGGGAATAAATGTTATTTGCCACTCCATAATCTATTCTATGATCATGTGTTTTTTCTATTAAATAAATTGAATTTAAAGCCAGTATGAACTAGCAGCCTTGTATAGCACCACCTCAAGTCCTCAAATACTCAATTCTGCCCTGATTCCTAAACCATAATGCAACATCCTGAGAGTGTAGTCTTATAATACAGACCCAATTGAATAATAGCACATTAATTAACTCACTACTCCATACATTCATACCCTAATGATAATATTAACAAGTTGTAAAACAAGTAACAAAGTTACTTTTCGCCTCGAAACATTTTAGTTTCCTTGATACAAATAAAATTAAAGGCTATTTTAGTCACTCCAATCTTGATAGTTATCTCAAAAGGTATACATTTAGACTAGGTATTTATAACACAGAGTCAATGGGAGTGTTGGTCTGTTCGCTCTTGCTTTAAGGTATATGATTGAACAAGGTACCTGTAAATCATACTGAGAGGGAGAGCTCTGGTTTACAGCAAATAAATTAAAAGAGAGGAGAGAGAGATGGAAGGGAAGGGGAATAAAATAGGTAAACGAGTTAAAAGGAGAGCAAGAGATGGAGAGAGAGATGGTATAGTGGAAAGTGAAGGAGTGTAATAGTCTAAGTGAGAGAGAGAGAGAGAGAGAGAGAGGGGGGGGGGGAGAAGGAGAGTGGCAGATATGGATCTCCTGTGAGACAAAATTTTGGTATACTGTTTTTTTTGTTGTTTTTTTGGATGCTGCATAGGAGAGGTGAGAGAGAGAGAGAGAGAGAAAGAAAAGGAAAAGATGTAAGAAAGAGAGAATAATAGGGGGGGGGGGGCTAAATTTAAGTGAAGAAGGACAAGAAACGTGGCAGAACGAAAATAATTGTGTGAAAAAAATATGACTGGGTATATGAGGGTGGAAATAAAAAAAGGATGAAGTTGTACAATCCAATCCTGTTGTAATGTGGTGTGATTACCTTACCGACCACAAAAGCACACTGAAACAAGTGCACATGTTTGAAAAAAGTGGAACATGCATGTTGGCACAAATATGGACCAAAAGTGTCCTATCTATGAATCTAATTGTACCAGTGCTCATTATAATGGGATTGGACTGTAATGAGAGAGAGGGAGGGGGAGGTCCACTCAAATGGGAAATGAACATATAATATGGTGAGGGGAGGATCTTGAGTTTAAAAAAAGACAAAGGATGTGGCAGAGAGATGGCACAGCAAGAGTGAAGGAGTTGAAACAAGATCTTGCGAATAAGAAGTGACTAAAAAGATAAGAAAAAGGGGGAAAATCAAAATGGGGGGGGGGGGGGTACTACAAGGCTGACTATAGAAAAGTAAGTTATCAAACTAATATTCGCAATTTAAAGTGATATGATCACTGAGTTTATGACCTACAGAGGACTATGATGGGTTTATTCCATGTACATACATATGTACATACATACATGAATGTGACTTCTAAACCAGACAAATTTGGTGAATCTGCTGTCTTTGTACACATAATACACAATGTGTATATGGTATTATATTAGGGTTGGGCAAATAATTACTTTTTTCTGAGAAGTTATTTCAAACAAGTTGTTTCTATAGTCAAATTTGATGTAGAATCCAAAAATGACAATTACTTTTGTGTATGATGATGTCTGACGTCGCTAAAGTGCAAAAAACCGAAATAGTGTATTTTGCCCATTCATCACACACTTTATAGGTATAAACCGGTTTTATTTCGTTTCTTTATGGATTTTGATGGTCTAGAAGCTCAAATCTGACAATTTTATCATAACCTAATGTACCTAGTATGTGTTACACGTGTTATTTAGTGATTTCGATATGAGGTGATTTTTGCTTGATATTGACTGAAACTAACTACCAAGCTACACTAATAGTCAACTTAGGTAGGACTAATCATGTTGGATTAATCATGTTGGGTTTCCTGACACCCAAAATCCATATAAAAACGTAATAAAGGTGGTTTATACCTATAAAAAGTGTGATAATTGGGCAAAATACGCCATTTCGGCGGCCATTTTGGTTTTTTGCACTTTAGCGACGTAAGACGTCATCGTACGCAAAAATAATTGTCATTTTCAGATTCTACATCGAATTTTACTATAGAAACAACTCGTTTGAAAAAAAAGTTGAGATTCGCCCAACCCTAATTATATGTGTAAGGGAAGCAAACAGAATATGAATAGCGTTTTCTACATCGCAAACATCTTTTGATCGTTTCCCAAAATGAAACTGATGCTATACCACACACACACCCTCACTTACATCTCCCATACTCCAGAAACTTGTATGGTTGAATTTTAAAATAAGTAGATAAGCTCTTTATTACAAGGTCTTTGTGACAAGTGGCGGATCCAGGCTTTGGCGCAGGGGACGTGCGCCCCCTCTATAATTTCAAAACCTCTCATTGACTGTAAATGTTGAAATCAGAAAAATTTGAAAGCTCACCCCCTTATCAAGCCTTGCTCTATTGTCAAATCCTGGATCCGCCACTGGTGACTGAGAAATTTTGTTGTCTTTTTATATCAGCAGTTAATAAATAATACAAAACAAAACAAATTGATTTCAATTGGATCGGAACAACCAACTTCAAATTTTATATCAGGTACGGTAAAAGTATAAAATTTCGCTATGTGGACATTTTTGCACTTATCAGGTAGGGTGCAAAAATAAAAACACTCAAAAACTTCAATCTAAAAACGCCAAAACAAGTTTTGAGATCCACTTTTAAATTATTTTGTTTTATATCTCTCTCAATCAAACTTTCAAACTCACATTACATCAATAATCACGTCTGCATTTCTATTCTCATTCACTTACAAATCACAACAATTCAGTCATATTTTTTTTCTTAATACTTATCTACTTCTAGAAATTTACCTCTGAATTCACACAAGTTACACAGACCATACTAGTTATGAAAATAAAAACATTTATTTACAACTCTCTTGGTGCAGTATTTTCATCATTCAAAACATGTCTGTTAAAGAGGATTATGTTTGTTGCATCTGAATGATTTTAAGATCTTGTATCCAATCTGCCACCTGCTTAATTGGTCATCCAAGCACAAATATTGTCTCAGGGAGTTGATAAAATCAGAGCTTCAAATGTCCTTTCTTCACTCTTACACTGCAACTTTTCCCACCATCTTTGCCATCTCTCTTCTTTTCTGAATTTTCTGGATCAATAAATGGCCATGATTGCTAGAATGAAATTTCCAATCATTCTTCCTCTCCTTCGTCTGTACCCTTATAAGGCTCTCCTTGAACAAAGCGAGTATGATCACTTGGATGAGGGCTATTACATTCGCTATCCCTTCTTGCTGATACCGGCATTCTGGACCTTCCTGTTCAATTGAAGCGTCCGTAATCCTTCTCTCATTCTTATTCTTGTTCTCCTGTTAGAATGAATTAATCACTTAATAAAGGGCTACAATATTCACTGTCTCTCTCTCTTGCTGACCCAATGAATGAGATCATGAATTTCAATCTTCAAATTTAAAGCAATGTCTCCAATCCAAAATTCCTTACTTTTCTTCCTCCTTATTTTCTTGCTCACTCAACAATTTCCATCACTTTTCTTCTCGTTGCTCTCCAGAATGAACAGTCCGGGATAACTCAGATGAGATCTTCATCTATCCTTCCTCTCCTTCTTGCATTTCTTCTTCTTCTGCACCTTCTTCTTCTGGCTCTCCTGGAAGATTGGATGTGATGACTTCAATAAGAGATTCCATCTGATCTTCACTCAAACGCTCTTCACATTCTTCAATCATCTGAGAAAAGGAAAAGAAATTGGAGAATAGTTTCAAATTTCCCTTTTTTACCCTACATCTGAATCTATTGTTTCATGCCAAATGCAGTTCTTTCTGGCAGGAAAAAAAAGTACATAACCTTTATTATATTGTGGAAATGTGTATATGTTTGAAACCATATCCCATGCATTGAAATTCATTCCTTGAGTTATACCGAGGTATGAAACTAAAATGTTCTACATCCTGTAGTTAAAAATGATTAATTTTGTTGTGTAAACTACAAAGATATGCACATCATTGCCTAATCCCTTTTCAGAGTGCTGTAAAAACTAAAAAGTGCCTTAAAAATTAAAAACAAAGTTTACGGTGCATTTTAAATTAAGATGAAATATTGGCAGTTACAATTCATACATTTTTTTCCCCTTAAAGATCAACTTTTTGTACATGGTCAATTTAACATGCAGGGTACAACGTGTAGGTTTTATTGAGACATGGAATTTAAAACAGCGACAATTACGGATCTTATTTCATTGAGGATGTAGGATTAGGGCTGAATGTTAGCTTTTTAGGGTTATACAGTGTTTCGTTCCGGGCTAAAGTTTGTCATTTTATTAGTATTTTCCATTGAAAGCAAATAATAGTTGCAGACGCAAAGGTTATGGAAACTGCTTTATCGAACAATAACAAGGAAGTGCCTTGATACATAAGAAGATAATTAAAGTTGAAAATTAATTGTCTTGTTAAAGGATAATTTGTCATTTTTGTCTCATCCAATATAATTATCTGTTAAGCAATACTTACTGCCATTATTTCTACTGTAGTAGTTGGCCTGTGATTGAGTAGTTGCAATTTTTCAGATCTGTTTGGAAGAAAAAAAGATAAAAAACAAAGGAAAGAATGTTACAATAACAATTTTAATTTACAACACATTTGACACAAACATTTCTTTTTCATTTATCTAGTTTCTGGTGTTTGGTTATTGATATCATTCTATCATTACCATTATCATCATCACCATCATTACCATCACCATCATCTTCACCATCATCACCATCATCATTACCATCATCATCATCACCATCCTCACCATCACCATCATCATCATTCATCATCATAATCATCACCATCATCATCATCATCATCATCATCATCATCATCATCATCATCATCACCATCACCATTATCATCGTCATCATCATCACCATCATGTTCCTCATCACCATCATTCATCATCATCATCATCACCATCATCACCATCATCACCATCATTCATCATCATAATCATCACAATCATTATCATCCCCATTATCATCATCATCATCATCATCGTCATCACCATCATCATCAGAATTCCCATCATCATCACCACTATCGCTACCAAGACCACCACCACCAACACCACCACCACCAAAACCACCAAAATCACCATCATCATGTGATAACCATTATTGTATACTTACTTGGTGAGATTATAGGGAGTAAGAGCTTTCAAGAAATTCTCTACCACCTCCGGAGTTTGGAGTCTACATGGAGTCTTCTCCAGGTACTTGATTGTCTGCAAAGATGAGAGCAACTCATTGAAATGTCAAACTTTCCGGCTGAATATGGCTGAATATTCTGAATATTTATTCTTGAATATTTACAGAAAAGCCACCAACACAAAAGACTTAGGGTCACTCATTTTCAGTACAATACAAAATGGCACATTTTCTTTTGTAGTGTGCTTGTCTAACAAAGCACCATGCACCATGTTATTACCTATCAGCTTAATGCCCTAATGACATAAAATGTCTAATTGCAGATTGACACACATGCCCATTGCACGAAGAGGATTAGACTAGGAACCATCACAAAATTTGGTGTGTTTAACTATAAAGGGAGTCTATTTTAAAGGGGAAGTTCACCCTGGAATTTTATTGGTTTTAAAAAATGAGGAAAAATAAAAGAAAAATATGAATGAAAGTTTGAAGAAAATCGACCAAAAAATAGCGAAGTTATGAATATTTAAAGTTTTGATTCTGTGACGTCACGTGCGAGCAGCTCTCCCATGTGTTGTGTATGTAAATTACATAAATTTGTCTTTTTTCATGGTTCTTGATAAAGGAATTTGTCAATTTGATAGAGGCGTGTACATTAACATATGTTTGATGAAGTATCGACCGCTCAGGTGAAATAATTAATTGTCTTCTGAAAAAATGAAACTTTATGGAATTTACACTACATAACACATAGGAGATCTGCTCGCATGTGACGTCACAAAATCAAAACTTTAAATATTCATAACTTCGCTATTTTTTAGTTGATTTTCACCAAACCTTCACTCATATTTTTCTTTTATTTTTCTGCATTTTTTAAAACCAATAAAATTCCAGGGTGAACTTCCCCTTTAAACTCCTAGATTTAAGCCCGTGCCCCAAGTGAAAAAAAAATGTTTGAGCTTAGCGCTCCTCTATGATAAACTTTTCCCTCTTGAATCACCAATCTAAGCAGTCCATCTTTGGAAGTTTATTCATGCATTATCAAAAATCTTCTCAATGTTTCAACAGAAACAACACATTTTACTGGATGTTTTACTATTTTGTTGAGAATATGAACTTTAACATTTAACTCAAAATATAATCGACCTTTTGTTGAAATATACATACAAGTCCGATACTTGTTTCAAGTTTAGTACAGATCAATCATTTCTCAAACTATTGAAGTAACTAGACAAGAAGTGGAGAAGACAGATGGATGAAAAATTTGGTATATATTTTTTACTTTTTATTTTTGTAGACTTGGCATAATACTAACTATAGAACCAATATGGTATTAGAGGTATGATAACTAGTAATAACCTCTGCCTAATGCTGCTTTTTTTTTAATGTGTGCAGTTTTATAAGCAGATTTGATTGCACCTACCTCATATGATATAGTGGCCAGGTTCTGCTGCTTCTTGCTGATGCTCTTTTTTCCTCTCTGGGAGCTTCCAGCCTGTAGATCTTTGAGCAGAGCACGAACCTGAAGAGAAAAGGGGGAAAAAATGAATGAGGGTTCAACTTCAAACTTCAACCATAAAGGAAGAGACAGATATCCTTGGTCAAGACATATTAAGTACAATATTTGGTGCTCATGAAGTTTCATATCCACATGGAAAGCTATAGGCTTGAAATAACATGAAGGGATAGTGTCTAAGGCAAAGGCCATCGGCTAGGGCTTTGATAGGGAAGCATTAAAAAGTACATTAAGCAATAGCACCCAACATAGTTCTTATACTGTATTTTTACTCTTTTTCTTACACATATAATCAAAACTAAAAAAGGGATGGCAATGAACCAAAAAATTTGGTAACATGGTTTGCAGTAGGCCTATACTTAATCTAGTCTAGTATAATAGTAATTTTATTTGAAAAAAAAAAAAATTATTTGAAAAAATGAGCAAAGACAATTGGAATCCATCAGGATTCGAGACAGGTGCTCTAGACTGAGCTAAAATTGTCCCAGAGAACCCCTTTCTTAGCATTCAGTGCTTGAGCTATAGAACCTGGAATAAATCAAAATCGACCAGTTTCCGTCGCAAACGCGATGGGTCTGTGTATAGACTAGTTAGCATAAACCTGACAAATAGAAATCAACTTGGGGATATGATGCAGCTGTTTAAATATTATTAGATCTATAAGTACAAACAAACAAATATGGAAAATAAAAGTTAGAAATCAACCAATATGACTATCAATGCCAATAAACACAAATTTTCAAAGAAAAGTTAATAATCTTTCGACCATGGCTTTAAAAAAAAATATATCATGGAATATCATCAAGTCGGTGCATGTGCTAGAACTTAGGCTAGCTTTCTCTTTATTTTGGAAATCAAAGTAGATTAGACCGAAGTTAAAGGGGAATTATCTATTGTACACATTGTACTGAAGTCCTCTTTTTTCTCGATTCTAAAGGGAGAATAAAGAATCTTTTTATGGGATGACATGTAAATATATGAAAGTCATAATAGGCCTATATCATGAAAAGAAAAGCTGTTTTATCATTAGAATGAAAATAAAGAGATATTTTGAATAGTTTTTGTGCACACCATATGGGGAGTTCTCCCTTTATGACATCACAAATGCTTAGGTGACCGCGTGGCTAATGCCTTATGGGAGATTTCCTAATCATATGTCATCAGAGATCTCAATATTCAAATACTCATAACTTTCTTATCATTTGTCCGATTTTCCCCAAATCTTCACTAATGTGCTTATTTTATTTTTCTGCATCCACAGTAAGCCAACTAGATCTAGGTCTATCTAACTTACATTACAAAGGGACAATTCAACTTGCACAGCACAGCCTAACTATACACAGCCCCGTTGCCGAAGGCGACGGGGCTGTACTTCCACCACCCCCATTTACAGCGAAATTTTCAGCAGTGATGTGCGATCAGGTGATTATACTGGTCAATTTAATCAATCTAATATTAAAATGTTGTTGTAAGGTTTTTATGATGTTTCACGCGTAACAACGACTAAAAATGAAAGTATATAAAATTAAGAGCTTCTTGACTTACCAAATCGAATTTTCCGTTGGCCTTGTCTCTTCTCATAGTGTTGGTGCCATCGCTGCCATTTTCTATGACGTCATTTTACTGTGCGAAGACGTATTTAACTCTGTGGCGAAGACAACGCACGCACGGAGAAATATACGTTGATGGACTCAATTTTCCTGTATTTTTCTACATTATTAGTTGATTACTTCATGTGAAACATTCGCAGATGTCACCAATTCGAGGAAAAACTTCAAAGATTTCATTCAATGTGAGTATGAATTCAAATAAGGTATTTTTGACCACGAAATTTGTGGTCATGTATAGATATTTTCAAAACTTCGCCAAATATGTCTACTGGTTCGTCAGTTCCCGTCGCTTCGCGACGGGGGCTGGTCGGTTTAAGCACAGCCACACGCATGCAACTTTAGCGGGCCCCGCGAGGCAAGAACATTTTGTCATTAGAAATCCGAAGACTTCGTTTTTAAATTTATAATTCTTGTAAAAATACAGTTTTTTACGTACCGTTTTCTCGATGGATGATTTCTTGGATATCCAAGGTCTTTATTAAACTTCCGTTTCGCCTGTTTTTAATCCTAAAACTTCTGTTTGAATCACTTTTGATGAATGTTTGTGTAAATTGCAGAGACGACACACACGTTTCGGTAAACAAATCCAAACTATTTCAAATGAACGTAGATGGCGAAAACACAATCTGGGCAGATATCTGCCTTGCGCTCGTTTCAAAATATAAGTTAAGGTCAAAGTACTACTTCCGAGAGTAGTTTTTCATTGCTGAGATCGCCAAGAAACTTTCTATGATTATCATGCAGCGATATCTCAATGGGAATTAGTCTTTGTTCAAAGCTAATATATTTATTTTCAAGCCCTATATTATCGAATTTCGTTATTAAATATGAAACGAAACTGAACAAACATAATGTAATTGCAACATACTAACCACAGGAGAAGCTAAACGTAACTGAAACCAAAGTAGATTCTCAAACAAAATCAGTGCATTTGTTCCCCGTCTTTATTAAACATGTGAACGGCTGAAAAGACTAATAGTCCAAACAACGTTTACTTTATCTTGGCTATGGACAGGAAGCTTGATTCAACTCTACCTATACCAAATTATTGATTCGGTAAAGGTCGATGAGAAAGTATAGCCCAATCGCTAGCACTATCGAGCAATGTAACGAGACTTGCTCTGTGGCGATGCCGACTCTTGGTATTGGCTGAGTTGATCTGGGACGACTCTTTTAACAATATAGCAATTGCCACACGCAGCTAGCTGCATCCTAATTAGTGAATGACGGCGCTCTGGAGTAGCTAGTGCCTGACGAGTGGTGAGTTTTTCTCCTTTTAGTGTTTATTATTTATTTTTCCAGGGCCTAGGCCTAGCTTACTTTATTATGGACTGTGGAAGCACTGTAGAACATTTTCTCATCCTTTATGGATGCACTTGCCATAAAAACAGTGGGAAAAGTGGTTCATAAAAATATCAACCGAATATGAAGGACTTGGTTAACGAGGTCGATACTACGTATCGACCTCGTAGCAATGAGTGCACAGCCATATATAACAACAAATGGTTTGCAACATACCTCATAGTTACTAAGCATAGCAGCACTTTCATTGACACTGTTGAAGAGAGAAAAAACAAACAAAAAACAATCAATGATAATGCAGATTTGTTTTTTGGAATGGAGATTGGAGTGAAATTGAACATCTTTTTCTGACACTCTTTCACTTTAGTTTCAAGTTTCAGTTTCAAAAATAAAACGAACCCTCACTACTCAGTAGTCAGTCACACTCACTGCCACTGGCACTGCTATTGCTAATTCTAAGACAAAAGGCAACATAGTACATTGGGAAAATACTTACACCTCCATAATTGTGGTCGTTAAGGTGAATCTAACGTTGGAATACTAAAGTAAAGTACAGCATTTATATGTTCACTTTTTGGCTCGTTTTTCTTCAGTTCAGTCCCAAACGTCTACTTTTGTGTACCGTGCGCGCGCGAGCACTACTTGTATGGTGTCTTTGAATAATAAAGAGTAATGAGAATTTGATGAAAAGATCCGAAGTTGCCACGCCCACAGTACAATCTTCCACAATGACACAATCGGGTCGGGTGGGACTATCTATAAAAGGAGAATTTGAGGAATAACTTTAGAATGTAGTTTTTGAGACAGTTTTTTTTTACAAAGTATGTTATTGCAATCGATTGATCGTGTTCTATTCTACAGTTATGCCAAATAATAATGATAACAAAGACAAAACAAAAAAGATAAAATAATAATAATATAATTCAGTAAATAAAATCCCCCAAATGCAGAGATTGAAGTACGAATCCCCGACATGAATCAATTTTTTTTTTTTAAATCTGTCTTTAATATAAGCCCACAAAACTGAATGAAATTTAACATTATGATTTTTTTTCATTGATATACAGAAATAGATGTGAACAATGGCTATTACTAAAGTATGTTTCCCATTTGTTAAGCAATTATATTATTTAGTAGTATGTCCTCATCATCATCATCATCATCATCATCATCATCAGCATCCCCATTATCATCACTTTCATAATCATCACCGGGCATCATCATAATTATCAGCATGCCCATCATCGGCGTCATCATCATCATCATCAGATCATGCTGATGACGTTCATCAAGTATAACAAAGGGTTCTTTTTTTTTTTCTTTCTTTGAATAAAGAATCTTTTGTTAGACTTTATTTTCGTTTTGAAGAACCTTCACGGAATAACAAATCTTTGTATAGGCGAACCTGCACTAAACGATCCCTTAATCATGTATATTAGTAGTTACAAAAAGTGCCTTTGTAATAATCCTTTCTTATTTTTGTACTCATTCAAAAGCGCCTTGAGAATCTTATATATCAAAAATACAAATGGCGCTATAAAAAGCTCATGTGATTTATAAACTTAATTATTTTCAGTATGTTATAATGTCATTATGTGTATTGCTTACAAAATAATGAATGGTAATTATGAAGGCATATATATCATATGGGCTTGATATAAAATATATAGTTTTAACAAGAATATAAGGCGTTCATCAAATGAGAGGAATGAATTTAAAATTAATTGAATCGCCGACGCAAGCCTGATA